>CM064888.1:17731670-18101670 GCA_030347415.2 Decapterus maruadsi
TGCCCGACACTCACTCTGTACAGGTGAATACTGGCTTCAATTTAAAATTATTAATCCACAAAGGAAGTATGATCCTAACCTAGAGGTTAAATACTGCATCATTAAGTAAGCTTCCCTGAAAAGCCTTTTATCACGACAAGGTTGTGATTAATTAATTCTCTCATTTCTTTTCCTAGGGGTACTCGTTCAGCATTTGGCAGCCTGGTTCCAGTGGGACATACTGGGCAAGGAGAGCACACATCAGTTATCACAGTTATTTTGCTGGTGGAGGACTACCAGGGCTCAGTTGTTGTTGCTCTGAACAGGTAAAAAAAGAAATCATAATTTCTGTTTGTTATGTGCTGTACCTGACACTTTATTTGATGAAAAGTTAAACAGTAATTTGAGGACAGTACACATCATGCACAGTGTCTCTGCTCAGCTGTTGCTAAACTTGATTCCTCCACTCTCCAGAACACTGACAATTGAAAATCCTGCAAGGACAAAAGTTGCCAGTGAGTGGCTAAGAAACAAAAGCCAGACAGAGCTGTGGGCTTTAGTCCAACATGGCAACCCTCAGGAGATCATCCCTTATTCCATTGCCCTCACCAGCCAGCTCAACCAGGTAGTGTGTCAGTGTTGTATTTTCATATTCCAGGGCAGACAATTAGTTAGACTGATTATATTTAAGTACACCTACACTGTGAGCTTCATAGATGTGAGATATGCACTTCTAAAATTACAGATTAACGAGTTTCATCCCTGTCGACAGATGCAGTCTGAAGGGACGGATGGAGACCTCATGGACAGAAGAGAGATCCGTGGGAATGTGTCCCAAGCCCTGGCCTCTCTCCCCATGGCGTCTTTGCTGGATGTTGGTCAGATCAGCTCTGCACTGGCACAGTCCACTGTAAGTGAGGCTTTAGATGATAAAGTTGACACCACATCTGTAAGCTTAGCTGAGGACTGAGACCCCCCTCAAAAACAAGATGGTTCATCTCAAGGGGCTATCCCAAATAAATTGAAATTGAAATAAACTGCAAGATACAGCAATCCTGGCTCTGTTTAAACCTACCAGTGCATTTAAAGCCTGTGTTATAGGTTTTATTTGCTTTGTTAAGTTCTGCTCAAAAGCTTATTATAAAAATGACAATTAAATTAAGCATTTTACACTAGGGTAATTGTTGGACTACTTTGGTCAGGGACAGTAACTTCCTAGAGTCTCTGGTGGTTAACCGACACGCAGTAGTAAAGCATATTATTCATAGTAAAACTGTGAATTGTTCTTGAACTTATTTTATCATGCAAATTAAATGTGGAAGTGGAAGTAACTTGTTCATTAGACATTAAAATGTCAACATTTTGCTTTGAGAGAGGCTAAGGTATGTTGTAGTTGTAGAACCTGCAGTGGACGTAGATGTAAATCTATTGAATGAACACAATGAAGCACAAAATGGGTCTAGCATTACAGAGCTTGTATTGTGAAATCAGACTACTATCAAACAAAAGCTGTTCTGAAAGTCCTTATAGCCTCTTATGGACTCCCATTAAACCTTAATGCATCATTTATAAATCCAGCTTTAACCAGCTCCTTCTTTGCTGAGAACATTCTCACTGGGAAACTCACCAGGAAGTCATTTCACACCAGAGCTTAATTTCCCCCATTTGCCCTATTTCAAGTAATTCACAGATACTTGAGTTGAATTGTTTTCTTTTCTTTTTTTTCTCAGGCAGTTCCCAGTGAGTTGGTGTGTTCAGACTGCCAGCAGAAGGTTCTGGAGGCCGTGGGCAGGATGATCCATGTGATGGAGAAACAGATGCGTCCTGGTGTTGTATCAACTCTTGAAACAGGAAGGAACATCCTTAAAGTCATAGGTGTTCATCAACCACCGCCACCACCAGCCCACACAGGAAATGGTTCAAATCTGACTATGAAATCACTTTGCAGAGTAAGTGATTACTGTTCTTTTGTCTGTGTTTCCAGGTTTCACCTTGGCTGCTGTTTCTGAATCAGCCAATGCCTCCGGTTCTCCTCCCGCCCACATACACACTGCACAGTCAGCTTCTACTATCGTCCTGTCAGCGCTCGCTCACGCAGGAGCTCTTATGCGCTCCCTGATGCGTTCACGTGTTGATGGTGAAGAACCCCTTTTGCTCTCTGCTCCTTATGTCAATACGGTGGGTTTCCAAGGAGACCCCTCTGACCTCCTCTGTAGTCAGCAGAACACCCCCTTTCAGGCTTCATCACGCGACGCCTCGAATCTGTCTCACCTGTGTCAGTTTAATATCCCCACCCCCCTTATTGCTCACCTGAAGAGACAGGGGTCTGAGGTGGTTCAGGTACTGTTTGGTATGGATGGAGCACTCGTGTCCAGCCCGACGCTGATTGCAGCTGACCCTCCAATTTCTACCTCTTTGGTTGCCATGGAGCTCACCACTCCCCAGGGTGAGCCCATACATATCAAGGATCTGGACCTTGAACAGGCCATACAGGTCACTCTGCCCAACAAATACCTTGTGGGACAGGGTGATGAGGGTGGAGATTGGAGAGCAGATGAAAACAGGAATGGGACATGTCTCACTGTGACACTGCCCACCGAAGGACACTTGAACTTTACAGTGAAGGCTGTGGATGGATTGGATGGAAACGCAGGTTTATACATCTCCTTCAACTTCAGCATCGCTCCAGGTACAGTATCATTTTCTCCCTGGGGAACAAAGAGCTTAAACCTAACTAAAGTTTACTTTTACTGTACACCTTGTGCTGATTGAAATATTAAATATACTTATGTGTTTATTTAAGATCTGTATAATCATGCCTATGTGTTTAATTTGTTCAGTTTTTGTATGTTTTTGCTTTTTTCAATACTGCAGCCGATCTGTTTTGGTTCAGTCCAACCATAATCATCAGACTCATTTATTTAAACTAGTCTGCACTACAAGCCCAGCGCCAAACCACTTTGTGACCAGCTGCATGTAGTGGCTTTAAGTATTTATTGTGGAAGTAATCAGACTAGTTTCTTTTCTTTTGGAATAAAGTTTGAAATTTTCAGTGTGGTGCACTATTTCAACCCTGTTTTAAATATGGCAACATTAATCCACACTATGTCTCAATGAATGAGCAGCAGTGACATTTATAATTCTGGGAAGTCGTTGTGTCCAAACTCATTTGTTAAGTGATGAGAGGCTAAGACTGTTAAGGTTGATCACACAGCATCTACATAATTATTCATTCAACTTACAGACTATCTGTGAACTTTTGCATGATTTATGTATTAAAAAAAAGAAGCTGTTTTCAAATTGCATTTTACATTTGTAGGAGCTACTCCAGTGAGTTTGGGACATGTCAAGATAGAAGTGAGCTCTGCAGTGCCAGGGACTAATGCATCCTCCAGTTCCCTTGAGAGGGACTGGGCTCTCAATCTCTCTGCTCCGGCCACCTCCTCAGAGGAAACCATCTTTCTGTCACCGCTGTGAGTCACCAATCATTTCCTTACCTCCGTCAACATTTCTGATGAATAAAGAAGTATGATGACAGTTTCTCCCACAACAGGTTGCATGGGACAGACAGGCATCTCTCTGTCAACCTGACCTCATCCCTGCTCGACGGCGGCGGCCCTGTCAACGTGTCAGTGTGTGCGTTCAGCTCTCTGTGCCAGTACTACAGTGTGAGGGAGGGGCGGTGGAGCAGTGAGGGTCTGAAGCCACTGGAGGGCAGCACACTCCACACAGCGCGCTGCCTCACCCAGCATCTCACCATGTTTGGGGCCAGCTTGTTTGTTCATCCTGGGGCTGTTGTTCTGCTGCCTCCGGTATGTGAGAACACCGAGCATTTTTTTGTGTGCAATTAAACATCCGACATCTAATCCATCTAATCCACAAAGTTTAGGAAGAGGAAACTCATCAACAGCTTCTTTCTCTCTTTCCCCTCCATCCATGTCTTATCTCTCCAGTCAGGTGGCCCTGTAGGTAACATAGTGGTGGGGATTGTGTGTGCTGCTCTGGTTCTGATTCACCTGCTGGTGGGGCTTATCGCCCATAAACTGGATCATTTGGACAGCTTGAGACTGAGCCAGGTGCCTCTGTGCGGCCGACCGGGATTGCACCACTACAGAGTTCTGGTCAAGACCGGCTGGAGACGAGGAGCAGGTGGGGTCAGGCAAGGACAAGCCACAGATGTAGAAATAAAAAGTGAAGACAGAGTGAGAGCATTTTTAGTGTTTATATAAATGACATATCTAACTGTTGAAATGGTTTGAACGTCTTGGTGTGACCAGGCACCACAGCGCACGTTGGCATCAGTTTATATGGCGTGAACAAAAGCGGCTCCCGCCATCTGCAGAGGGACGGAGCTTTCCAGCGTGGCAGCCTGGACCAGTTTCATCTGGAGACAGATCACAACCTGGGAGAAATTTGGAAAATTCGCATCTGGCATGACAACACAGGTGCACGTCCTTATCCTTATCCTTGTGATGTTACTTGGTACTGTATCTTTCCTTCACACAGATGAATGTATTAGAAAAATTATTTCCTCTGGAATCGAGAAAATATCAAGTTTTGGACGTTCACTTGATGACAGCATTGTCCTACTGTAGATGAATGACCATGTGTAACTGAATCTCATTTATGTAAATGTAGGTCTGGACCCATCCTGGTACGTTCAGCATGTGGTGGTGTGGGACCCACAGACTGATCACATGTTCTTCTTCGTGCTGGAGGACTGGCTCTCTGTGGAGAATCAGAAGAATGAGACTGTGGAGAAGGAAGTTCTGGCCTCATGTAAGACTGTGAAAACATTACAAAATAAATATTAATCCCATCATATCCTCCAGATTACTTTTCAAGATGAGGATATGAGATTAAAGTCATTTATTGTCAGTGGATGTCAACTTTTTATTATGACTCGGTGCCTCAGTTACGCATTGATGGAATTTCTTCAAAGTAGCCACAAACATTCATTCCTCACAGATGAGCTGATTAGATTTTCATGCAGTCAAGGTCACAGTGACTTGACAAAACATGATTTTGGCCTTGTGAATGCAATATCCTCAAACTCCTCAGGAAAATCCCTTCAAATCTGGCACTAATAATGTCCACTTGCAGTAAAGGATAAACTTTTTTCTTTTTAATTATCTATATGACTCTGGATCAAAATCTGAAACTAGTCTGAGTGACAGACACAGACATCTATGATGCTGTAACTTTAGTTTGTTTCAAAAAAGGTGATGTTATATATGAATCAAGCAAAACTTTCTCTACATGTTGGACCAGACTCCCATTTCCACCACATTTAAAATTCCTCTATTGTCCCACACAATCCACTTTGTTCTAAATACAAATGATCATGTCTGAAAGATCTGTTTCCAACATTTTCCAATCTGTCCCATTTACCTGCTGCAGGTCCAGAGGAGCTGACTCAGTTTCGTCGGGTCCTCACCTCTCAGCTGATGTTTGGGTTGATGGAACGCCACCTGTGGCTGTCGCTGTGGGAGCGCCCCACTCACAGCTGTTTCACCAGGGGTCAGAGGGTTACCTGCAGCGCCCTCATACTGCACCTCTACCTGGCCCTGGGGGCTCTGTGGTATGGGGCTGTGGGATCCAAGGGGAGCAGGTGAGAAGGGTCAAAATCCACCTGTGACAGCAATTACTAATATGACAGCTGTCACATTAATAAGCAACTGACAAAACTGTTGCATAAAAATCTTCTGTGCTGTTTATATCGCATTCATAGTTACATTAAAGGGATAGTTCAACATTTTTGGCAAATGGCTCCTTGCCATAATTCATAGAGTCTAAGGAGTAGGTTCCTTTAATTGTCAGTGCAAGCTATTTTTAGAACGGCGGCACAGAGCCATGAGCTGCTCAGAGCTACGCTACGGAAACTAATGGAATTTCTTGGTTTCCCTCCTCAAACTCATCAAATACACAATCCAACAACTCCAAAACGCTCTTGTGGACAAGTTGTGACCTGCACATTCACCATGCTATGAGAAAATAGCGGAACAGAGTTGTTTTCGAGGCAAATGCAGAGACTGCTTGCGAAAAACTGCCCTTGACAGGAATGCACATCAGTGGTTTTGCATGAATTTACCTTGAAAACAACTCCATCTCATGACGTTCCATTATTTTCTCATAGTGCAGGTCACAACTTGTCCACCAGAGCGTTTTGGAGTTGTTGGATTGTGTATTTGATGAGTTTGATGAGGGAAATCCCATTAGTCTCCATAGCTTAGCTCTGAGCAGCTCAGCAAGGGATTATGGCAACAGGCCAATTCGCCAAAATGTTGAACAATCCCTTTAAATATTTCAATATTTATACAACTGAATGGTTACATGGCATGACGTTTAAGTGAAGCAGTAATACTCTACTGAGTTGACAGGATGACAATGATTCATGTCCTTTTCCTACCAGTGGGCCGGTGTCGGCCCAGCTGCTGGTGAACGGTGAGGCGGTTGCTCTGGGGGTGATTTTTGCAGTCGTGGTGTTTCCCCTCCAGTGTTTCCTCTGTTTCCTGTTTAGAAAATCTCACAGTAAGGTGAGTCCACGCAACCTGAAGCTGAAGTATTTTCATGATGCATTCTATTGCTGAAAAAGCGATACATTCATTTGTACTTGTGTGTTCTTGCTCGTGCCGTCAGTGCGTTGCTGATAAGAGGTCACACGGTGTTGTGTCGGTCGTGTGACCATGCTGTGTTTGTCAAACAGTCTTATCCGAGTACCACTACAAGTGACCGTTTCTTATTTATGAACGTCTGTGTAACCTAGGTAACCGTGGACATGTCACTACCTCCTTCTCCCATTTGTCATTCCGTGGAGATGGACGTCTACCTCGGCCAATCGGAGCTCTCCGGGCCTTCCTTCCTGTCTCTGCCAGACTCCTCCAGCCACGTCCGAGACAGTCCTTCATCAGTGAGAGCACACACACTCACACATATGGACACTTCACAGAGTTATAATTCTGCACCTGTCTCACGTCACAATCACATTGTGTTTTCTATTGTCTCTAGTTGCTGGAGAGCAAGGCATTCAACTCCAGTATCCTGGACTTCTGGGCCACCTCTGGCTTGGCGCCTCAGACAGATGTAGCATGTCAAAACAAGTGTGTAGCAGCGTGGCCGTCCTGTGACAGCCTTCTCAATCTACCGGTGGACTTATGTCCCACCACGATGACCCTAGCCAACGGCCTCTCCAGAGCTTCACCTACTCTGGGCCCAGCTCGCCAGTTGAGGAGGAAAAAGGCGTTGATGCAGCTGCACCTGACCTCACCCTCCTCCTCTGACTGCCCCACCGCTTTTGCACCTTGCAAATATCACCTTTCAAAACAAATTTCAGACTTGAATTCCTCCCCTACTGCACCAGACCAGAAGCCAGCCCAAAATCACAACTATAATTTGACAACATTTCTAACTCTGTCAGGTGAGAAACTGTTAAAGTAAAGTCTATTAATCATGCACTTTTTTCAGCAATCATTTTCTGTGTTTCTTAAAAGCAAAAATGAAAATGTGTCCAACTTCTCGTGAAAGTTTGTGAATTATCTGATGATCTGAGTTTGATTTATGTGTTTATGTTGCTGGTGCCAGAGGAGGATCTGCTGATGTCTATAGCAGCAGCAGAGGACACGGGGGGCACGACCAACAGCAACTCTGACAGCGGCCGGGACTCCCCTCGAACCGTGTCCTCGTTCTCGGCTGCGTAAGGATTGTTTCTGCACGCAGATGCAATTTCATGCACTTCTGTGTGTTCCACTGAACTTTCGGTATCACTGTGTGATTTTGTCCTTTTTAGGCAAAGCACCTCCTGCAGCAGCTGGTCAGATCAGAGTGAGGATAAGTCCCTGTATGGAGCAGAGAGCCACATGCCAGACCCACAGTCCTGTTCCTCCCTGTACGGGGAGGGACTCTACAAGTGTCCCTCTGTGCAGTCTGTGGACTCTGTGGCCAGCACCTTCCTGCCCAGCCCCTCCCCTGACTCCACACGCTCCTCCTCCACCACACGCATAGGTACTGTACCAGAAACAGACCTACCCTAACAGCTCATTTACCCCATCTGTTAATGTTCCAGTTGTGTACATTCGAACAGATTCTAAAACACCGGTTAATTAAGCACTATTTATTATGTCAGAGCAGAGAAGAGAAGAGAAATGCAAGAGAGAGATAAAGACAACAAACATTATGAAACATACCGGCGCAACCAAAACATTTCCCAACTGCATCCTGCTGTTATCCAGGAATCCCATGAGATATGAACCAACAACGGTCACACACAAACACAACGAGTTACAGGCTGATGCTTATTTCCTTCAAATCATCCATGATGACACACAGAAATAGCCAAGAAAGATTCCAGATTTTTTCTGCAGCTAACTTCTCATCCCTTACTGTCGGTAAAGGCCTTTTTACTGTATTTATGTCATAATATTCACACTATGTTTACCTATTTCATCTTGTAGTTATATTTTCAGCCTTTACTAATACCTTGTATGTGTTTTTTCACACCTAATGATCTGCTCTTGCATTGTTATTGAGATATCTGTTCCCCCCCCCCCCCAGGTGTTGCCCGGGGGCAGCCCAGCTGGCGGCTCCCTCCCTGTGCACTGGGAGTGATTTTTCCCCTGGTGGCCGCCCTGCTGGGAACCTGCCTGCTCGTGGTGGGGCTCTACGGCAGCTCCTTCCCCAGGCCCGTCGTCCTGATGTGGCTGGTATCGGCTCTCTCGGCCTTCCTCACTTCTGCTCTGCTGCTGGAGCCTCTCAAGGTGAGTTCAAACATGTCATCTAATTAACTCGCTTCTTTGATCATCGAAGAAAACCTCCTTTTGATTTGCATCTCCGACTCTTTCCCCCTCCCCAGGTGTGCGTGCAGGCGTTGCTCTGCACAGCACTGTGGAGGCCTGTAGACCCAGAGGTGGAGGAGCAGCTGGCTCAGGAGACCACGGTGGTGAGGGCGTTCGCAGAGCATTGCGGGAAGGTTCGCCCACCATGTGGCTACGGCCTGCTGCAGGCTAAAGAGGAGGCGCGCAAAGCCCAAGCTCTGCGATCACTGATGAGGGTGAGATTAAAAACTAATTTCAAAGTTTAATGGTAATTTTCTCCAGAAGCATCTAACGTTCTTAATCTCTTTAATCTGTCCCTTCTGTAGCACTGCGTATGCCAGCTCTTATTTCTGCTGCTGGTGCTGATGGTGAACTACCAGGATAGCGTCGAGCGGAGGCAGGGTAGACTGCTGCACTCTTCTGTCAGATACCATCTTCACACAGCACCCTTGGGGGTCCCCAACCTCACCTCTCTCAGAGAGTAAGGACACCGCTCAGCTTCATGCTGTCAAAACACTATATCATACCCAATGCAACCGAGCACTTCATGTTTTGGGGAGAAAACCTACAGTAAAGTATAGCCTGTTCCACCAGACCTGACTGACAGTGTCTATCTTTGTCAAAGAATGTCATCATTTTACAAAGCCTGTCATTCTATTAAGAAGACAGGCTTTGACAAAGATCGTCTCTGTCAGCCCCGCACATGACTTTCATTGTCCAACAACAGTGACAGCAGTTGCTCTGCAGATCTTGTTATTGTGTCAAGAAAGGTTGAAGATTAAAAAGCGTGAAGGAACACACTTTCACTCTTCCACTCAGTGTATCTTTTCCAAAGCTACAATTACCATGATTTGAGTTCTACACATAATCAAACCTGTCACATTTTCACCTACCTCGCCAAACTTCATAGTTTTGGATGATTGGTACGTCCACCAAAGAGGCTATATTTTGACACATGCATGGCTGTGTTCACAAAAAGAATTGAACAGACTAGCACCCAACTTGGTGAATGGGTGGGGCACAAGCCAGGGAACAACTGTTAAATGTCGGTAGGTTAAAAGGCTCCAGAATTCTTTGAGCAATTCCTTAAACACTGGATGGTGATTTAAAATTCAAACATGTGCACTCTTCTAAGTGCTTCTAAATGAGGACAGGCTACAGTGTGCATTTAAGGATTTACATTATATACATATTCTTACCTCCTTCTTGCCTCCTGACAGATCCTATGAACTCACCAATGCAACTCTCAGCCCCAAGCTATTTCAGTCCTACAGAATCTGTATCTTTAACAACTGTTTAAATAATGCAAAGTTTTTTCCTTCATAAAGTTTTTTTCTTCAATAATGTCTGGCTAGAGTAGCTGTGGATTAGAACTCATTTGTTTACCATATGAATATGCTGAAGATGTCTCACCTATATGTTTATGAAAACTCATGTTTATCCTCTCCTCATCCAGCTGGTCAGATGCAGAGCGGTGGATCAACCACACCCTGGTGTCACACCTTCATCAAAACCCTTCGCTCCATCTTGTAGGGTTGCCACGGATGCAGTACACACACACACTTGGTCACATGGCAAATTTTCTCCTGGGAAACAGCAGTGAGATGACACAGCAGCTCCTTGGTGACCTACACATGGCAGACTGGAGGAAGACAGTGTAAGTGAATGTATTGGTATGCTGTGGGTTGATGTAAACTTTCATCTTTTGGTTGTTCAGCTTTTGAGCATCCAAGTGTTACATTAGTTGTTGCTTTTTTGTAATTAGACATTTCATTCCATTAAAACTTGCCAAAATGAAAGTAATGAAACATCTTTTCCTCTGTGAACAAGACGAGCAGAAAGATGTCAAAATATTATTTACATAATCTGATTTTATTTCCCCCGTGTGAATTATCAAGATACTTTGACTTTTAAAATCTCCTGTTTTTCCTGATGTGTTATTTTAGTGGTTTTGTGACTATACCTCAGGTTTATTCTAAGCATCATCAGATTCAGTTGACATTCATTAAGTAAAACAGTTTAAACCCCAATTTAAAAGTCTTTATTAAAAACACTGATGTTGATTTGACATGGTATCATAGTGGGGTTTTTTTTGTTTTTTTTAATCTCTTTCAGGTTTGAAGCTATCTCTATTGATTTCACACACTACCATAGAGAGACTGTTTTATTTGTGTGTGTGTCCATTCAAGTAGAGTGGGCTCAAATGAACAGAGTCACTCCTGTCCTCTCTATTTATCCACTCCTCCTCCCTTCATCGTTCTCAGGACTGGATCTTCAAGTTGCCCTCATGGTAAGAAAAAAAAAGTAGATGTAAAGAGCAATACTTCAAAACAGTTTCATTTATAAAGTCCTGTTTTTTTGCATTTACAGGTTCTCCTTCTCATCTCTGCTGTCTTCATCTTGTCTGGGGAGCTGTGGTCCATGGTAACCGAGCGTGCCCAGTATCTGCGTCAGTGCAGACACTGGTTCCAGCTCCTCCTGGCATCGTTGTCACTGGCAACAGCTATTCTGCAATTTTGCTTCCTGTCTGTCGCCTCTTTGTGTGTTTCCAAGGTAAACAACAAAAAAGAAAACCTTTGACACACACTGACATCACCTTCTACACCATGCATTATACCCTGCTGTTACTAGACTTAGTGGTAGAAAGAAATAGTGCATGTTAGTTTAAACAAAATGTCATTAAGGTAGACACTGACTAATCTGTGTGTTGCTTAGCTTCGGTCCCAACCAGACAGCTTCATCAGCTTCCACAGCGCTGCCCTCCTGGCACAGAGGTCCTCTCAGTGTGCAGCTGTCCTGCTCACGCTGCTTGTTCTAAAGGTTTGTCGATATACAATTACAATAGCCCACTATTTCACAACTGTATTGAATGTCTGCTCATTTCCTTTGCTGTGTGTTTCAGCTGCTTGGAACCTTGAGGTTCGTGCGGAGGTGGGTGGTGATAGGCAGAGTGCTGCAGAGAGCCCGGGGGGAGCTCTGGGCTCTGACTGTCCTCCTGCTGCTGCTGCTCATGCTCTGCACTCACCTTGGAAACATGGTACGACAAGAAAGGCTGGAGAATAGACTGTTTATAAAGATGTTTTATAAAGAAAGGGAGTGTTTGATACAGCTTTGTCTCCGTCTCAGCTGTTCTCGCGGTCAGTGGAAGGTTTCCTGTCTGTACGTGAGGCCGGTGTGTCAGTTCTGTCCATCCTGCGGGGTCGAATGGCACTCCTAAGATTATGCAAAGTCCACACAGTCCTCGGGTCCCTCTATGGACTTCTCCTGATGGGGGGAGGTCTCTGCCTATTGGCCAGACTCTGTGGAGCTGTTCTTATTCATACATACAGGTATATAATATTATCTGCATTATCAAAATTAAATGAAACTGAAACTCCTGGTGTTTATCCATATCTGATGTGACAAGACCTTAAAGGGATAGTTCAACATTTTGGCAAATTGGCCCATTGCCATCATCCCTATAGTTTTGTTAACTTTAATTGTTGGTGCAAGCTATTTTAGAACAGCGGCGCAGAGCCGCAAGCTGTTCAGAGCTACACTACGAAGGCTAATGGGATTTCTTGGTTTCCCTCATCAAACTCATCAAATACACAATCCAACAACTCTGAAACGTTCTCATGGACAAGTTGTGACCTGCACATTCACCACATTATGAGATAACATCAGCAAA
Organism: Decapterus maruadsi; assembly: GCA_030347415.2. Taxonomy (NCBI): domain Eukaryota; kingdom Metazoa; phylum Chordata; class Actinopteri; order Carangiformes; family Carangidae; genus Decapterus; species Decapterus maruadsi. The sequence continues at coordinate 17,744,130 of CM064888.1, forward strand.
ACCGCTGATGTGCGTTCCTGTCTTGGGCAGTTTTTTGGCAAGCAGTCTCTATTTACCTCGAAAACAACTCGTCTCGTAACGTTACGTTATTATTTCATAGTGTGCTGAATGTGCAGGTCACAACTTGTCCATGGGAGCGTTTTGGAGTTGTTTGATTGTGTATTTGATGAGTTTGATGAGGGAAACCAAGAAATTCCATTTTCAGCTCTGAGCAGCTCGTGGCTCTGTTCCACTGAACCTACTTCTATGACTATAGGGATTATGGCAATAGGCCAATTTGGTTTTACTTGAGCAAGAGTAAAACTTTGACCAGGTTGAAATGTTTCCAAACTGAGAACTGAGAATTTGTCCTGTGAATATAAATGTCTAAACCACATTTTGCAGTAATCCATACAGCAGTTGAGATATTTCAGCACAGACCAAAACAGAGAACCAGCAGACATCAGCTTTTTGTTATCTGATCTGAAACCAGCCAGGAAGCTGCTGGGGTTGATGATTATAATTTGTCCAGTGAATGTGCTGAATTGAAAGTGCAGTACTGTGCGGTGCTAAGTACCAACAAGGCAGGATTTTTTTTATTAGGTAGTTAATTTAATTTCTATCTGTTGCTGTGTCCTCTAGGGCCGAGCAGGCTGAGCTGTACCATCCAACCATTGAACCTCAGGACTATGAGATGGTGGAGTTTTTCATCAAGAGACTCAAGCTGTGGATGGGACTCACTAAGACCAAAGAGGTAAATAGTTGTGGCGTGTTGCATAGGAAACATTGAGTATTTGAGATGCTTCCATCATCCATTCATGATGTTTATTCCACACATTTATTTTCCTTTCTAGTTCAGGCACAGGGTGAAGTTTGAAGGCATGGACATCCCTCCTTCCAGATCCTCCCAGGAATCCCGGCTCTCCACTCTCTCATCCACCCTCCCTTCCTCCCGTTCTCCTTCCCTTTCTTCCTCATTTTCATCCCCCCGTCCCCTGTCCTCAGCTCTGTCTGTGAGGTCTGAAGACTCATCAGCGTCTGTGTCTGGGTTTGATGTCTCTCCCTACCTGGACCGCCTGGACCCCTGCGTCACTGCTCTTCTGTCTAGCTTTGATCGGGTCAACCAAATAACTGAGGATATTCACAACCTAGAGATGAAGCTAGAGGAAGCTCAGAGCAGGCGAAGGAAGGAGGAGGGGAGGAGTAACAGGGAGAAAGTTACAAAAAGATCTATGAGGCCAATGGAAGCAGATGATGGAGTAACAGAAGAACTTAACCACATGAAGACAGGTCTCCTTCACACCAAACCACGCGACTCCCTCTCATCCTCCTTCTCTTCCACTCCCTCCACACTCCACCCCTCTGCTGCATCCATCTGCATCTTCCCTCGTACATCAAGGTCCTACTCTGAGTCTGAGTCTGAATCTGAAAGTAGACTCTGCGGTTTGAATCCTGTCGGTTCTACAAACGTTGGGCAGTTCCCCGGGAGAAGAGCCTGGCATTCTGGGAGCTCTTATTCGGCTGATGCAGCTCAGAGGGGCTTCCAGTTCTCAGGAGGAAACAGAGGAGAACATTTAACACTTACAAACGCCAGACCACGAAGTGAAGAAGGGGTAAGAAGGCGTGCCAGTGATGGAGTCCCTGTGAAGAGGAAGGCTTGGATCTCTGAAGGACCAGAGACTGAGCAAGATGACAGTTGATGGATCTTATCCTCACCGGTAAAGACTGGGACAGGATCTCTGTGGTGACCTACAACCGAAACAGCTGGACTGTAGTACTTCTTTGGAGCTGTAATGCTGTGTTGATGAGTTGGTGTTGTTTGCTAGAGGGGTTTGTTTACTGTAGGTTGCATAAGATCTCACACAAGTTTACTCATCATGTGCAACAGTTGCATTTCTTCATGTCTTCTGTAGCTCTGCAGGGGTTCTCTGATGATCTCACCCCATCAGTGTTTTCTCTCAGCTTTGGCTTGTAGACATCCTCAGTTGGGCGAGGGCAGGGTACAGAAAAGAGAAAAGACGAGGCCGCACACTTTAGCTCCCTAACGTGCTGATTTATTTAGCACATCCAACAATAAAAAGACAGTAATGTTTCAAGCGTACTGCTCTTCTTCAGACTGGCAGGATACACCATAGATATATATATAAGTAGACTAGATGGCTCACCTGATGCTGCTGCCCAATGACACAGCGTTGCAATGTGGTCGCCATCTTACGTCAGTCAACTTGCTCCCTCAGAGCATTATGCCTATGGCGCACATTCTGATAAAATAACCAGACCTCGCTCAGTTTTTGACCAATTTTTAAACAATTTGGTTTGTTGTGGCCACCTGTGAGTTACATCTGCACAGTCTGATCCACCCCCTTGCGGTACACCATCGACAAGTTGTCAGTCTGATCTAGCCTGCAAACAGCTGATTATTAATCACCCCCAGAAGTCCACCCAGAAAGGCCCCAGGCCCAGGAATTGAACCCAAAGCCACCACCATCCAGCTTGGAAATAGTCTCTTTTTTATTTCTTGTGGTGGTCAGGTACAGTCTGATCTCATCTTAGAAATGAATCTGCTTGACTCATGTTTGACCACTATGGTAACTTTAATGAAGTGCAATACTGAATGACTGGGATCCCAATTTCATTGAAAGAAAAAGGGAGAAACTCCTCTCATTTCAGGGCTCACCATCAACATTACTAATGGAGTGAAATAATTCCTCAAGCAACATTTATGAATTTTTAAAAAAGCTCCTCTTTCCTCCAGAGAAAACAACGTGGACGTTTTCAGCAACAGTAATGAACTTTTCAATTTTAAATTTGCCAATAACCATGTCACCCAGAAAAGGAGTTTTGAGGACGATCCTCAATCAAACTAATTCCATATTTCTGTTACTTACAGCACTGAATACACAAATGCAGATATACTTTGTAAGCAACACTGTGGATATCCCTCCAGACAAATAAAGACAAGAGACCATGTGGTCTGAAAGTACTGTAGGCCGGTGTTTCACTTCTTCTGACATCTTATACACAACAGCAAACTGTTACAAAAGTACTGTGTGTTCTGTTTTGATTAATGTGTTTGGTTAAAGTAAATAACACAGCCCTATGAATATTTTATCAGCACTAATTCATTTATCTGAAGGAATGAAACCTTAATAGAAGGGTAAACACACAATAACAGTGTGGCAAACACTGTTAGTGCTGGAACACACGCTGGGCTGGCTGACAGTGGGGTTTGTCAGTATTTAATGACATTATTGGACACTGCTTTCAATTTGTGTGATAACAATAATGTATAACTTATATAATGTCTAAATAAAATACATGCAACAACGTGGCCACGATACAGAGATATAAAAGGAACAGTTTTGATTTAGTTGTATATGATTTATATGTAGGTAAACCTCAGAACGTATGCTGATATGTACTCCAGTCATTCTGTTATCTTGAGTCACTTCCTTGACCTTGCAAAGAGAACTTTGTCTTTACCTGTCAGCTCCTTCAACATGGACACAAATATTACTCTACACAGCAGATATGTAAAGTTTTCCAAAAGATTGCGTTCCTTTCTTTGATCACAAAATTGACGTAGTTTTAAGGTCAATGGTTTTTGTTTTCCATAATTTATCCTACAGTACTTATCACTTTCTTCGTGCGCATTGCCTTATCATTGCACCACAGTAAAATGTCAGTTCACCTGTATAAAAGGGGAAGCATGAATCTCTGTGGGCACTTGGGTTTCAGAGTCGACAGGTGAGTATACTGGACTGACCACTTTACTGCTGCGATTGTCAGATGGTCTGATTTTCTGCATTTTCTACAGTTGACAGCAGAGCCGTGATGATGAAGTGGGCCTTCGTTCTGTGTGCCATGGTGGCACTGTCTGAGTGTCTTGTCCAGTAAGTCAGATTGACCATTCATGTCCCTGTGCTTGCTGTATTTGTTTGATTTTTCCTATAACATAAATGTCATTTGCTACTGTGAAATTACCGATGCCATATTATGACATTTAAATTAGCCTGTTACTATGTGGGTGTAAGCCATTTTGTATTATGCTCATTATCTAAATTTTAAATGAAAGCAGCTTTAGGAGAATGTCTTGGTCGTGTTTCTGGATTTGCAGGTATTGAGCGTTTTAAGAGGAGGGACATGTACAGAGACCTCTTAACTTGTCAAGAGTATAAATGTAGCTGCGAGAACAGAATGTAAATCACACTTTTGGGTGAATTCTAGGATCCATCTGGAGAAGGGTAAGACCGCCAGGGAGGTCCTGGAGGAGGAGGGTCTCTGGGAGGATTATAGGACCAATTACCCATACAACCCCATGGCCAAGTTTGACTCTCGCTTTGCCGTGTCCGACCAGCCCATGACCAACGATGCTGATGTGAGTAAAAGAGGCCAAGGCTTTAACAGATGACAGCACTGACAAATAGCTAATTCTAGTCATGAATAATCTTTGTTTCTCCTCTGTATCTCCAGCTGGCTTACTATGGAGTCATCTCCATTGGAACTCCTCCTCAGTCCTTCAAGGTCATCTTTGACACCGGCTCCTCCAACCTGTGGGTGCCCTCCATCTACTGCAGCAGTCCAGCCTGCAGTATGTACAATTATACATTATCATCATAGGTAGTAGATAGCTGGAATGATGTTTAACACTGCGGTGTGCAACACTAGCCAACGTTATCTTAGATATGGAGCATGCAAACTGGCAAAACATTGTTTGACTAGATGTTGGTACAAAAAAGAAACAAGAAAAAAAGTATCTTGTGAAGCCCTGAATATCAAACGGAAATCTGATTGACTGTCTTTGGAAGATGGCATTTGATCCATGGAGGGACTTTTCTTTTGTTTAGGGGATTAACACCAATCCTGATCTCACTACAAGCTATGCTGACACCGTTTTGCCTCTCAGTGAATGCACATCAGCAATTGATAAAGAAAGCTAACTAAAGCCCATAAATGCAGCAATGAGAATGGAATAGTTCAGTGTCTGCAGCCTATATTGTGCTAAAACTCTTTAAACTACCTGTCTTGTTCATGGTTGCTTATGACTGCTAATAGGGGGACTTACTTTTGACATCTAAGTGCAAAAGAAAATCTAATACTTGTATATTATCTGTGTCTTCCTCAGACAACCATGACAAGTTTGACCCCAGCAGGAGCAGCACCTACAAATACGATGGCACTCCACTCACAATCCAGTATGGCACGGGCAGCATGACTGGCTTTCTTGCATACGACACAGTGACGGTAATAAATCAAAGTATCCTATCAAATACAATCACAGTCTCACTTTTATTGAGAAAATATTTGTTTGCAATGAATGTCATGTTCAAAGTGAAAAAGGTACTATGATTCCTTGAAAATTGGTTGGCTTCCAAGTGTAAACTCATTTGTTGTTTTATAAAATCCTGCTGTCGTTTGAGACTATTTGAAAATCCTGCTGTGAGAAACCAGATTGTCGGTTTTGAGACTCCATTTTGAACTCCCTGTATCCTGGGCCTGTCTTGATGTTTGCTACACCTGTCTTTGACAACATGATGAGCCAGGGTCTGGTGAACCAGGACATGTTCTCCGTCTACCTTACCTCGTAAGGACAAACACAGTTTTATAGTATCCCGTGTGGGGAAAGGAATGTTTTTACTCATATTGAAATTGTATCTTTTTCTACGTTTATCAGTAAGTTCTCACTTTTCTCTGTAGTAACTCTCCGCAAGGCAGTGTGGTGACCTTTGGTGGTACTGACCCCAACCACTACTATGGCCCCATCACCTGGATTCCCCTCTCCAATGAGCTGTACTGGCAGATCACCGTGGACAGGTAAAGCCACAACTGTTCTGAAATCTCTCCAAAATTGAAGTATAGTATGAGCAGAAGTGTTCCAGTGTGTTTATTCTGTTTCTGTCAGCGTTACTGTCAATGGTCAGGTTGTGGCTTGCAATGGTGGTTGCCAGGCTATTGTGGACACTGGTACTTCTTTTATTATTGGACCTCAGAACAGCATCAGCAACATCAACAGTTGGCTGGGAGCTAGCAGCCAGAATGGAGATGTAAGTCCCATTAAATATTACACATTACACACTAATGTTAACACTCTACTGAAGTTAAACAGTGGAAATACATTTTGATGCCCTCTCATCCTTTTACCATCTTATTTCTCCCTCTACTCAGAACGTTGTGAACTGTAACAACATCGGCCAAATGCCTGATCTGACCTTCAATATCCACGGACACCAGTTCACCCTCCCAGCCTCTGCCTACGTCCGTCAGGTAAATGATTATTTCCTTGCAGACCTTTATACGTATTGCTCTATCCTTCCCATCTGAAAAATCTTATGCTCATTCTCTCCCACAGTCTCGTTATTATGGCTGCCGTACTGGCTTCAGCAATGGAGGCGACAGCCTGTGGATCCTGGGTGATGTCTTCATCAGACAGTACTATTCTATCTTCAGCAGAGCCCAGAATATGGTGGGTCTGGCCAGGGCCAGATAAGAAACCTGAAGTCACCTTGTAACAATCAGACACAACAACCATGCAAAATCATAATATATCCCTGTGCAATTGTAGAACTTCCAAAATGTAACTGTAATATGTGATGCTTGAGACCCAAATCTTATCTTTGTCCTAGTAGGATAAGTGATTCAATTTGCTCAAATCCAATAAAAAGAGTTAAATCGATTTGGTTGGTGTTTTGTTATTCATGTAGGCTACAACACACAGGCATGACTCAAAATCTGTGGCAGTGGTAAGCTGCTATATTGTCTAATTCAGATGGCAACCCAGGAAAATATATGCTGATGCAAATTACACCGACAGTATTTGACACTAATTACAGAGAGTCTTACACGCAAATCAGAATAACTGATGTAGCCTTCAGTACATTCTCCATTAGATTAAAGGACATTTCACTATGACATAGTAGGCTATCTATTTCTCCCCCAAACTCCACATTCTCTATTCAACACTATTGGTGGCTCTGGTCAGACCTATCCTCCACCAGATGCTTACAGTACATTAGCTAACATCAATTCCCAAAATGTAAGACTGTGGTAAATCAACAAGTTTACTGATTTCCAGCCCTTTGCTGTGAAAACCTATTCTTTATTACGTTCAAATTAACATTTTTTTTAAATCATAATTTATCTTCATAATGAGCTATTAAAACACCATGTCTTCAGTTTTATGAAAATGAACCCCAGATTCACCAGTAGGAAATAAAATAGCCTATTCATAGTTGTCTAAAAGGAGCATTTCTTCCATTTTAAATAGTCTATCATATATGAGAATGCTGGCTTGCTGTTTAGCTATGCTTGCCATGTTTACTTGGCCCCAGTTTAGTATTTTAACATGTAATACAAACATAAGATATGTGGCTGGTCATAAACCAGTTGTCTCTGAATCACAGGGTGAACAACACCATTAGGATGTGTTTTTTTTATTCTTAATGGAAAACACAAACTGAGCAAAGAAAGAAAATGAAATGGCTTTATTCAGACAGTGGTTTTAAGGACTTCCATTCTGCCATTGTGATCAGACTTTTCTCAAGGTGATAAATGACTAGGTAGAGATCTGAAGAGATCCTCAGCCTGGCTTTGAGTAGATTTGACAAAAAGACTGAAGAGCCACTTCATATCCATCAACACTTGGCACCAATCCTTTTCCTTCAAGTGGATAAGATTTCAGTTTCCCAAGACATATCTAATCATTATCCTACACTATAATGAATCACAACAGAATAACTACCCTGAAAGCTGACAGAAAGACTGTTTCATGCAGATCATGAATGTGGATCACATTATGTGGATACTGCAAAAGGTTTGATCAGAACAGTTTTGGTAGGCTATTGCTTCAGATCAGTGCGTGACTAGGCTGCATGGTGATGACAGCTGAACTTTTAACCACTTACCTATGACTTGCAGGTTTATTTGTGTGAATGTTTTCACACACTGACTGGGGGGCGTTTCCTGATGCGCCACCCCGTGTCCATGTGCGGCATTGCAATAACGCGCTCAGCTCATGAGTAGAAGTTTTGGCAGGTCAACCAAAGTAGCTAACATTAGCCAGCTAAAGTAACTAAGCATCACACTTGGTGGATTAATAGGATGCTAAGACTAGCATCGCGCTGGTCGGCGTCCAGAAATAGCCGTGTTGAGCCCGCACGCCGTGTCACTGCGTGTATCTGGGGAGCGGATGGTTTGCAGCAGAGCTCGGGGGGCAACACACGGTGTTTCAGACTCATTCCCCACCCACGGAGCGACAAATCACCGCTGCAACACCTCCAACCGGCCCGCTGCCACCTGAGGTAAAGCGTCCCGAGGCTATTGGGTTACCATCTCTAACATTAGCTTTAGCTCTGCGTCACCTACTGTAAGCTGACGCAAATATATCTAATTTAGCACCAAATCACAACACATTGGCTGTAATGTTACTTGTGAACGGTGCTTATGCCAAACCCCCATGAAAATAATACAATTTTATATGTTTCTGTACTTAAATATTACGACGAGGCATATGTCTGTGTATGAAAACATTTAGAAATGTTTCAAATGCCTTGTATTTTTATTCGGTACAGTTAGATGAGCTACGAACTATCATTTGTTATCTGCAATTTCCCATGCTGTAATGGTTAGCTTGGCTATGTTTACATTATTACGTAGCTAACCTCTGTGTTGGTTTCATGTAAAAATACAACAGTTACGTAGGCTGTATGTTTATAACTATTCAGCCGAATTACAGGACGTTGTCTAATATTTCGGATTAGGTGGTCGGTCATGTTTTCTTTGGTACAAACGTTTGCCAAGAAGCAAAGTCATTTTAAAAACAAGTGATATTGTAACGGAATTCAGTATGACTATAAGCTAATGGCTACAGCGCTGCTAAACATGCCTCTGCTGTTATCACCTGCTAGACAGCACTGTCTTTTCATTGGGATGCATCTCATACTGTTAAAGTATTAACAGTAAATGTTGCCCTTTTATTGCATTGGTGTTGAAAGATACACGTCATGTGGCTGTCAAAGTAGAAAAAACACAGCTGCTCTAAAAATATTGATTAGCAAAGACTGTCCAGTACATTTTATTACAGTAAGCCACACAGCCCTGCAGTGCTACATTGTTGTTTATGTTTATCCTGCTACATGTCATCGCCAAGCACACGTAATTTGGACACATTTCTTGTTTTGTGTTCATATTGCATCAGCCTTTCAGGCAATGACATGACAATTAAGCACAGTAACATAACTGTTAGGGAGGACCATTATGCACTACTTGGTAGGCTATAGAGTGTGTTTTGAACAGGAACAACTGAGAACAATGCAATTATTTCATTGATATAAAAGCTAGTGTCATTCTTTAGTTGTAGAGTAGAAGCACGAGTTACGGAATGTTTTTCTTACTTTTACTGATCTTTATTCTTATGTTATTTGCCAATGGTGGTTGCTTATGTGCTCCACGTGTACCATACTTTCTGTGGTTCTCTGTCCCACTATTGTATTGTATTGTGTACACCATGCAGGATACGCTCTGTAATATGGTTGTGTGTATATGGATGAGTTTGTGTATACCATGTGTAACTGATATCAGCGTGTATGTGGATGTGTATGCGACAATGTGCTCACTGTATGTGTGGTTTTTAGACGCGGCTTAGTCAGCACTCATGCCCAAGACAAGTTTCCTGTCAAGGACCAATAAAGTATATCTTAATCATATCTAAGATTTTTTCATGAATGCCAGAAGATGTTAAAACACCACAATAATGAATTAAACAACAACAACAACAACAACAACAACAACGAGACAGCTGAGCTGTTGTTCCTTTACTGTGTTTCTTTAATTCCCAGCTCTGTGGGATACCTGCACTAACTTATGGTCCCTGAAATGAAGGTTTGCCAGCAAACACAGATTCACATTACAAGTATGTTTGTGTCTCTAGTCCAACTGTCTTCATGAGCATGGCATCAGGGGGTGAGGGCCCATCTTCCACTCCTCACAGACACACCAACAGGTTAGCCAAGGAGAGGTCACCCTACCTGCTACAACATGCACACAACCCTGTTGACTGGTGAGTGAGTTTAAACTACAAAATTGCACACTCTCTGAATCCAGTATTACTTAACAAAATCTTTGTATTAGGTACCCATGGGGACAAGATGCTTTTGACAAGGCCAAGAGTGAAGATAAACCAATCTTTCTATCAGGTAATGGGATGCTTTGATTTCAGATAGCAACATGTATTCAGTTTGGGGACACTTTACTCTGAGCCTTTCAGTATGATCAAATCTGTTTAAATCACACCAAGATAATCACTTTTCACATGATTGCACACTGAGTTACTATAGTTGTGTGTTTGTTTTGGAAGTGAGTCATCTGTTTACTGTGAATTTCCGTCTCGTCTCAACCCACCAGTGGGCTACTCCACATGCCATTGGTGCCACGTTATGGAGAGGGAATCCTTTGAAGATGAGGAAATTGGCAGAATCCTTAGTGACAACTTCGTCTGCATCAAGGTGGACCGAGAAGAGAGACCTGATGTAGATAAGGTCTACATGACCTTTGTGCAGGTGTGTGTTAACGTTTACATTTTCTCATTCTGATCACTTTTTCTTTCTTCTGTTAAGAACACTCTCGTGATATGGTTGCTCATGTCTACAGGCAACAAGTGGAGGTGGAGGATGGCCCATGAGTGTTTGGTTGACCCCTGAACTTAAACCTTTCATTGGAGGCACCTACTTCCCTCCTAGAGACCATGGAAGAAGACCTGGTCTCAAGACAGTCCTTGCCAGAATTATGGAGCAGGTAAAAAGCTTTTTCTTGTGGAGAACGTCAGTGCCAAACCAGTCTTGAGGTTGCCAAGCAACCAGCACAAAATGTTCCAGCACAGTAGCCCTTAGTAAACCTGCATCTTCTCATTTTCATACCTGGGTCTTATAAGGATTAAACAAGCAAGATACAGTACAACAGAATAGTAGTGAAGCTTTAAAGGGAAAGTTCAACATTTTTGGCAAATTGGCCCATTGCCATAATCCCTATAGTTTTAGGAGTTGGTTTGTTACCTTTAATTGTCGATGCAAGCTATTTTTAGTTCAGCGCAGCAGAGCCACGAGCTGCTCAGAGCTACGCAATAGAGGCTAATGGAATTTCTTGGTTTCCCTCATCAAACTCATCAAATACACAATCCAACAACTCCAAAACGCTCTTGTGGACAAGTTGTGACCTGCACATTCACCACGCTATGAGATAATAACGGATCGTAACGAGACAGAGTTGTTTTGAAGGTAAATTCATGCGAAACCGCTGATATGCGTTCCCGTCAGGGGTGGTTTTTTGGCAAGCAGTCTTTGCAGCCTCGAAAACAACTCTGTCTCGTAACGTCCTGTTATTATCTCATTGTGTGGTGAATGTGCAGGTCACAACTTGTCCATGAAAGTGTTTTGGAGTTGTTGGATTGTGTATTTGATGAGTTTGATGAGGGAAACCAAGAAATTCCATGAGCCTCTGTAGCGTAGTTCTAAACAGCTCGCAGCTCTGCTCCCCCGTTCTAAAAATAGCTTGCACCGACAATTACAGGTAACGAACCTACTCCTAAATCTATAGAGATTATGGCAGTGGGCCAATTTGCCAAAATATTGAACTATCCCTTTAAATGTGCTTGCAGGTGGATCTTTTTTTAAACCTTTGGACAGAGCTCTGTTTTGAGTCTCAATGCTGACTTGGAGTAACTGTTCCTTGGCTCCAGCTTCATATTTAATGGACAGGGCAGACAGTGATATCACTCTTTTAATGTAAGTCCCAGCAGGAATGAAACCCACCAAATGCCAAACTATTCCTTTAAACAATACGTGGATATCTTTGGATTCAATTCAGGATGTATTATGGTAAGTAACATTAGCAGGGAAGATAAAGTATAGCATTATCATACATGAGGACAAAGTAAACAAATCTAACTTATCTTCAACTGTATGCATGTGTACAGTGTACACAGTACAAGATATTTTGTCATTTTTTCTCTACCTATGCTTCACCATTGTCCTCACATGGCGATAAGTGTGATTTTTATATTCCTCAGTGGAGGAATAACCGCTCAGGTTTGGACTCCAGTGGGGAGAGGATCATCGAAGCTCTAAAGAAAGGCACAACCGTGGCTGCAAACCCAGGAGATAAACCTCCCCTGGCCACAGATGTTGCCAATCGTTGCTTCCAGCAGTTGGCCCATTCCTATGAGGAGGAGTATGGAGGCTTCAGAGACGCCCCCAAGTTCCCCACACCAGGTACATGCAACATACCTTAAAGGGATAGTTCAACATTTTGGCAAATTGGCCCATTGCCGTAATTCCTATAGTGTTAGGAGTAGGTTTGTCACCTTTAATTGTCGATGCAAGCTATTTTTAGAACGGTGGGGCAGAACCGCAAGATGCTCACAGCTACGCTACAGAGGCTAATGGAATTTCTTTCCCTCATCAAGCTCATCAAATACACAATCCAATGGATCAAATGGAGCTCTGAGCGGCTCGTGGCGGTGCTCTGCTGTTAAACAACTTGCTCCGACAATTAAAGGCAACAAACCTACAGTACTCCTACATCTATAGGGATTATGGCAAGGAGCTAGTTTACCTAAATGTTGAACCATCCTTTTAAATGTTCACTCTGCCCACTTCAGACCTGCTGGACCTCACTCTTCTTCTCTGTCTTTGTCTCTTTCTCACGTCTTAGTAAATCTGATGTTCCTCATGTCTTTCTGGTCTGTAAACCGCTCCACCACTGAGGGGGTGGAGGCTCTTCAGATGGCCTTGCACACACTCCGCATGATGGCGCTGGGAGGCATTCATGACCATGTGGCACAGGTTCACCAGTCAATTTTGCAATGCAACATGAAATGAATGGCTACTATTTGTATTACATTTGATTTTCAATTGATTATTTGATTGATTAATTCATTTTTTAATTAAAAAAAAGACAAAGTGTAGTCAGTCCCAGCTCCTCCAATGTGAAAATTGGCCACTCTGTCATGCCTGATTTCTACAAAGAAATGAATAAACAAATGACTTTATTGTTTTATTTTGATTTAGAAATGATACAGTTTGATGACATCAGAGAGAGTCATGTTTCCAGAGCAATCTTGCCAGTGTAACATAGACAAGTGTAAATAATGGGAGCTCCACACTCTCTCTCTTCTCTCAGGGTTTTCATCGTTACTCTACAGATTTCTCCTGGCACGTACCACACTTTGAGAAGATGTTGTATGACCAAGCACAGCTGGCTGTAGCCTACATAACTGCCTCCCAGGTGTGTATATTTGTCTCTATATCTGACACAGTAACAGTTCCTCCATCCCTCTGCCTCTCTGTTATCCAAGTGATTTATCACCATATTACGCTGTCAGCATAAAACCATCGCTATGCGACTTGGCAAACATTTGTTTAGCCTCAGAGTAAATACAAACTCTCGTAATGACAGTGTTGTTGCTGTTGGGTAATTTGTTAGTATCTTTGATTTCCATTTCTCTCTCAAAAAACCACACACATTTTAAAAAGGAGTAGATTTATTCAATAACAAGTTCCCGTTGCACAAACCAGATATAATGCTGCAATAAATTGTGTAATCTGAATGTCACTTTTTTTCTTTTTTAAAGATTGAAGGCTTGGCCAGCCGGTTTTTAAGATACACAAAGGTTTATTAGGGTGCAAGCATTAAGACATTTGCAAATGCAAATACACACACATAGATGCTGTGCATGTGTATAATGAGGGTGTTGCTGCAGTTAATATCCTGCATATAAATCACAGTATGGTTAAGGTTACGTTAAGGTTGGATCATGACTCTTAGCAGGTGCATGCTCTGTGTTTCTGCTTTCCCAGGTATCGGGTGAGCAGCAATTTGCAGAAGTAGCTGAGGACATACTGCGCTACGTCTCCAGAGACTTGAGTGACAAGGTGAGTCATCTGTAACCTTATTACCACCTCTTTGTGTGTACATGTGCATGTTTCTGTCTGACTGTTTTTTTACAAGGGAGGCACATGTCCTCACCAATGGAAACAATGTGAATTGTGAATAGAGCATTTAGAAGACGCAGGAAGTTAAGTCAGGCTAAGGTTTGGTTTGGTGTTAGGATGTGGGTTAGTGTTAATGTTTTGTTTTGGAATGCATGCTGGCAATGGGAAGTCGTTAAAAATCGAGCAATATAAACTGTGTGCTGTGCCTATTTTTCTCTTTTGAAAAAGTGCTAACATTAGCCATATATCTGACCAAGAAATCCTAAGTGTGTGTTTGTGTGCATACATTGTGTTCAGACATCCTCGGGGGAAGGGGGTTGGACCCCGGTGACAAATGGCCTCTTAAACCCCTGCTCTCCTCTGTGGGTGAACCCTTTTCCCCCCTTTGATTAATGAGTTGACAGCAGCGAACAGGGCACACAGTTGAAATTACACTCATTGAAATCATTATATTTCTCAAGATTTATTACATAATTATACACTAATGAATGAACGCTGCAGAGGTAATTTACTATAGACTTCATGTTTTCTTTGTGCTACAGCAGCTGTGATCTTCTCTTATGGAGGAAGACGCCCAGTTCTCATCATGACTAAAAATATTGTGTATGTTACTGTCAGTAGACAATACAGTCAGTTTTATCCACTTTACTTGTCACAAGGAGAAGTATCTGTAAAACAGTTTGCTATGTTTTCTGTGTGTAAACACTTTACCTGTTGAAATGGAAACAGACACCTACGAATATGATTGACAGCTGCTACTAGCACGGTTTGGTTTCATATGATGGACAGGGTTAGCTCATCACCTCAGATCCCACATGATTAGATACTTTCATGTCATGTAGCCTACAGGTTTAAGTGAGTCATCATAAATATATAGATTTTAGCTTTTAACATGAAAAAAGAAGAAGGATTTTGAAATGGAAAAAAACAACAACTTGAATATTTTTTTTGTTCTGGCTCATCCATAGCCTGTTTTATGAGTTCATTCTGAACCATTAGTAATCTGATTTAAAACTTAATTTGTGGTTTGAATTATTTTCCACAGCTTCATGACTTCACTACAATAAAACACACAAGTCACAACATAAAACCTAGTCATCTGCTTTAATGTTCTGGCTGGTGTGCAGTGACAAAATAAATGATAAGCACAGGATTAACACACAGTGTCATAAGATAAGAAGTTGAAATCATCCACTACATTTCACTGTCATTGAAAGTGAAACAGAGACCTGTGCAGAAACATTTATCAGGCAGAGAGGCCCAAACAAAAGTTATTGTGTTGATGCTATTGGGTGAAAAAGTAGTAACGAAAACTTGTGGTGTCCGTGGCCAGCAGGTGTTTTTATTCTTGCTATTTCCGTATTATACAGTATTATGTATTTCATTTTTTAATTATTTCAGCTCCTTGAAGCCTGATTTCCCTTCTGTTTTTTCCTGCCTTTACTGAGTCATCCTTCATAGATCATAGGGGCAATTAACCAGCCAGCGATTAAAGAAAAAAAAATTCATAGCTCATCATTAACTTGCAGCTGTCACTCTCTTTCATTTCCATTTACTGTCTGAAACAGTCTGGGGGCTTCTACAGTGCAGAGGATGCAGACTCTGTCCCAGCGTCGGGGGGACGGGAAAAGCGAGAGGGGGCTTTCTGCGTCTGGACGGCCTCAGAAGTGCGGGAGCTGTTGCCAGATGTGGTGGGGGGCACCAGTGGAACCTCCACCCTGGCAGACATCTTCATGCACCACTATGGGGTCAAGGAGCAGGGCAATGTTGAACCAGAACAGGTACTTTTTATTATTATTATACTGTTGATTGGACTGAAAGATTAAACACTGGATGGATGAAAGGACTTTAAACCCATCCTCTATACTGCTGACTTGATTGAATGAACCTGAAAGTAACACCTCATTATGAGCTCATCTCTTTTATTTCATCCAGACACTGATTGAAGCTAATAAACCGGGCCACTAAGGCATTAACATGACAGTTGTTGCAGTCACTGTGAGTTCATTTCTGTGCGTGGTCTCCTGTGCTGTGTGTTGCCAGGACCCCCACGGGGAGCTGCAAGGCCAGAATGTGCTGATTGTGCGTTATTCGGTGGAATTAACGGCCGCTCACTTTGGCGTCAGTGTCGAGAAAGTCAATGAGCTCCTGGCCTCTGCCAGAGCCAGAATGGCAGAGGTGAGGAAGGGTCGGCCGCGCCCACATCTGGACACCAAGATGTTGGCGTCCTGGAATGGTAAATGTCAAGACATGTAGTCTGGGTTAGAACATACAGCAACTAGTTTATTTATTATTCATATTTGTCATGATGACTCATGCCAGAAAGATGTAAATTATTGGCATTACTAATAAGATTGTGGTGTTAAAATAAATTTCCCCTTATGTCTGGGCTTAGAGAGTGACAAAAAACAGATGTTCCTACATCTGCTTTGGCTCTCTGTTTGATAGACACATGCACATACAGATTAATTAGTCCACTCACTGGACACTGTACTGGATTTTACAGAATGCCTAATGAAAAGGAAATGAATTGACAATTAATTTAGTTATAACAAACTAATCATAATTAGTTTAAATTACACATGTGCAAGGACGAGGTGTATACCGATCAGCAATAACATTAAAACAGGTGACTGGTTTTAATGTTGTGAGCTGTGGAGGATAAATTAAACTACAAATTAACTTTCAAATCAAATTAGTAAAGATACACCAATCAGCCACGGCAATAAAAACCAGTCACCTGTTTTAATGTTATGGCTGATAGTGTATATGCTCAGTAGCATGACTTAATACCTCCTGCAGCCTGTCCAGATAAGCACTGTTCTTGGTTTGTAAGGTGACCAGGTCAAACAAGGCTGAAGAAACAAAAGTGTATTATTCATGTTGTTTACCTGATTTATGTGAACTCAACTCGGTGTGAAAGTCTGCTTTCTGTTTCATCATGTTTGTACCAGCCTCCCTCCCACTCCCACAGAGCAGAAGAGAGACAGGTTGACAACTTGTAACTTAAAGTGCAGTAAAAGCTTTTCATCAAATGTTAGAAATCCTTGTAAAATTAAGTATGGACACATACCAACCCCAAACATCTGGTGTCTGGCCAAAGTATGAGTATATTTTAAATGCATGCAGTCTGGTGACAGTGACAGGCACTAGCAGCTATTTAGGCATGATATACTCTGTATGTATGAATCTGAGTCTCAGCTTCCAAAGATTTACTCAAGTGTTTATCATTGGTAATGTCAGAAAATGTGTGTATATTATTATGGAGACAGTAGTTGTCACTTCGCCTGAGTGTAAAAACCACTTTGGACGCTCATCAGCATTGTTTGTCCAGCAGTTTGTCTCAGATGTGATTAAATAGAAAAAGAGAAAGCCCACCACACGCGCATAAATACACACGTACACCCACAAATCTCGCTACCAGGCCTGACGTCGCAAGACAGAGTGTATTAGTGAGGTAATGAGGCTTTGCGATCCCAAGAACTTTCCAATTAGACACAGGAGTGTTCTTCTCCTCTCTAATGAAGAAACACCTCCGTTAATCACCTGTTCTCTGCCGCAACACTTTGAAGACCAGACTGCCGTCACCAGGCTTTGATACGCTACATGAAAGAAGAGTGGTGGAGGGAACGAGGGAGGACGGGATGGATTTAGAGAGCAAAGAGGGAAGGAATGGGAAAAGAACAAGGAAAAGTTCAAAGAGTTTGGAAAATAACTAAGCTAACACCGAGATGCAGCTACACATTGGCTCCTCGGTGGATAGAAGACTCGTCTTAAGCTGAGCAACAGTCATTTTCTGCCTAATCACCCCGCCACGTCCACCAACACCCACTCTTCTACCTCCTCCTCTCCAGGTCTCATGCTTTCGGCCTATGCTCGTGTGGGAGCTGTGCAGGGGGACAAGGCCCTGCTGGAGAGGGCCGTGCAGGCTGGCAACTTCCTGAAGGAGAACCTGTGGGACGCCGAGCAACAGACCATCCTCCGGTCGTGTTACCGTGGGGAACAGATGGAGGTGCAGCAGATGTAAGACACTGATGAAGTTTCTGTATGACTATAGTGTATGAAATACTGTATACAGAGGCCAGTGAAAGCTGTGATTTCAATAGTTGGCTGGAATATACAGTGGCATGGAAATGTTTGGGCCCCCCAGTAAAAACTTCTATTAAGAAACACGAGCTGATCAGCAAACACAATGGAGGTGAATGGTACAGGTACACTGTCCCTCAAACTCATTGTATCCAACAACTCCAAAACACTCTCATTGACAAGTTGTGACGTGCACATTCACCACGTTATGAAATAATCATGTAACATTACGAGAAAGAGTTGTTTTTTTGCCGGAACTACATTCCAGACACGGCTGCTGAGTGATTTCAAAAGTGCAGGTAGTTCCAAGTATTTTATAAGTGTGGTCGTTATATTATGTAATTATTATACATGATTATTTCATAGTGTAGTGAATGTGCAGGTCACATGGAGTTGTTGGATTGTGTATTTGATGAGTTTTGAGGGACAGAGGACCTGTACCATATGCTACTGATTTGTCTTCTTGAATCATTTCTGGGGACTTGTTATAGTAAAATGTTTCAGATTGTTTCCACAGATATTAAACCTGTGTTTTGGCGCAAAGTGAAAGAAGTCTTTGAAATAACAAACAAATGAAGTCCGTTGTTGCTTTGTGAGTAAAGCTAGTCCAGAGCTTTACATGTATTAGGAGGTAAAGGCCTTGTTTTTTATCTTAGCCGTCAATTTACTACACTTACATGCCCTTACATTGATAGGTCTGTTGATTCTGTGATTGTTCCCTTTCTTGCTGCCAAGAAATCGCTCCCTTATACAATTTCAGTCTAAGTAATGGGAAGGGGGGGCAAAAATCCACAGTCCTTGTTCAATATAAAAATACATTTTGAGGTTTATCACTGTGCTGCTTATCCTAACGCGTTACAGCCACCTGTCAGCTGAAGAGTGTAAAACACTCGGCAGGAATTTAAATGTGTTACGTGTTTGAAATACAAACAAATCGGAGATCCCCTCGTCAAAACATTTCCCCACAGTGCCACATGTGAACTGGGACTCAAAAAGGGTGTCACTAACTCGTGTCAAGTACCATAATTGGAACTGACAGCTGATTAAGAGGCCGTTGTGGAAGCTCAAACACCCCAGTCAGTTGTCTTTGGAAGGAATGCATTAATATCAACTTAAATCCCAGATTTAATGATGTAGCATGTTCTGTGAGGAGGAGTTTGACGTTAAATACAGGAGCGCTAAGCAGCTGCACTGTGCTTGGATGACATGTTTACATGCGAACAGGAAACTAGAGCATCGGGATGAATGAGGTTACGGCAGGAAATCAGAGAACACGTTGACATGAACTCCACTAACTCGGTTACTGCAAAACTGTGTTTGCATGCACAAGCCAGTAATTACATTTCACATCTACCCCTCTAGCTTATATTTGAAACAGGATTGGCTTTATTTTAAGTGGATTATAGATGAGCCTGTTGACTGACATATGATGTTATTTTCTCCTGGCCAAAGCTTTTGTACCAACAGCACAGCGAGAGGGAACATGTGGTTCTTCTTTGCTGCTATTGATAAACCACACACACTAAATTGTTAACACTTATCCTAGTTTTAGTAATGTCGTTGTTGAGCTAAATATGGTCAAGAAATAATGCTCCTCCAGCAAAAATTGACAGTATAGTAGAGAGAGACAGTAAATAGCGACCAGAGAGAGGGGGAATGAATGACAAGGGCTGCTCGATGCAGGATTTGAACTGGGGTCGACTGCAGCGAGGACTGTAGCCTGTGCATATGGGGCACCTGTCAACCCACTGCACCACAAGTATTGTTTAATTTTTTAAAGGGATATTTCAACATTTTTGGCAGATTGGCCCATTGCCATAATCCCTAGTCATAACAGTGGGTTCGTTACCTTTAATTGACGGTGCAAGCTGTTTTTAGAACGGCGGAGCAGAGCCGCGAGCTGTTCAGAACTACGCTACGGAGGCTGATGGGATTTCTTTGTTTCCCTCATCAAACACATCAAATACACAATCCAGGAACTCCAAAACTCTCTCATGGACAAGTTGTGACCTGCACATTCACCACGCTATGAGATAATAACGGAACGAGTTGTTTTAGAGGGAAATTCATGCAAAACCACTGATGCTTTGTTTGAGGGAAACCAAGAAATTCCATTAGCCTCCGTAGCGTCATTACATGACATTTAAGAATCCAAACATAAGACCAGGTCATAAACTGGTAAATGGCTGAACTCTATCTCAACTCAATGTGTAAAATTGATAATGTTGTTGAAAACTGAACCGCTGTAAACAACTGTTATCATCCTATTTGCTTTCTGCCTAGCTGTCAGCCCTTCATTAATGTGCTTGTCTCTGTGCTCACATGTGCAGTATTTTAATACAGTGGAATTTCCAATAATCTATTCTCATTTGAAATAGTGATTGAAATGTGGTCCATTAAAACTACATGTTAACCTCTGAGCCCTTTCCCAGTGGCTAATCTGCCTGGCGAAAATCCTGGTTTCAGAGCTGCAATGTTATCTGACAACATCAGCACACACACATAATTAATTTTGATGCCAATTAATTTTGAATGAGCAATGGCCAATGGGGGGAAACTCTCATGGCAAGTCAGAACTGTGATCATTTAACTCCATCACTATCTCAGTCAATCCCTCACGGACATTCACAATTATAGTGCTGGCTCTGCTGATGCAGTCCGGCTGTTAACCAGGTTACATAAGTATGTGTGTTTACTGATTGGCCATTGTTTGCATTCAATCCTGGACCAGAGTGAGAATGTACTTGTAGCATCACAACACACACACACACGCTCGCATCAATACAGCCTCCTGTTGACTGGCCAGGTGTCCTTGTTCTGTTGGCCAGCCCTGCGACCTAGTTAGTGTGAATGAATGAGTGTGAAATGCAGGCGAATCAGCAGAAAAATGTGCCATGAGTCCCACAACACACATGATGAAATGTGTACAATTTTAAATACACGCATGAACAGAAACACAAGTGTTACCCTAAACACTCTTGGCCTTGTTCCACAGCTTCTGTCTCATTCATAATTGTCTGATTCAGGGTGGTGTCAGCAGTGAGAGTGCTTACCAAGGCCCTTTTCTCAGGTGCTGTTTAGTTTCTATCCATTGGTAAATCACTCATACTGGGAAGTGGGAACATGTGGACTAATTTACCAGGAGTAATGGTAGGCGCTGAGACTAACTGGGTTAATAGGCTGTGGAAGTGTTTGAGGAGCTGATGCAATAGATTTTCCCTGGCCCTCTCCTGGCTTGTGTGATTGAGAGTCTTACTATTGTCTTCTGCAGCAGAGGTGAGGCCCTGAGAATGGGAGCACTGAGGCAGGCCCACTGGGGATGGGTTTATTCCTTCATTTTCTGCATTTACCAGAGATCAGAGTCCTTTTTCTCTGTAGATTCCGTTGAAATGTGAGTGACAGGTTGTGAACTTTTGTTTTGTTCCGTTTAGAGAATCAATACCCAAAACAAAGCCTGCTGAGACCAAGCAAACATGGAAGTGCCAAAAAACTGCAGCTCCACAAAGGCCACTTGAGGCCATGTGAGTCATTGTCTGTAGACTCTCATATTTAATGGCAAACGTTACAGCAGAAACAGACATGTTAACTGCTTCACACAAAACACCATCTCCATTCATTTCTCCCTTCATGATATCTGTGCAGAGATGAATCTATTCTATTTTTCTAATTAAGCACATGTCACATGATTTGGAGTGTGACTGCTTTTAGGGACTCAATGCAACAGTGTGGTTCATAGACGTGTTCTTTTCTTCTTGAATATTGATGCTTTGGCAAAAAAATATTTTTATTAAACTTGCTAATAAAGTCATGCTATAAAGTCTTTGAATTTAATTTATTAATAGTTTAAAAAGAGAACTAAGATATATCAGGTCAGGATGAGGTTGAACATGCAATGTATGACACATCACACTCCTACAGTATAACGTCCATGGTACGTACGGTATACTCCTGTAAAGAAAACCAGTTCCTTTGGCATCAGATTGGTACCAAAGTATTTATTCTTATCAAATGGCTACTTATAAACTTATTAAACCTATATTTATATTGTGATGTTGAGAATAATTAGCCCAGATGTGGTCTTTTATCCATGCAGACGGTCGTCTGGTTTGACTTCAGGTGTAATTATTTGTCATTTACAAAGCAGCGGTATGAACAGCCCCCTGAGCATTTAATTGGATCTAAGGATGTAGGTATATTACAAAGACAGGGGATTTCAGAGCTGAACCTGAGGGCAACCCTGTGGAGATGAGATGTGATAAGGACCTTTGTCCTTGCCACGACACAGTGAAGGGATTCCCAGTGAGATAGCATTCAAACCAAGAAAGCGCTTGCCTGAGATGCCCAGAGCACAGATAGCAGGATGCGGCAGTTTAGCGTATCAAGGTCTGCTGCTGATAGGCCCTGCAAGATAAGAGCAGAGGACTGAGCTGCTCTAACGGCCTCAGTAACAGACAATATCGCTGATTCACTGAATAAAGCCCAAATTTGTTTGGATCAAGGAGGCTGATTTGGGAGAGACCTGCGATTGTGATACTTTGATAAGAATGGAAGTAATGAGGCCGGTCAGTGTTTCTCAACTTAAGTTGGCTCAAGTCAGAGCTCTGTGGCCATTTTTCTTTTTTACCTCCTTTGTGAGTTGGAGGGATAATAAAAGCGATAGTTCAACATTTTGGCAAATTGACCACTGCCATAATCCCTATATTTTCAGGAGTAGGTTTGTTACCTTTAATTGTCGGTGCAAGCTACTTTTAGAATGGCAGGGCAGAGCCGTGAGCTGCTCAGAGCTACGCCACGGAGGCGAATAGGGATTTCTTGGTTTCCCTCATCAAACTCATCAAATACATAATCCAACAACTCCAAAATGCTCTGGTGGACAAGTTGTGACCTGCACATTCATCACGCTATGAGATAATAACGGAACGTTACGAGACCGAGTTGTTTTCGAGGTAAATTCATGCAAAACCGCTGATGTGCGTTCCTGTGGGGGGAAGTTTTTCAGCAAGCAGTCTCTCCATTGCCTCGAAAACAACTTTAATCAACCGATCCGTGGACCCCTTGGTGCTGAGCTGATCACGGATCAACAATGATCCGTTGCACCACTAGTCAAGTCCTGAAGTAAACAGTGTAGCTCATCCACAAAATCACCCAGTTGTCTTGGTAAATGACAACCACAGGGACTTTTACTGGAGCAGTCACTGTGCATGCTACTATAAGAGAACCATTATGAAGCTATTATTATAAAAGTGTCTCAGGGTGCTATGACACGCTACACTGACAAGGCGTTTTATCTTCGCTCTCAGGGAAATGAGTCATGTAACATAGACTATTAAAGGTGTGAATGAAAAGCCTGTTAGATATTTGTTAAAGGCTCTTACATTTTTTGGTTTGTGTGTCAGCGAGGCCCCCCTCGAGGTCTTATCTCAGGCCGTCATCCCTGTCCTATCCCGTGCGACACGCCACTGTCTACCTTCCACTTATGACTCAGTCTGGCCGAGATAGGCCCAGATACGACTCCTCGTCTCCCCGTGACCTCCACACGCACTTCGTCTCCTCTGGAGCTCCCTCCTTTTCTCAGCTTCTTGATCACCAGCCTCTCCTGACACACTGACACAGCATTATCTGGCTCCCTGTCACCATCCGTTCCCCTGCACTCACTTATACGGGATGCCGTCGTGGAATCTTGGGTGGGGGGTTTGTTGTCGGGCCGTAGATGTGGTGAAAGAGAGAAGCTGCTATAACGGTGAAGTTTAGAAAGTGAGTCAGAGTTAGAGGAGAGAGTTTGGTGATGCTATACTGACAGCAGGAAGAGTACGATTGATACAGTTTGGTCACGACTACAAACTCCAGGTGTAGTCATGAATTTAAAGAGAGGTAGAAGAACAAGTTGAAATAAAAAATGAAATGTTGGATAAAAATTGAAGAGAATATAAAAGTTGCAGGAAAGGATCCAAGGATAAGACAGATCGAGAGAGATGATTCTCACTGATGCCAGAAGGAGTTGGATTATTTAACTGCAGCCATATTTGTCTTATTAATGATCTTCATAACCTAAAACTTCAAAGACTGATCGGCTGTGTGTACACATATGTATTTCTGATCCCTTCTGTGACAAACACATGCATTTTCACATGGAGAAATGCTTTAAGGATGAATTACATGTGTAGCCCAATACTGTCTAAAGTCATTCCCTAATGCCTTTTATTACATACACAGAATAATGTGTGTGTTTCTGTACTGTCTCAATAGATTTTCTTCAGGGCTGATAACCAAGCATTTGGTAAATTAAAGATGAGGAGAAAAAAAACAAAGTGAACTAGTTCACCAGCATTGACCCATCTCAACATATCAGTTAATTCATTCCTATTGAAACATGTCCTCGTTTCTGTTCTTTAGATCTCCACCTATCCCCGGCTTCCTCGACGACTACGCCTTCATCATCTGCGGCTCGTTGGACCTGTATGAAGCCACGCTGCAGACGGAGTGGTTGCAGTGGGCCGAGGAGCTGCAGCTCCGTCAGGACGCGCTGTTCTGGGACCATCAGGGATGCGGCTACTTCTGCAGCGATCCCAGCGACAGCACTGTGCTGCTGCAGCTGAAAGAGGGTGAGGGATAATAGATCCACATTATCACCAGTAATCTCATATCAACTATCTTGATCTAAGGACAAGTGCTAATGAGATTAATGAGATTCATCACAGAGGTAATGAAATTCGCCTCATGAGAGAAGGCAAATTTTGTTACTTAGCTGCCCTTCTTACAACAATAGCACATTTTGATCCGTGGCCTCTTGTATGAGACATTAACATCTCAATGTGATGAGGCATAACAATCGAATCTGTGGGGCCGGGAGACAAAATCCAACAATTGTTAGCTTCAAAGTGACTCACAAATGGCCAGAATAGATTTTTGTACACAATTACTGTTGTCATACTGATTCAGCTGTGAGAGCAAAAACATTATTTTTGATTATATCATACGCATATATTTTCACATTTTTTAAAAACAATTCTTTATGGGAAAGTGTGAATGAAATATGAAGAGATCCATACAATTTTTGTTGTAATTAAAGGGATAGTTCAACATTTTTGGCAAATTGGCCCATTGCCATAATCCCTATAGTCACAGCAGTAGGTTCGTTACCTTTAATTGTTGGTGCAAGCTATTTTTAGAATGGCGGAGCAGAGCTGCAAGCTGCTCAGAGCTCTGCTACAGAGGCTTGTGGGATTTATTGGTTTCCTTCATCAAACTCATCAAATACACAATCCAACAACTCTAAAATGCTCATGCAAAACGGGTGATGCGTGTTTCCGTCTGGGGCAGTTTTTTGGCAAGCAGTCTCTGCATTTTCCTCTGCAGTCTCTGCATTTTCCTCTGACAACTCTGTCATGTTCCTTTATTATCTCATAGTGCGGTGAATGTGCAGGTCACAACTTGTCCACGAGAGCATTTTGGAGTTGTTGGATTGTGTATTTTATGAGTTTGATGAGGGAAACCAAGAAATCCCATGAGCCTCCATAGCGTAGCTCTGAGCAGCTTGTGGCTCTGCTCCGCTGTTCCATAAATAGCTTGCACTGACAATTAAAGGCAATGTACTCTATAGGTATTATGGCAATGAGCCATTTTGCCAAAATGTTGAACTACAGTATCCCTTTAATAGTAATTTTGATTATATTTTGCTCATACAAGACTGTTAGGGAACAGAATGAGAAGGTCATTTTATACTCATGATGTTTCTTTTTGTGGTAAAATTGGGAATGAAATAGGGTGCTACAGGAATTAATTTGCAAATATTATGTTCCTGAACAAAAAGTAGTAAAACAAGAAAGAACTAAGTGTTGGTATCAGAAAGTTTGTCACTGAACGTCTGTACAGATGTAGTGTAAATCCTTTGAGCTGATGTTGAGATATTTAGCTGAACAAGTAAGAACTCTGATCTGCTGGTGGTAAAGGGATCACCAGTGTCTGTAGTTTTCATCCTTTAGAGACAATGAATCTCCTCACACCATTTTGGAGCAATCCCTCCAGTAACTGTTATTTTAGTTTGAAGCAAAGTGATGACCTGAGTAGAAAATAAGCGAGGTATTGATGCTCCTGCTACTGGCTGGGTCTCTAATAGGTTGAGAGATGGAAGGGGGGGAGGATTGATGGACAGGCTGAGGATTAACAGTGCTACTGCAGCAACATACCTCTGTGGCTTAGACAAGTTCAAAGATGTATGGATAGCCCAGACAGATGAATAAATGCAGGGGTTGAGGTATCTACTGCAGACAGTTGGGTCACATCAACACAATGCTGTAGTTTGATCAGAGCCATTTGAAGGAACTAAAGAAGCATCAACAAGTGACTGTAATGTATTTAAGAACAGAAGGTCTAATGCATAGGTGTAATCATCCATTCATCTTTTCATTCGTCTCTCTCTCGTCTACCTACACCCCTCACCTCACTGATTGATCCTGAGCTTAACAAGATGGAAGCTCCTGCAGTAATACTGTTGCCAGGTTCACTCCATCGCTACACTTTTAACCACAGGAGAGAAGATGTGCAAGGATGGATGGATGGAAAGATTAGTAGCTAGAGGATAAAGGAGAAGAGCAGAGGAATATTGACCTTCCCCATCTCCCCCCAGCGCTATGCAGCCCTCTTCTTCATGAAAGCAGTCAAAGGCTGATACTCTGATTCTCCTGGTACTTTGATCAGCAGAGCTGTCAGATCTGTCTCATGGTCCATCTGCATCTGACAGATTGAAACAGCATGCACAATGTACAGTGGGAACCTGAAATCCCTCCATTTACCTCAACTTCATCGTGAACTTGACATAACATTTCATCAAAAAAATACCTGAATTGTTCAATAGTAGGAGTTGTTCAAGTATAGTATTAAAAGTTGACTTTAATGTAACAATGTGCAATCACCTATATCATCAAACTGTAACCCCAAATCGGACTCGACAATATTTTGCAATGTTATCAAAATTGCAACATGTCCCAATGCACTATTCAAATCACTGGAGTTGCTCTATAAAGTATGACAGTATGTTGCTACAGAGACCCCCTGGGCAACAGATGTTGTATTCGTCACCAGATTTTTTTGGTAAAAATCATTATTCCAACTGACATCTCACAACCGCACAGCAATGTCTTAGTATGTTCTTTTTTGCATATCGGGGCATCCCTGTTAGGAATGTCATTGTGGTATGTTCTGCTCATTTTGATATTTAGGCCAAATCACAGCTGTACTGTACTGAAGATATAGACTTGATCTATGCTTACAATACAGCCATACCAGTCCAGGATGGTTAAAGCTTAAACGTTTTAGCAAATTTGCCTATTGCCATAATCCCTATAGTCCTAGGGGTAGGTTCATTACCTTTAATGATCGGTGCATGTTGTTTTGAGATCAGCGGGGCAGAGACACGTGCTGCTCAGTGAACACAATGGAGGTGAACGGTACAGGTCCCCTCAAAACTCATCAAATAAACAATCCAACAACTCTAAAACGCTTATAGAGAAGTTGTGACCTGCATGTATGTAACATCACAACATATGAAGCAAATACTCTGAACTACTTTAGTTTTTTAAGTCACTCTGCTGAGCAGCCGTGTCTGGAATTAAGCTCTGGCTTGTAATGTAACATTATTTCATAGCGTGGTGATCGTGGATCTCAAAACAACATGCACCAATAATTATTAAAGGTAATTAACCTACCCCTATGACTATAGGGATTATACCAAATTTGCCAAAACTATCCCTTTAAGGTCAATATTTGTATGATAGTAGCTGATATCACATAGTTACTTAGTTTTTACACAAATATTCTGAAAAAATATTAAATGTATTTGACTTACTCGCTGCTATTGTAATACACAGTATGTATTGAGCTGAGCACTGTTAGAGCACAGGACTGTCTCTTGCTCTGTAGTGGACAGATTATATAACAGAGAACATAATAGAGATCATGTGACTGCAGTGCAATGCATACAATCATTCAAACCTTCACTGACCCATTGGAGCCTGCTGTCTTTACAAATAAGTTGTATTCAGTGTGTGGTTTAATGTAACAAAGCCACAACACCTCACGCTGTCCGCTGTAATACAGTTCCTCCACTGAGGGAGTGATGGATATAAATATAAATGGATGTAACCTTGACGTGCACCCTTTTTCAGCTGCCAGTCCACTCCTCCCAACTTATGACTGCTGGCAGTTCAGAGAAGCTGACACCTTGTAGACAGGCAACCAGATCTCAGGGTCTGACAGATGAAAAGTAAATGTCTGCATGTTTCTTTTCTGTTTTTCCTCTTGAGCTGCTCCGTCTGACAGTGGCCATCTATTTTAATGGCTTGCTTCTTGTTTGTCATCTTGTATGGTGTCCTCTCTGGTGTCTTACCATATTTGACTGTTGCACCTACAAAATCCTCCAGATAGGATGAGAATTCTCGCTGAAGTTTGTCAGTTTAATGTTTTAGGTGCTTTGGTCTTTTTTCCAACCTTAAAAAAACACACACATACACTCGCAGATACACAAAAACACACAAACTCGTGTGCCTGTGACAGATAGCTTAGTGGAAGTAGTTCAGACAGACGCAAGATACCACAGATGGGAGGGGCAATGACAAAAAAGGCTAATAGTGATTCTTGTTAAGAACTGCTGACAGATTGCAGATGATGGTTATGTGTGTGTGTGCGCGTGTGTGCGGGAGCGCCTGTGCAGCCATCACACCTGCATCTGTGTGTGTTTATCGGAGTTGACATGTGAGAGGTTTCTCATCTGAGAGGATTGACTGTGCCATTACGGCGGTGGCGCTGTGTAGGGTTGAAGCCCATTAGTGACGCTACAGCTGCTGCCGTGTAGCCTGTCACTGCAAGAAGGATTACCCCGGCACTCGGCCACTCCACATCTCACCACACTCCCCTGTGTGGGTGTGTGTTTGAGGTGTAACGTTGAAATGATATAGACTCTGTTCTGCTCTTATTTAAACAATTCAGCTGTGTTTGTTAAAAACAAAACAAAAAATAGTTTTTCATCTCCTGTGACTGAAAAGCTAATTCAGCTGTATTCCAATCCAAATAATGTCGACGTCAGCTGGATGCCACTTCACTTCAGAAATATCAGCATCAATATTTATTTTTATCATATAAAAACTGATAACAATGTGAGTAGTGTGTAACTACTCTGGGCTCTGCTCTCATGAGCACTTTGCGGAGTCTTACAGCGTGGGTGTGTATTTGGAGACATTTCTGTCACAGCTTAAGATGTGTGTGACCTCTTTCCATGGGCCTCCTTGTAATAGATTTATGTACAGGATGTGTGCATATTTCTAAGCAGACATACATGTTTGTGTGTGTGTATACACAGTACAGTTAGTGTGTGTAATGAGGAAAGCAGACAGAATCTCTTGCCTTTACTACAAATGCATATGTGTATGGTGAGGCATCATCATCGCCGTGGGGATGAAACATACCATCCTGCTTAGATCGATGAGATCAAATTATTGCTTCAGTTGATGATTTATGTGCATGAGGAATATTGAATGTGTAGTGTACAGCACAATGTTTTGTGTATGTAAACATGTTAGCATGAGGCTGTGTGGAGTATATTCTTTGTTCTTTTTTTATTTTTTATTTTGCCTTGAATTGTTGTTTGAGATAAAAGCAGCTTGTGTGAGCTAGCAACACACACAGATACACAGCATTCAGGCCCAAGCATGGGGGTAATGTCAAGCAACAGACATAAAGTGAGATCATAGGTCATGAGAAGATCACCTCCAGACTCTCAGTGGACACTGATAAAAGATAAGGACCAATCACTTAACAGGGCTGAGTCATGAGGTCGTCTGTTGGGCCCGTCACATCACACTACCGTGGTTGTGTGCTTGGAGGTGATGGGATGGCATGGAGTGTGTATCTTAAGTAGTCTGCTGTCTCTCCAGCTCGTTTGACAAATTGTAACTGGAAACTGAGTGGCTTGGACCGGAGGCATGAGGTCTGGAGAAAGAGTACTATTATATCTGAGCGTCTTCATTTTATTTTACTGTTTCCACATTATCATTTGTAGTGGACTAAGTTGCATTTTGAAATGTTTGCCTCTACACAATGTAAAAACCTTGTCCTCATCTCACTGGGATTAAATGGAATATAACTGTGTAGTAAGGTTTGCTGCCGTTGCACAGTGTGTTCCACAAACACCGATAAAGAACTGAAAAGACTGTAAAAGTGAGGCCGTGAGTATACTGTGCCTTCAGTTGAGTTTATTTATTTGGACAGAAAAATATATATACAGAACAGTTTATTTACAGACAGTTAAAGCAATTATTTTTATTTTAACAACAGATCATAAAAAGTGATTTCCTCATATCTCTGGGGCTGTTTGTTTAAAAATCAAAGTGCTGTGCATGGACTAGATTTGTACTGTAAACTGGCGAGTCAGTGCTTACACAACAGGAAGGACACATTTATAAGGATATTTTACAGTACTCTGATTAACTGAAACATTAGCCTATAACTGCTGTGGAATATAACAAACAGTCTGTCTTTGTGTTGGACGCAGGAGAACCAGGCAGGTGTAAAGATCTGGGAAACTTACAAGGGCCAAATTGTTTTGGTGAGAAGACTGGGAACAAGGTTTGCGGGATGTTCCCAGTCGGAAATGCTGGATATTCACCAACAGCCTGTCTTGGCGGCTTGGATCTGCTCTGGCTCATCAGTGTGTGTCAAGAGTCCTGGTCCACAAAGCTTAGTACCAGAACCGTCCCGCTGCCTGTAGCTATTTAAGCCTTTAAGTGTTGAATGTGTCTTTGTCTTTGTGTCTCTCAGATCAGGACGGAGCCGAGCCCAGCGCCAACTCGGTGTCGGCGTCCAACCTCCTGCGTCTGTCCCACTTCACTGGCAGACAGGAGTGGCTGCAGAAGTCCCAACAACTGCTGACGGCGTTCTCTGACCGACTGACCAGGGTTCCCATAGCTCTGCCTGAAATGGTCCGCTCTCTCATGGCCCAGCACTACACAATAAAACAGGCAGGTCTCACTTTAACACACAAGCACACATGAATTTAGAGGTACTGCAAGTTCAAGCACAAGAGGGATTTACATTGTCCTCTAATTACTTCAAGTCTTCTACAGCTAAGTGTTTTAGTGTATTACAGGATAGGTAAGTTATAAATAAAAGACTTACAGCTCATTATGAAAACATAACGGTCCCCTGGTGGGCCGTGCTGACCGTTACAACTACACTCACTAATTCATAGTGACAGAGTAATCAGAGATATCACTGTCACAAAGGCTGTACTGAGTGCATGTACCAGCATGGATTCTGTGCTTGTAGCTAAATAGGGATGTACTGCTGGATGGACTGCAGGATAATTACTGTTTTTTACACTCTGGACCTTATTTCTAGCACAAAATACGATCATTTACTCACCCAAACAACTTTGGTGTCATTACAAGTCCTTCTGACGAAATTAGATCCAGCCGAGCGCCACGTATATCTGTATAATGCGAGTACACGGGGCAGTGCAATGCAGCCTCTAAATGACACATTATCTGCCGCAAAACTCGTTCATTTCACCGATATTTTGTTATGATACGCCAATGCTATTACCCTCTGAGTTCGGGATGACCTGTTGTCAACATCCGGGGTCTGTAGGTTGACCTACTAACATCTGACCTGGATGATGTCATCTCTGAGTGCTGCCCGGCTCATTCTGATAATAATCATTCCGCTTCGGCATTCTGGTCCATTTTTAGTGCAACTAGCTGGAGCTTTAGTGAGTCCAGGCTGCGGAGAGGAAGCCTGTGGAAGCTGAACTTTGTCCAGCTGCTCATTTTGTTCTGATAAGTCGGAAACACACAGAAATGAACCATAGCATCAGCGGTAGCAACAAGCCACGCTGCGCCGCGGTTGGAGATGACATCATTAAGGCTGTCCTGAATATCTTATTTTGATAATCGAAGCTTCGCAGACACAAAATCGATTTAATTCAAAGCTGTCGACGGCGTGATCCTAACGTCTGACAGGGAACGTAGCGGGAATAATGAAAGTAATGGCAAACAAACACTGCATACTGTATCTCCAAAATCAGGCAGGTTTCTAGGATGAATAATGAAATTTCGATGAGAACAGGCGGTAAATGGCAAACAAACACTGCATATCTCCAAAATCAGGCAGGTTTCTAGGATGCCTCGCTTTAATGTAACAATTTCCAATGAGAATCGGTGTCAAAAAGGAACAAAGCAAAAGAATCGATCAGTGATATCATGATCGCTGAACTTTGTTCTGGGTGTCTGGGTGAGTAAATGATTTTATGCTAGAAATAAGGTCCAGAATGTGAAAAACGGTAATTATCATTTAAAGGCTGCAGTGCTTCCAGGATTTCAAGTGAATTGACCAGAATAGGGGTTGAAAAAAGAAAAGAAAAAGAAAAAAATATATATATATTCAAACCAGTGGTCCAAATATGTTTGAATGGGAGAACTGAGTAAGTGTATCATTAAGCCCTGGCTTTCTGTAGTGAGCCCTAAAGGCTGGCTTAACTCGGGGAGTGGGTGTGTTTACCTGGCCGTTAGCCTAAACTCATTTTCATGTCCGCCTACTGAGAAACAAAGTGTTTCTGCCCGCCTCACAAATTGTATGAGAGCAAGACGTTACATTTACTGACAAAAAGTGAACCAAACAATACACAGTAACTGAACAAACACTGAGCAAGAGGCTGGTGAAAGAAAGATCTCCATATTGGCTGTGCTGACTCAGTACCATTATGCACTGAAGTGAAAATCACTACAAGTTAAGCAGACTGCAGACGTTAGTGCTACAGAGGACGACGCTGCTTTAATAGAAAGAACATTACATTTCATTCTCAGTGAGTTCAGGTCATTTATCATTTATCATTACTGCAACTACAACATTCTTCTTTACTAATTCAAAGAAATCAGATATTTATAACCAAATTATTCCCGTGATGTGAGGTATCAGAGTGCTTGCAGATAATAATCACACTTTAATTAGTGTCTTCAACTTGATTAGAGTGTCAAATAAATAAGTATAAAATGTAGGGCTGTCAAACAATTAAAAAATTAACTTGAATAATCGCAGTACTAAATATTATATATACTAATATTTCATGTATTTTCTTTCTTTTTTTTAAAGTATATTTTTTGGCTTTTCATGCCTTTATTTGATAGGACAGTTGAGAGTGTGACAGGAAATGGGAGGTAGAGAAGGGGGAATGACATGCAGTATAGTCCGACGTGTGATTTGAACCGGGGCCGCCTGCAGCAAGGACTGTAGCCTCAACACATGGGGCGGGTGCTCTACCAACTGAGCTAAACACCGCCCCTTCATGTACAGTATTTTCTTCTATTCTTTCATAGTATTGAAGCATGCAGTTTATGTACCTACAGTTAATCCATTTGAATTTAAGGCTGCATTTTACAGATGGGTGAAAAATAATAACACATTACCAGTGTTTCCCACAGGATTTTAGGCGACCATGGCTGGGGGGGGGGGTGTTAGGGGGTAACAAACCCTGTGGCAACACAAACCAGGCAGAGTCTACCTACTGTAAGTCACATGATGTGATTAATGGTGCATTAATTTTTGAAAACACGTTATTGTTTCCCGATTAATCGCATGTGTTTCCACAAATCTTATTGAGAATAGTTCTTTCTCCATTCCCCTCCCGTTACATTTACTTGTATAATGTAGTGTTTTCTACGACCATCGCTGCAGCTCAATTAATAACATCTCTACCTATCCAATTATGAGATGTGTTGAAGGCGCAGAGCGCCATGATACAAACTCTGTTTGGATGAGTCTCGGCCTGGAAAGTTCTCTCTTTAGACGAGACGGTAATTTGTTTAATGCATTTCTTTTACTCGAGTTGACAGTTGTTTGAGGACACTGGCTCAGCTCTCTACATATATATGCACACTTAATCCCTGGACACACTGAGTCTCAAAATCTCTTTTACCCTGTTTTTAACAGCCGTCATGCACTTAATAGGCTATTTGAGCTGTTCAGCCCCGGTTATATAATCGGTTTTCAAATATTAACACCCTCAGTTAGCCTGAAACCACTGAAACCAGCACGGCACCAAAGCACAGCAGTGGCGCCCGAAGTTTCTCGGTCATCCAAGGAAAAACTTTGAGCTCGCCGACGTGTGTGCTGTACAATCAGAGGAACAAAGACGGAAATAACAAGAGTAGAAAAATAGAGTGGAGGGGGATAGTCGGCCCCCCGTCTGTGGGATGTGACCTGTGCAGGATGGGTTGGGGCGACAGGGCGAGGTTAACAAGCTCAGGAGTGAGGCAGTCCCAGTCGAACCACCTGCCTCCCTTGTTACTGCTACAAATACAATACTAACCTCTATCTCCTCCTCCCCCTCTCTCCACCTTCTCTCTGTCACCTTTCACCTCTTACTTCACTCTATTCACACTCTTTCATCTCGTTATCTCTTCCTCCCCTTCCCTTTCTTTTTCATTTTTCCTCCACTTTTTTAATCTTATTTTAGATTGTGATCTGTGGTGAGAGGGACGCCCCAGACACCACGAGTCTTCTAGCCGCCGTCAACTCCGTCTTCCTACCGCATAAGGTAAGTGTTTCAGATCCTTTGTGTGTGTGGATGGGTGTGTTTGTGTGACAGAGCGATGCATCAACTTGACAAATTTGCCGTAAGGACAAACCTGTCATCGGTCCCCAAAGTAACCCCCGGAAAGAAGAGATGAACTTACAGCAGATAGACACTCATTGATTTACACCGACATCAGTACCTTTATAGTGGCAACAGATTCACAGTAACCTTTGAAACATGCACACGCACAAACATGCACACACAGATGCACTGTGGGACCGGCCTAGAACAGTGCCTGGGGTGTTGGCTCGTTTCAGTGTGGTTCTTAAAAGGTCAGCCCAATCGCTCCTCTCCTCTCCTCTCCTCTCCTCTCCTCTCCTCTCCTCTCCTCTCCTCTCCTCTCCTCTCCTCTCCTCTCTCCTCTTCTTCTCTTATCTCTTCTGTGTATTAATTTTCTAGTGTCTCTGCAGTTGCAAATTTTTTTGTGTGTGTGTTGGGACTGGCTCTTGGTTATGGACAGCTGTCAGTCTGAGTCAGACTTAAGTTGTGGATGGATGGCCGACTTGGCCACACTTCTTAGAAGCTTCAACCATAAAATTTGAAGTAATTCTCTCCATTTCAGCAACAGAATCTTATAAATTCTTGGACAAACAGAGTGACAGCAGACAGTGAGTTGAGTTTTGAGGTGATAGACCCTCTCCAGTCTTGGTAAAAAAAAAAAACATGCTAAGATGTCTATGCTAAATGAAGCTGATTATCAGATTTATCATATACCTGGCAGACAAAAGGTGAATCAATTCCCTGATTCACCAAACAATTCATCTCATCCATATTTTTTCCCCTATACATTTTGAACTATTGTGCAGATTCTAGAAATAAACCAGGCTTGTTTGACTCTCATGGATCCTGTGTGTTAGCTACTGTATGCTGAGCGAAGACTGTGACTACATTGTGGCTTTAGTGTTTGTTTAGTTGTAGAGAGGCAACATTATCACTGCTAGTTTCTTATTCAATGGTTTCCTGAGGAAAATGTACCTTAATCTCAGTGGGACAAATTCTTGTTTAAACAACAGGAGTTATAATTGTGAATCAAAAATACATGAATGTTTTGTAGTCAGTAGCAAACAGCGGTGGAACGAGGAGTGAATCATATCCACTGAGACCGGAGTTATTTCTTTAATGGGTAATTCTGTACGTGGAGTGAGACATGATTATACAATTTGTGCCTACAGTAAACTGGAGCTTCAGTGAGACTGCTCTCTGGGTTTTGTTTATGTGACTAGCCCTCAGCCACAATTATATCGGTAAATTAAAGCAGTGTTTGTCAAGTGACACACTGCGCATCTCTCACTCACTCTTTTTCTCATTCACACACACTCGGTCCTGCAGTATGAGGCGGTGGCTGAAGCAGTGGCCCATGGTAGATTCCTGCAGAGAGACCAAGACTGAGCCTGATAGAACCATTATCAGGACGAATATATTATTAAGTAGGTTGTTCATGTTGTACTGTCTCATCCAGCCAAGACCAGTCACATGTTAGGCTGAGTCACGTTGCTGACTGGGGTCTTTTGTGTTTCCATTTGTGGCTGAGAAACTGCATTTAACCTTATAAAGCTGCATGATACGTAAAAATAATAATAATAAAATTCATTTTCCAATTCAAATTACAGAATAAATGTCTTTTGGGATAAATGTCTAATTTGTCACAATTGGTTATTGGGAGTTCGTCAGTCTTCAAAATGTTTGCTTAGTCCAGTTTAAGTTCAACCTCCAGGAATATCTGAATATTGCCAATAAATCCATAAATTCATGACCAGTAGAAACAAGTTCACAGTCAAGTGAAAAAAAAAGTTCAATGTCATAGAAAATAATAAAACAAGAGAAGAACCGACCTGCTATAGTAACTCAATCAGCTGATTTGTAGTCTTTAAAGGGATAGTTCAACATTTTGGCAAATTGGCCTATTGCTGTAATCCCTATAGTTTTAGCAGTTTGGTTCATTACCTTTCATTTTTGCTGCAAGCTATTTTTAGAACAGTGGAGCAGAGCCGTGAGCTGTTCAAAGCTACGCTACGGAGGCTAATGGGATTTCTTGGTTTCCCTCATCAAATCCGACAACTCCAAAACGCTCTGGTGGACAAGTTGTGACCTGCACATTCACCACGCTAGATAAGAGATAATAACAGAACGTTACGAGATCAATTTGTTTTTTAGGTAAATTTATGCAAAACCGCAAAAAACAACTCTGTCTCGTAACGTTCCGTTGAGTCAAGTTGAGCGAGAGTCTGTCACAGGGCTGACATATAGAGACAAACAGCCCCACACGCTCACATTCACACCTGCAGGCAATTTATAGACAGTTTACCTAATATGTGAGGAGGATCTCAGAGAATCTGGAAAACACCCACGCAGGGAGAACATGTAAGACATTACAGAGAAAGGCCCCGGGCCCTTTGAACCCTTGCTGAGAGACAACAGTGCCGGTCAGTGTCCCAACATGTTACCCCCTTTTGCAATATAAATGTTACTAATTAATGATAACAATATATTGTTCAGACCTATTAGCCTGTATGGAAAGGTATCAGAGGTCAGCACCATTTCATTTGTGTAACTCTTAAGTATAATTAACAGAATCCAAATAGCTATTTTATGCAATAAATTCATCCTAATAGGCCTCAGCCTGTTTGTGGGTGTCGGCCTCCGCCCGCTAATGAGCATAGTAATGGAGGAGCTGAGGATGCAAGAGAAGTGGAGGTTTAAAGGCCTCGTTCATGGAAGGATGAGAGAGATGACGGTGACCAGAGGAAAACACTGGTCTGTCCCACTGAAGCCTGGAGGATGATAAATGAGACGCACACATTACGGTACATCCAGTTGGAAAATGCCTAATTATCTGAACTATACTACTGTATTATGTGATTATCACAAGGAGTGTTCTGCATGTGCGTGTGGAGACTGCACAGGTCTGTCAGAGTGACAGTACAGATCCTGATTTTCTTCTAATGAGCCTTCATTGAGCCTCAGAGTTAGATGGAAGGGAGTGAATGGTAAATGAGACAGTGTGTTAGAGAGTGTGTGTGTGCGTGTGTGTCTCTCTCCAGATGTTATGAGAACAGCCGGCCATTAGTGGCAGTAGCAGCTATCTTGGCTGGGCTGAGATGTGATGATCCAGCACAACACTAAACACACAGGCACACACTCATACCGGGGGATGAGATGCTCTCCCTGAGGAATAGCACTGGTGCCTTCAGCAGCTGTGAGACACACACATGCTCAGGCACACACACACACACATGCACAAAGGTATGTTATGGCCTCAAGCATATTGCAGATACAGCATACATGTATATGCATATCACAGCACATAGCAGATTGTTCACACTAACAGTAGCTACTGTATCTACCACTGCAGTCTTACTCATTAACAAACAAATAGATTCTTAAAAACAACAGCTTCTCCATTTCTAACCGACAGCTATGAATCTTATTGGCTTAAAGCACAAGTCTTGCCAGGAGATCTTATCAGTTGCAGCTAGCAAGCTAATTACGCTAACTTCAGCTCCATCATTTGGTCGACAATGCAGTTACCTGCAGACCTTTTAATGTTTCCAGCCCGCTTGTTCCAGAATGAGTCTCATAAAAGTGGAGTTGGATCTGAGTTTAATAACCACAGTGCTGAAAGAGTGAGGTAAAAGCTTTTAATGTGATGAGAGACAAGACGTTTAAGACCATCCCATGTGTCTGGACAACGCAAAAGTTCATTGGACAAGAAAAAGTGGAGAAGAAATTATATTATAGTTTTCTAGCCAGTGAATGTGTTATGAGGGGAGTTCTTTTACTTTGTGTAATCCCACAAACTATTGTAGCCTTTTTAGCTAATTAACAAGGTGTTTCATGGTCATCACTAAAAATTTGCTCAGCCATAACACCAGTAGGTAGTTGAGCTTTTTTATTTTTTTTTATTGTGGGAACAAATTACTACAAAACAGAGAAGAAAAAAGACAGAGATTGATTCAATGTACAGTAGAAGCATAAACTAGGATTTAGGCGGACTAACTAAATGCAGCTGAAGCTAAAGTTTTGGAAAGGCTAACAAAGAAAGAAAGGTTAAAGACATGTAAATCTTGACACATCTGCCAAGATGTAAGGCAGAGATTAGAGAATCAATTATGCGGTTAGACGTTTTCTTTCCGACTTTAAGACAAAACATGCTTTCTGAAGACGTCCCTGTGGCCTTTTTCAGAAATGATGGAACATTTTAGACAGTAAAAAAATAATTTAGTCATCCAATATACACAGTGTTTAACTGCTGGTAATTATCTGGAAAGGTAACAGATAGCCAGCGGCAACGGATAAGAGAAATTGGAATAAAAGTAATTACACTGGTGGAAGAGTGGTATGAGAAAGATAAAGTATGAAGAGCATGACGGAGTCAAGAGGGTGAATTATGTAACCACTAAGGGTGGGAAGAGATTTTGGGATGTTAAATGAGATAAACGGAAGAAGAGGTAGAAGGAGGAGTGAGCGAGGAGGTTGTGCTTGATGTAACATTCGGTAGCTATGAACAGAGAACATGTCTAATTTAAATCCAATTACTGCCCGCCTGTTTTCCTGGTTCAAGGCCGATGTGCTCTAATTCTGCTGAATGAGGTGCTCACAGCCCAACAAATGCTAATCCAGAGTCAGACACACACAAACACACAAACACACAGCCTTTGATTTATTTACTATTAACTAGTAACTCAACACAAGCCTCTGTGCTTCCTAATTCACCTCAGAGTTTTGCCACAGTTTTCCCTTGTTGTGGTCCTCGCAGTCTTATTGAAACATCATTCTTGATTGTGATTGCTGCAATAAATTATAGTTAATTTGTCTATTACACAGAAATATGGCTTGATTAGGGCTTGGTCGATGTTTGTTGATTGTGGAAGCTCTGAATTTTAAGAGGGTGGGAGTTGGAGCACAACTGGAGAAAGCAGTCTGTCTCGCAATTATTCCTCTCCCATTCTCACACTCCCTGTGTCTGTTCCTCTGCCCTGTGTGTGTGTGTTTGTGTTATTTCTGGAACAGGCGTCTTTCTCTGCCTCTTCTTCTGCTCTCTGTCTCACTCATACGCATGTGTGAAATGATCTATGAAAGGTATTCTATAAGGGAAACAGTCAAGGACGTGATAACAGCTAGAGAGCAGGAAATACTGTGGTACAAATTATCACTTTATTTCCGAATATGTCTAGTGAAGTGAGTGGGTTGGGAGGGGCTGCTTTGGCCCAACTTGGGCCCAATCCAATATTTCCCAGACTTTGATTTCCATTGATTGGTTTCTAATTTCAAATGAGTAAAATATAATTTTATTTTCCAGCTGTGCACCACACATTGAGTCGCCCTCCTTGCCTTGTCTCTTGCTCAGGCTCTTTCTCTCTTGGGAGGAAGAATTGCTGTTTGCATTTCCCTGCAGAGAAGGCGACAAGCATAGCCACTAGCCAGTATCAACTGCTCAAGTGCAAGTGGATAACATTAATATTAATTCTTTCAATCTGACACTGAACGTTTGCTCCTTCACTCCAGCTGAATAATGAAAAATGTTTTCAAAGACTTGAAATGGGCTCATCCAGAGGAGGCATAAACACAGGGTGGACCAGAGGTATCAGCAAAGTCAGGAGAAGGTCAGGAGGGGATTTGTTGTAGATAATGAAG
This sequence comes from Decapterus maruadsi, assembly GCA_030347415.2. Classification (NCBI taxonomy): domain Eukaryota; kingdom Metazoa; phylum Chordata; class Actinopteri; order Carangiformes; family Carangidae; genus Decapterus; species Decapterus maruadsi. The sequence goes on from CM064888.1 coordinate 17,784,432, forward strand.
AGAAAGGTGTGGTAGAGGAGAGCAGCAGCTAACATCAAGAGCTCTATAAATTTATGGTTACATCATACCATATGAGATGTAACCCCTTTTGTACAGTAATGATCAATTTTAGCAGCACTAACAGGCATTGTGGCCCATCTGTTCTTCCATACTTTAAAGGGGAGTAGGTTGACTAACCTCTGATCTGGATGATGTAACCTCCTACCGCTGCCCGGCGCATCTAACTTGCTACCGCTAATGCTATGGTCCGTTTCTGCGTGTTTCTGACTTGTCAGAACAAAATGAGCAGCTGAATGAAGTTCAGCTTCCACAGGCTTCCTCTACGCAGCCTGGACTCACTAACCCCTTGGTCGCACTGCACGCGGAAGCTGAGCGCGCGCACTGCGCGCGCCTTCTGGGGCGCTCGGGTGGTCGCACAGAGGGCCTGATCTACTAAGATCGCAGATAAGGGGCGCTAAATTGCGTGCTCCTGGTAAAAAATTGCGTGTCTGGTGTGGTGGAAATTTTAGCCGTTTGCTGTTGGTGAAAAATGAAATAGAGACTTCGTGCCGGCCGGCAAAGTTTTATTTTCTTTGCAAAGAAAAGGTCATTCAGCAAGCGAGCGGTTCAAAATGGTGAAAGACAATTTAATAGAAAGAAAACTGAACATTTATGTCTTAGGGGAAGCCCGCCTCCTAGGTGTGGCTACACCTTTTGTTTGCTGTGAGGTCAGCCCCCATATGCATTGGCACCAACCCCCTGGAGTGTGAATTGGGGAGTCTAGACGATTCAATAGGGAGTTGGGTTAAATACAGAAGAGATTGAATCAACATATTTACATGTAAAAGATTAGCATGTTGGTGAGAAAGTGTCTGTGGGGGAGAGTAGGGTTTGGACGCATCTCAAGTGATTGGGATAATGAATTTTAAAAGGTTAGCATGTTGGTAACAAAATAGTTGGGTAAGGTAATTAACAAATGGCAAGGTCTAGACATTAGAATATATAAATACATTGTTTGAGAAAGCAGGATGTGGAGAAGTCAAAGGAATATTCAAATCTGCCACTACACTTCCCCCTTTTGATTATTCATTAATCACACCAGAAAAAGGCACAACTTAAATGTCATTACAGTTGTCAGAAAAGGAAAAAGTTGAAAAAGTAAGAAATCATAGTCAGGAAATCCAGGTATCAGTTACAATAAAACAACAAAATTCAAACAAACAATACTGTCAATTCCAAATGTGTTCTAAACGTATTCTTCGCATTAAGAGGTAGAGTGTATTAGGAGAAGGTTATCTAAAATGTGTTTCTTGAATGTAAAGATTTTAAATGCAGATGTGAGAGCAGATTAACAAAAAAAACAAGTGATTATTAAAACAAGCAGTACAATTTCAAATTTCTAGTTTACTGACACTTGACCTGTCAACTTTCCAAATGGATTCATGGTGTGTGAATTATGTAATCAATTGTCATGTTGTCACATATGTTATTTCATGTCAAGTTACATTGTACTGGAACAAACTTGTAATATTCAGTTCATTGATGATAGTGAAGTCTCTTGGTCAGTCGGTTGTGTCCAACACGATTCTGTAAAATCTTGAGCCTTATTGCAGGCATTGCTCGCAGGGACATGCCTTCTGTAGAGTTCACAAGATTCATAATTATCTATGTGGCTTTGTAGCTTGATGTCTGAGGACATCAACAAAATCTCATCCAGGTGTTCTTCAGAAAGATGCGGAGAAATGATGAAGGGAGTGGAAAAGGGCAAGGAGAGTTGTTGCTGTTTTCTCCCCGAACAAATGTCTTTAAGGTAGAAACATGGAACAGTGTTTGGCCATGGTTCAGTGTCTTAACTGTGGTGAGTTTTGGACGTGCAGAATGTTCATGGAGTTGAAATGGCAAGGGTGAGAGTCCTTCTGCCCACATGACAGTGGAGTTGTGGTGATTGGGCTATGGTGAAGTCCATTGAAACAAATTCCAATCAACAATGTTGTTGACATGGCAATAAAGTATTGAAACTTGAAACTTGGTGTGTGCAGTAGAGTTTTGATGTAATCCTCTTGAGTGTATTCCTTGGGTAATCTGTTTATGCTGTGGTGGTTGTAAAAGAAGTTTGTCGTCTTCTTCTGGGCCGTCAAGCCTGAGTTGTTTCCTCAGGTGTTCTTCTGGCAGTTTCAGGTGTGTTGGAGACGGTTCTGTGTGCTTGGATGGTTCTGGCTGAATTCATGAAGCTCCTCTTTGTGTTGTTCTGGTTCGCAGCTGGTCCCTTTTTGTCTCAGGCTTCTTGCAGTGATTTGCATGCATCGACGCTGCTCTTTCAGGGGTCTTCACAGCTGGAGATCATGGAGGAGTGTGGACGCTGGTCGTTGGTTGTGGAAAAAACTGATTTTCACTTGCTGTATCTGTTGTAAAAAACAAACAAGCAAGCAAACAAACAAACAAACAAAACAAACAACAAAAAGCAAAACAAAACATATCTAACATCCCCCCTTTTGACACATGAGTTTTACCCATGTGTCACATTGTCAAAGTGAGAGCGAAATTAAATAGATCCATCTATAAAAAAAATCAGTGTTAGTGAATGATGTGTCTTGTAAAGGTCCAGTCTTGGAGAGTCAACCTGTTGGAGGACAGCAATGCAGTTCTGTTATTTTCTATCATCAGTGACCCAAAAGGGACATTTCCTTGGTCAAGTAATCAGGGTGGAAGATCAACTGGACTTTCAACTGTCAAATTTCTCCTCCTCTTTTCACAAGCACGTCCTTTGTGCTTCCGTGCAGGCTGCCACACACTGGGAATCACTGGACTCACCTCTAGTGCTACATGGATCCTGCCAAGAAGAAGTTATACATTTGTCACATCAATTATTTGAATGAAAGGGCTGATAAGAGTCAGATCCTATGTTGGAGCAGTCTGTAAGGCAAGTTTTAGTTCAATGAAAGATTGCTCAGCTTCAGGGGTCCATGTGATCTTATTTTGGGGTTGCAGACTTTTTCTATGGATGAGGGAGGCGAGTGGAGCCTCAAGAATGGCATAGTTTGAAATGAATTGTCTGCAATAAGAGCACATACCAAGAAATCTTTCTTTTGTGACGGGTCTTGGAATTTTTTGAATTGTCTTTACTCTTTTTGGTGAAAGAGTTTTGCCATCGGAGGTGATGACATGACCCAAGAAGATCACTTTTTCCTGGACAAATTGAAGTTTGGATAAGCTGGCTGACCAGTCATGGCCAAGTGTTTCAAGAGTTTGACTGTGTTGGCTTACACAGGTCTTTGGTTGGACTGCAGATCATGAGGTCGTCTACGTACTGAAGCAAAGCAGTACCTGGAGACAAGACAAGAGGTTCAAGATAAATTGTTGGACTTTTGCAATACCCTTGACACAAGCGGGTGAATGTGTAGCCACGTCCATTGAAATTGAAAGCAAACCAGAATTGGCTTTCTGGATGGACTGGAACGCTGAAGAAAGCATTAGAAAGATCCACTGAAAAGAATTTTGCATTAGGTGGAACTTGAGACAAGATAGTGTAAGGGTTTGGCACATTTGGAGCTCTAGGTTGGACTGCGGCATTTACTGCTTGCAGATCCTGAACAAAACGCCATTCTGTAGGTTGATTTTTCTCTCTAATTTTTTTCACAGGAAACAAAAGTGTGTGTACTGGAGAGTCATCACAAGGAACAATTACTCCTTCTGTTTTAAGAGACTTACAATCCGGTTTTATGTCATCGATAGTTTCTTGTTTGAGTGGATATTGAATGTGGAAGGTCTAAAGTCAGATTCTGGAGTTATGACAACAGGTTCACAGTTTTTTGATGAGGCCATCATCATGTTTCTTGACAACCCACAGTGTCTTAGGGACGTTTTGTAGGGCTGAAATAGTTTTAACTTGTTTCAGACAAAAAAAACAGACAAACAAACAAACAAATAAACGAACAGACAAACATTCAATCTAACAAAACAAACATTCAATCAAACAAACAATCAAATAGACAAACATTCAATCAAACAAATCTAAAAAGTTTTAGGTATCAGCTGGATTTTCTTTAAATGTGCACAACAGATGTTAAACTCTTAAGAATAGCCTAGATCGATCATATGTTTTCTTGTCAATTGGCCGTGTGCTTAGATGTTTCTCTTAAATGGATCTCAATCTTCCCTCTAATTGCAAGTGTAAATGTGTGAATTGGTGTGAGAGAAAGTGATAAAGCACATCTGTGTTGTGTTTGGTAGTGTGTTCGCATTATCAACTCTCTCTCACCAACCTTCTCTGCTTATCAGGTCCTGGTGACACAAGAGATTCAATTGAAGTTATCTGGTGTCATAAAATCTGTATTAGCTCTTAAGATTGTTTTTCTGGTTTCTGTAACCAACTTGGAAAGGTTGTTGCAATTTCCATTGATATACATACTGTAGGGTACTGCAGTAGGGGTGTGAAAACATCGGTTGCCAAATCAGGCAAAAGACTGGTTGAGACCAGACAAAAGGCCTAATTTGCACATGTAAGTGTTTGCCCATCAGGCAGTTTTCAGAGGCGAATGCCTGTTTGAAGTTTGAATTTAGCTCAGTATCTGTAACTGTTTTGACCTGATAAGCACATATACAAAAGTCAAAAGTTTTGTTCAGTTCTATCATAACAAGTGTCAGTGTTCAAACACAATTTGTAGCGATGTGTACACTCTGTGTGTGTGTGTTTGCGTGTGAATGTGGTGCATTACCTTTCTCCGATTTCACAGGTTGGTTAACTTGTCAGCAAGAATCCTTTCCCTTCCGACCACGCCCAATCATCCTCAGTCTTTTGTATGATCAAGTTCTTTTGAGTTTCAAACTCAGGTGTCCATGTTGGCCAATGATGAAAACAGACAATCTTCTTGAGTCTCTGTGTCAGCCACATCTCTTCCTTCTGTGTCCATGACTGGGTTGTCCATGTTCCTGGACTGTGTTGATGTCGAAGTAGAAATCCATACACAGAAAATCGTTGTTCACCTTCTGGTCCTGACACTTCAACTGTCGGCATGTTGAAGGCTTGGGATGGCGTAGTTTGTGTGTAGTTGGAGAAGATGATGCAGGCACGTCAGAAAGGGCTGTTCCTCAGCTTGGTTGTTGTTGTGGCGTGGCGGATTCTGTTTCTCCAAGTATCACAGAGTTCTATGGTGGTTGAAGGCTGAATTGATGGGCGGGTCGTTTGAGGTCTGGATCCAGGCTTCAAAGCTATCAACTGTGAAACAAAGAAAAAGGAAATCTACGAGCTCGGTGCTCTAGTGTTAAGTGTGAGTTGCATTTTTCTTTATTTTTAAAATATTTTCTCTTTTTTTTTTTTTTTTTTTTTTTGTAAAGAAGCAATTTTTGTGTTGCTTTCCCCATCTGTAAACATTCTTTTAACCTCTCATGATTTACAGACTTTTACCTCATTTCACCTTTGTTACCATTAGTTTCCTTTAAGGAATTCCCCTATTGGGAATCCAAACTCAACTGTCCAGACAATTGAAAATAGTTTAGAATTTTATCCCCCATATTTCTTTCTCATTATATCCACAATTGCACCCTCTGGAGGTCCCGCCTCAACAGAGCCTTAACTCCCATTCCAGCTGTGGAGGTCGTGCACGACAATTTTCAATACAGACGTCTCTGTAAGGACCACTTAGTTACTTATACCAATATAATAAAATATTAAAGCAGAAGTAAGTGGTCCGGTCGTTTTCGCTAATGCTGCGTTCCAGGCAGGCTTTTGAAATCGTAAATTACAGCTTCAAGTCACAACTTACGACTTTGTAGCGTTCCAGGCAACCCACTCGTGTTTCTCCGACCTGTTTTACCGGTGAAAGTCACTATAACAGCCACTCGTAACTTCCGACCGGTGAACTCGTACCAGATCGAACTGGTACCACTTCACGGTCGGAAAAATACGAGTTTCCTTGAACGCACCATAACAGTCCTCGTCCCTACGTCGCCACATTCACGGCGTTCCTTGGCTGCACACACAGCCCTGCATGCCGTTCTCTCTCCTCATTGGATAAAAACTGTAGGATACGATAAATGTTTTCTCCTCGGCTCAGAGCAGAGCAGAGTGACTGACAGACCCGTGTTTTGGTCCAAACACTCTATGTAAGTGATTGCTGTCGGAAGATATAACTATTTAAGACTTATATTAACACAAATATATCACTTACTTCTGCTTTAATATAACCCGCACAAGTGATAAAAGCGAAACCCAAAGTATTTAAACTTTGATCCCTGAGTCATAGACTCATACACAATTGTGGATAAAACGAAAAGTAGAAATATTATGTCAAATTAACCCAAATATTTCTAAGAAAAAATTAGAATGTCAATATTTCAATGCTCACCAGATAAATTTCCGACTTAGTTCGTAGAATTCCAGCAGCAACGATCTGGGATGGCACAGCGGTAGCCCTCCCACTCAGTAGAATTTTGAGGTTTGGAGGCTGGAAAACTTTTTTTCTTCCAGGATGGCCTGTCGCTGCCCGCTCTCCATCCTAGACGATTACAGAGGAATCCCACCTTCTGACACCAAATTGTGGTGGAAATTTTAGCCGTTTGCTGTTGGTGAAAAATGAAATAGAGACTTCGTGCCGGCCGGCAAAGTTTTATTTTCTTTGCAAAGAAAAGGTCATTCAGCAAGCGAGCGGTTCAAAATGGTGAAAGACAATTTAATAGAAAGAAAACTGAACATTTATGTCTTAGGGGAAGCCCGCCTCCTAGGTGTGGCTACACCTTTTGTTTGCTGTGAGGTCAGCCCCCATATGCATTGGCACCAACCCCCTGGAGTGTGAATTGGGGAGTCTAGACGATTCAATAGGGAGTTGGGTTAAATACAGAAGAGATTGAATCAACATATTTACATGTAAAAGATTAGCATGTTGGTGAGAAAGTGTCTGTGGGGGAGAGTAGGGTTTGGACGCATCTCAAGTGATTGGGATAATGAATTTTAAAAGGTTAGCATGTTGGTAACAAAATAGTTGGGTAAGGTAATTAACAAATGGCAAGGTCTAGACATTAGAATATATAAATACATTGTTTGAGAAAGCAGGATGTGGAGAAGTCAAAGGAATATTCAAATCTGCCACTACACTGGTTAGCGCATGAAAAGGAGGTGATTTACTAAGAGTAACACGCTAAATGACAGCACACGCAGTCCGCAGTATTTAAATGAGGGTTTGCGAGTGGTAATGGTTTCCGCGGTGGACAGAGAGCTGGATGGACACAGAATTTGATCCGATGGATTAATAGAGAGCTCAGGTGGGACACTCAGGAGTCAGGACACATTGACCAGAGGAATCAAAGACGGGGTGAAGACTGGGTGACGTCTCTCAGTCTCGGACCCGCAGCTGGGCAGCCACACACTCCAGAGGGAGGAGAGGAAAGGAGAGGAGCGCATAAGAGGAGAGACGTGTGGCGCGCGTAACGGCGCTTAAATGACTTTAAACACATGAAAAAAAAACTGCTACAGTTTGCTGGAATGACCCCGATGCGAGGAAATGCAGAGATGTAAGAGCTTTTGACCTGGCAGGTATTACATCAATAAAAGAAAAAAAGCTGTGTCAGATAACACTTGCCTTTCAAACGTACTAAATAAAAACGCAAAAACTTCCACCGCAATCTGTTTCAGGTTTGATAAATCATGCTGCGTGTGCTAAATAAATCTATTTGCATCTTCTCCTCCCAATATTTTGCACGTTCTGGCAGAAACGCCCATATTTGCATATTCATCAAGGCCGACGCGCTAAATACATCACGCATGCTTTTTTGCCCGTTTGAGAGACGCAATTCTCAGTGCACCGGGTTGGTAGATCAGCTTGCACATTTTTTTGCGGGTAACATCGTGTTTGCACACGTTTTAGTACAAGCAAACCTTTAGTAGATCAGGCCCTGAGAGCGTACTTCTCCTCCTCTCTCCTCGCGCGAGTCGGGCGCCTATAGCCTACACGTATTCACTCGGTTTCCACACACACACGTGTCATTTTAAACGTGTGTGTGTGTCGTGTGCAGACACAACTGACAAATATTTAGGCTACAGATGGACAAGCAACAACTTAATAAATCATCATTTCATTTATTTTATTTTGAAAATCGACCGGATTCTCTTGCCTTTTCTGTGCCCGACTTCCTGTCTGGTACGATCTGGTCTGTCCAGCTTGACAAACTGCGCTTGTCGCGCAGAAAATAGAAATGAACCGATCCAGCGCTCAGTGGATGCTCCACAGCGCGAGATGTGCGACCAGGCAGACTCGTTAACATGTGCGGCTATCTGAAACTGCCTGCGCTTCAGGGCGCTGCGCTTCCGTTCCGCGTCTAGTGCGACCAAGCTGTAAAGCTCCGGCTAGTTGAGCTAAAAATGGACCAGAATGCCGAAGTGGAATGATTATTATCAGAATGAGCCGGACAGTGGTCGGAGATGACATCCAGATGAGAGGTTAGTAGTCAACCTACAGGAGCAGGATGTTGATAACATGCCACCATGGGCTCGGAGGGGAATACCACTAGCGTATCATCACAAAATATTGGCGAAATGAATTAGTTTTGCAGCGGATAATGTGTTATTCAAAGGCTGCGTGCCCTGTGTTCTCGCATTATATGGATATACGCGCCGCTCCACTGGGGCTAATTTCATCAAAACGAGTCCAAATGACACCAAAGTTGTCTGGGTGAGTAAAATGATCATATTTTATGCTAGAAATAAGGTCCAGGTTGTAAAAAACGAAAGTTATCCTTTAACTCCATTCACCCAAAAATAAAGATGTGCAGTAGTTGATATATTGACTTGACAATAACACAGGACACAGCAAAACAAAACGTCACATCTTGAGTAGTAGTTTGTCCAATATCCACTCACTGTGCCACTGTCACATCAGGAATCACAGTTCTTAAATGTTCAGATTTGTCCGTATAATAATTTAACCATGAGATCACTCGAGTTATATAGCGCCACCACACCACATCCATCCTACATCTACAAATATGATAAGTATATTCGATATTTACATGTTCAAGCAGAGGTATAACACAGTATAACAAAGGAAGAAAAAATAGCTAATGGGTCCATTAAGTCTCTTGTAATGAGTGAATTTGCAGAAACCTTCCCCATTTATAGCACCTTTCTAGCTCATTCATCAAACTGTGTGATATTTTTACCTTTAGTATCCTCTTAATACGGCCGTCACCACTCTAACGCCAACCAAAATCACGACTCATGTCACAGTGTCTGCCGAATTAATCACAATATAATTGTTTTTGCGCTTCGTGCAGCCTTAACTATTACTGATACAGTATCAATCCATCTCTCTCATTGCGGTCCACATTCCCCTGCAGTCTGCCCCTTTAGTCTCCATTAACATTTCCCTCGGATCGTCTCACATGGCCGTGCTGCCTGTAACAAGGGCCCACTCCACATCTTCACCACCTCTGCAGTGAGCCATCAACTCCCCGTCCGCTGGATATTTTCAGCTATTGAAACTGTTGCTGAACAACAAGTTAATAACTTGGATGTAAATTTGTACTGGAGAGCTCCCATCCTCACATAGTTTTATTATATATTTTTTTATCACTGCCTATCATTAACAGCTGTGACACATGGAATTATTGTGAGAAATTGCAGCATAACAATTAAAAACAGTAAATCTGGACGAGATCAGAGAGTCAGATCTTGAAAGCGCAATGTTTGAGGTAAATTCATGCAAAACCACTGATGCGCGTTTCTTTCTAAGGCAGTTTTTCAGCAAGCAGCCTTGAAAACAACTCTGTCACATTCCTTTATTATCTCATAGCGTGGTGAATGTGCAGGTCACAACTTGTCCACGAGAGCGTTTTGGAGTTGTTGGATTGTGTATTCGATGAGTTTGATGAGGGAAACCAAGAAATCTCATTAGCCTCCGTAGCGTAGCTCTGAGCAGCTCGCGGCTCTGCTCCACTGTTCTAGAAATAGCTTGCACCGACAATTAAAGGTGACAAACCTATTTCTATGACTATAGGGATGATGGCAATGGGCCAATTTGCCAAAATGTTTAACTATCCCTTTAAATTTCTACATTTAGTTTAAATTTATTTCACATCCATACTGGATGAACAGTTTAGGACTCTTGGTCGTAGAACTCCGTCACATAAATAGGACCTGAGGCCTTTTTTGACATGTGGTGTAAAATAAAACAGCACAGGTGTAAATGATAAAAGTGATTATGACTGTTTTCTATTGAGTTGCTTCAGTCACTTGGGTTGAAAGGAACCATCCTTGACTTTATGAGTAACACCTGTGCTTTTAACCATGGCCAGTCAGAACGTCTGGGAGGATGATGGTCAGTGCAGCAGGACCAGGAAACCATTGAAGTTGTTTTCCTCAAAGGATTGTGTATGTTGTAAGGCTGCAAAAACAAACAGCACACGCTTTCATGTTGATTTTATGCGCTTATTAATCACAAGACATCATTACAAGGGAAATAATGTACTTTTCATTTTTGGGCTGAAGAGCTGCTCCTTATTGTGGAGACCTCCCTAAGTTTAACAATGGCTGCCTGTATTATTTGACCTACAAGCTATAATTGTTTTCGTTATCCATTAATCTACCAAATGTTTTCCCCAATAATGAATCATCTGGTCTATGAAATGGAGACAATTCACAGAGCAGAAAGTGATATATTTATATTTTGTTCAAATAACAGTATTTTGCCTTGAATAATGTTTTTTTTTCTCTGTCTCTTAGCCGCAACAGATCAATAGATACATTTCGCAACTTTCTGGGCAAACTACTTTCCACAGAGGCCATTACTGCCCCACGAGCTCACTCTGTTGCATCAACTCTGCACAGTATGTGGCAGGGAGGCGGCGCAGCAGTTGGAGCAGATGGAGGTTGCGTGAGAGACAAAATAAGAAAGAGATTCCGTCGCTTCTCTGTTTCTCTGTGTGGAAAAATATTGCCAAAACCACTGCATGGTCTTTGTCTTGAATTTGTGTGTTTGGTGATTTTGTCAGATGACGTGGTTGTAAAATCTGGGCTTCAGCAGGACAGCAGCGTGGACTGGCTGCTGGTTAACACATAGGGCTGGTTTAGCTTTGTAAGATGTGGTCTAAAGTGCATGGAGCAGGTGTGTGTGCAATACTCTACAACTGACTTCAGACCAGGTTTTGTTAATCAATAAAGTAATGGCTCTCTGCTGCCTTTGAACAGAAATACACTAATAAGGCCTGACATGTGTGCTGAGATGGGCGCCAGTGCATTTGCTATGTGTGGTTGTTGAACGGGAAACTGACAACTGTGTTGGTTTGGAACTTGCAAAGACTCTTTCATTACTTTGGTTATAAGTTGCATCCACAACCTCATATGGCTGCATATTGGTAAGAATCTGGCAATAATATCTGATATGATATGATACATATACCTTGGGGAGTGACATATTCTAATGTATTGGGATGCTATACAAAATAGAAGATAAAAATAGAATAGAAAGATGTAGGAACTCTATAAAGAACATACATTGTATGCATAAACAAATACAGTTTGTTTTATAAATCCAACCTCAGAATAGTTGGTGCTACATGTATTTGCTGTGTTTAGTAGGGAAGTGGCGTACTGGGGCTCCTTTGATTTGATCATTATGGAAGCTGTCGTTTTCCACAGCAGTGAGAGTGCACACGTCTTTGCAAATAAAGTGAAATATTGAAAGTGTTATTCTGGTTGCACAACTGTAATTAATCCAGAGTCATTTGAGAGGCATCTGCTCCTTTCATGTGAGCCGTTGTCTACATGGTGTGTCCTGCAAGTAGCCTGGCTCTTGTCAAAGTCTTTACTGCATTCTTCCTCTTGAAAGTCAAAGTGAGTCCATGCATCAGCTTTGTATGCTGAGGTTGGTCTTAACTGATGGGAGATGATACAGTATTCGGTAAGACTTTATTTGACGCCTGTCTCTATACTGCATTTTAACCATACATATAATGAGTTATAATGCAGTTAAAGCACTGTATAACTATAGCTATAAACACTTAGAAATGATCATAAGGATTTATAACAATAAGAATAACACATTATAGAACATGATAACTCTATTATAATACTTGACCTTATAAGCCATTATAAAATGATTATTATTATAAAGCCTTATGATAATTTATGAGTGTTTATAATGATAGTTATACAAGTTTATCATCTAATTATAACACATTATCAATTTTCTTCTAGGCTGTATTGAAGTACTTCCCTTTTTTTCTTTTATTTTTTGAAAACACAATATTTACACTTTCCAGAAACATACACACCAGCGCCATAATCTTTTATAGACAGATGTGTTTGAAGGTGATTAAGACTTTCCTTAACTGTGGAAATCAGCATAAAAAAGCAAATAACCCCCAATATGTGCATAAATATGGTCTCCATAACATTTAACAGACAGACATGGTAGTTAGGGACTGCTTTATTGAGAACATTTTTTTAAAACCTGAAGTTAAAATCCGGCAGCTGTTAATGTGTTTTTAAAAAAAGAAACGAGGTGGTACGTCTTCATAGATGCCAGTCGTGGAAAAAAAACCCAAAAAACGTCATATTGTCGAAACCCCCAAAAGTTACGCTCAGGCTTTCTCCTTGGAAGACATTTACACAGAATGGAAACCACCCACCGTTAAATATAATGATTCATATTAATGGAGCGTATTTTTCTGTGTCCTCAAGGTTGTTCTGGTAATAAAGCAATAAAGCATCTTGGCGGTGGCGTCCACAGTGGTTTTAATGTATGAATTCATGCGACTATAAGATTTACTTGTGTGGTCTTTTATGAGTTGAATAATGTTTTATAAGGACTGTAATTCCCATTGTGGATTCTCATTGTTGTTGGCCTGAATGCCTCTTGTCAATGCAGCATATTAATCAGCCTCAACTGTGCTTTAGTCCCCCCCTTCCCAAAAAAAAAAAAATATCCAAGAAAGTCTTTGTTCGTCAGTCACGCACGCAGAGCACACGGCTTAGCTCACTCTCTCCGGAGTGCAGTGAAAGAAGGAAATTGAGCAGCTGTGATAGGGAAAGGTGTAGGTGTCTGTGGCAACTGGTGAGTGGTGAGGACCACGGGAGGATGGTGTTAGTGAAAGATGCAGAAACAGCTAAAGGTATTAAAGGGATTTTATAGGATTTAATAAATTCCTGGAAGGAGATAACTGTAAGTAGACAGGTTCCCTGTTTATTTCTGTTTCTGCATCTCTTCTCTCCCCAGACAGGAGGAAGAGTGAAACAGAGGAAAGGTAGGATAAGAGAATTAAGAAAGGAACTACGGCCTTTAAGAGGAGTGAGGTTTTGAAGCATCTGTGGAGGGGAAGCAGCTGGGAATCCCTAACAAGACCTCAGAGACATGGGGAGGAGATAGCAGGGTGTCGGAGAGGGGCGGGGCGTGGCCACTCGCTCTCACACTGATAACATCACAGTTCAGAGGAGGATTAGAGCCGGTCACTCTCACAGTCCTTCACCATGAACCCTGACCTACCTTCCATCAATCTGTTGCTTTTTTACCCGTCTGCTCCTTTCTCCCGCTCCGTCATAATCCCTCTGTTGGCTCATCAATGGAGTGTACATGAAGTGTTGTGCTCTAAGACCTGAATCCCCTTCCCCCAGCCCCCTAAGCCCAGTAACCAATCAGAGAGCAGAACCTCGGTAGATTGACAACTGTGGAAAAGGTCCCAGGAGAGCTTTTCAGACAGACCATGTAGATATTTACAGTACATTCATATTTACTCATTTGTCAAACGCTTTTATCCAAAGCGACTTACAAGTGAAGGACATCACTTAAGCTCCAGTGCAGTAGGAGACCCTGGTGTATCTACCAAGTACTAATGCACTCAGATAACCACTCATCCTCTTTTCCTTTCCACACACAACCATGGTCCAAAACTCATTTCCACATCTCTAACATTCGACTCACTCTATTCTTCCTCGACTTGTTCATCCGAAATCTTACATGTGTCATCCTTGAATGATTCTTTTCTCCGTCCCTTCTATTTAGCACTGCGACCATGTGCCAGTACATCCATAAAGCTATGGGGGAGGTGCTTGTACCGGCGGGATCCAGCAGAGAGTGGACAGCTTTAGTGGTGTTGTTTGAGATATAATCCTCTCCCCGTGGCTGTATCTCTGTCCGTACGTCTGCTGCAGTCATGCTTGACGCTGCATGCTTATCCACTTCTCAGCTTGGAAAATGAAACCCACGCTGAACAGATAAGAAGCCCGTGTGTGTGTGCACATGCGTTTACACAAACACACACAGGGACAAACAGCTGCAGATGCCCACGTGCCTCGCACTGTTGCTGTCTCTTGATCTTTATAGGCTGTGAATGTTTTCTTCTGATAAAATCAGGGATAAGGTGGGAGTTCACACAGCGATCCAAGTTTAGTTGAACCACGGTTTTATTTGTGAAGGAATGAAGAGGAGTGAGGTTAAGTAGCATCTGTGCCGACACTCAGGAAATAAAACGAGTAAGCAGACACAAGGCTGGTGTCGAAACTTCATGTAAACTTTTCAAAAGAAGTTTATAAACTGTTATTATAAGCATAATGTTGATCATTTATTTGTAATTGATTTCCAGTTAAACCTACAACCAAAAAAGCTTGAAAATATCAAGTAAAACAGTGGTTAGTATAGGTTATGTTTCTTTTTATACCAGTTTTCGTGAAACCATTTCACTTAAAGATGAACTATGCAAGATTTTTACCTTAAACAGCTTCAGAGTAATCGTGATGGTTAAATAAATTACTTGTAACTTGTTACAGGGAGAATGGAGGCTCTAGCGTCTCCGAAAACCATCCTTGTAAGATCAGAGCCTCCGACCCGGTGTCCCAGCTCTCGTCTCTGTGGCACAGCAACACAAACACACCCCGTAACCCGTAATCTCTTGTTTATGACGGATAAGACTACGCTTCGTAACACATTTATGATGAATAACGTCATCCACCGCTCCATTGATTGATTTCTCGTAGGCTTCAGTGAAAACTAATGCACATGGCCTTGAGGAGGGTTAGTAGAACAGTGGAAAAGTGACCGAACTTACAGAGTTTCTTTTAAAATCCCATAATTTCAATATTAGTAACAAAAAAATTGAAGGAGTTGAACTAGTGATCACTGCTATGGACTCTGCTGACTATGTGATCTAACCACTCAGTGACCAAGCACCCTGGATCGAATGAAAAACGAAATTACAAAAATAAAATTTCTTCCAAACATTGTAAACATGCACATACTTTACAACATTATTTCAGATTTAGTGATATCAAGCAATATCAAACTTGTCATTTTAATGTATTATATCAGGATTACACTGAGACTCAGATTTGTCATCATAAGGCCAGAACTCCTTCATCAACCATTCAAAAGCTGAAGCAGGTTCTTATCTGGCAACCCCAGTGAAGCTGACAATAATGACAATTCTTTCAGGAAAAATCATATGATCTCAGTGAGTTGTGTGGTAATATGCTCACTGCATGTTTGTGTGTTTTTTATTGTTCAAAAAGAACCAGGGCAGTGTTTCCCTCCATCTGATGTTATTTTCAGACAGGAAGTCAGCTGCTGTCTTGTTAGTACAGTAGATGAGTGTAAATGACCTGCAGCTCGCAGCAATTTTTTCTTCTTGACACAACTCTTTCAACATCACTCTTCCTCACTGATTTCTCTCCCTGTGTAAATGAAGCATTGTTTCCTCACTAGATCCTGTTGAACCGTCATTAAAGGACGGCATATGTCTGTGTGCACATACATTACATAAAATGAGACGTAAAAAGGAGATGTGGGCCGGTGCACACATGGCATCCTCCACAATGTGATGTAACAGCCTTCATGTTCCAGCCGCAAATACTTCAACATACTACGACATGAGAGTCCGTTTCTCCTCACCTGCCTGTTTACAGTTTTCTGTGAAGACTTGGAAAGAAAACTGGTTTTATTATTTGTTTTTTTATATCTTTATTGGAGATTCTGACCTGCTGTGTGACAGAGAGCTAATGAAACACTTCTCTGTGGGGTCCAGCAGCCTTTAATCTCACACACAGAGTCACAGTATGGTCTCAGGGGTCGGTACTGTTCCTCTGCCTTTCAACAGACTGACCTGCACTAAGGACAAGGCACATTTTATTACATTGCATCTTAATCAATCATTCATTATTACTATGACCATCTACATAAATGCTCTGTCATGTTTTCAAAACCACACTATGAAGTTAATCTTGATAAAACAGAGAAGAACCCAAATAATAAATATAATGTTTGTATATAATAATAATAATAATAATAATAATAATAATAATAATAATAATAATAATAATAATAATAATAATAATAATAATAATAATAATAGTAATTAGATTATATAAAAACAGAACAATATATTCATAAAGTGGAGCAAAAATAATAGGTTTCAGTTGCGGTTACAAGTACATTATGAACATCCTCACTGACATGATTAACTTGTGTAGCAACACACAAAACAATTGGGCCATCACAGGACAGTTCACTTTTTTTCACTCTCCTTAGTACATGATGACCTCACAAAAGAATTTGATTTCCAGTTTGGGGTTAGAATAGAAAAAATCACAACCTCTCCTCACAAGCTTACACAGTGGGGTTGCCTGTTAGAGCATTTGTATGATAATGGAGCCTGTTTTATGAGAGAAATGCATTCGTGTTTTTCATAAAAAATTCTCAAATTCAAATACTGAAAGGAAGCTGTACTGGAGGATCCCCCAAAAGCAATTTCAGTCATTACTAAACATGAATTCACCACATCCTGCTTTGTGGTCAGCATTGTGTTTCAGTGGCCAGTTGTGTTCTCTCGCAGCAAGATGCTTCTGGGATGAATGTTCACCTTTCTGTGTGGAGTCTGCATGTACTTCCTGTCTCTGTCTCTTTCTCTCTGGGTGAGTTCTTCCCCTCACAGTCCAAGGAGAGGCACATTAACTTAACTGCGTATGTGCAAGTGCTCATAGGTGTGAATGTGAGCATATGAGGGATAAGGTCAGCCCTGGTGACCTGTCCAGGATGAACCTGGAGCTTGTTCAGCTGGGATTGGCTCTGTCCAAAAATGATACCATGCTATAAACATTCCATTCAGTAGCTTTAAAGACTCCCTCCGATTACAATAGCGTTGTTTGTGCTTTTCACATGTTCCTGTGGCATTTTTCTGATGATTCCTGATCCGATTTTCTGATGTTAGAAAACATATCAGCGGAAAAGTAAGTGCAAAATTGCATTTCTGCCTTCAGATGGCTGTGAACCAACGGCAGGCACTGAGCAGCACAGTCTCCGCCCACCACTCAGAGGCGCATTGCTAATGAGCTCCTGGTGCTGTGCAGAAGGAAATGGCAAATGTTTTGTGATTTGGGCTAAAAACTTCATAATCACAATTTAAAGACCACAGAGAATGCTTTAAAATATCCAAAAAGCATCATTGGTGGGGGGCTTTAAAACCTGCAGCTCACACGACTCTCTGTGACAAATGTGAAGATTTTCTAACAAAGTGATAGCTGTTGGAGAGAAAAGGTGTAGAACTTAAAAGTGAACAACACACAAAGACAAACTGCAAACTCCCAGATGTAATGACTGCACTCTAACAGTCGGTCAACCTTCTGCTGGGTTGCCTGGGCAATGCTGTCTTCAGAATATCAACATCCTTTGTTGCATGAAGATGTTTATAAAAATACCTACAGACACATTCTTCAGTAGTTAAACCTGAGTGTCAGTGTAACCAGTGACATGAAATTTGCTGTTTTCCATCTGAGATGTTCCAAGACAACTGACTAATCCATGGTTCATATGTCAGATGTGATCTCCTTAACATTTTTTATGGTGTTACCACATGAGAATTACTTTTTATCTCAATGCAACAGGAATTGATGAAGTCAGTGGTAGGTATCAGGGCCTGATTGAAGAGAGGAGTAGTTAATTCTGCGCAGACACCGAGCCGTTGTCACATCTCACCACGGACGTCGGTGATTTAGTGGAGAGGGTCCTGTAGAGACTGTCAGCAGCTGAAAACTGATGCCCAGCGTGACAAAGGACAGAGCACGCTGCCGGAACACACTCGCCCACTCACTTAGCTCAGGTCGGAAGACACACAAAATCAGTGTGTGTGTATGTGTGTACATGTGTGCGCGTGTGAGCTACTAGATTTTCATTGGTGTCAGTATAAAAACATTTTGAGATGAAAAGCGTGCATTAGCACAATTTTGACATTTTAGAGCTTAACCCATTTGACAACAGAAGCAATTTTAAGTTTTTTTTCTCTCTTTCAGTGGAAATGCAGCAAACAGGAGGAGACAGATGTTTAATCAGTGCATACACAGAGTTCCTTCAGTGAGCATGAAAACAGAAATGACACTGGATAATATGACAGACATATAATTTAAAAAGGAACTATACTTGATTTTTACCTTAACTATGCTACATTTTTACCTATAAAACAGCTTTGTAGTAAGTGTGATGGTTAAATAAATGACTTGTAACTTGTTCCAGAGAGAATGGAGGCTCTCTGCCTTCCACCTACTGTAGCATCTCTTGGCTGAAAAAATAACATTTCAAAATCAGAGCCTCTGACCCGGTGTCCTCACTCTCGTCTCAGCAGCACCACGACACAAACGCGCAGTAACTGTAATCTCTTGTTTATGGCGGATTATACTACACATAGTACACGTATATGATGAATAACATTATGTACCACTCTATTTTTATGTATATATTTATTATGGGCTTTTTCACCTTTTATTGACAGGATAGTTCAGAGAGAGACAGGAAATGGGAGGTAGAGAGGGTGGGAATGACATGCAGGATAGGGCCGCAGGATGCGAACCGGGGTCGCCTGCAGTGAGGACTGTAGCCTCAACGCATGGGGAGAGTGCTCTATCAACTGAGCTAAACACCACCCCATGTACCGCTCTATTGATTGCTTCATTGAAAACAAAAGCACATGGCCGAGAGGAGGGTTAGCAAAAGCAACACAGAGGAAAAGCGACTGGACTTACATGGTTCTTCTTTAAATTACAATGTGAAGAAAGTGATTGATTTTTTTGTTTTGTGAAATTTCAAATCAGTGTAGAGGTATGGGGGTCTGTGAGTGTGAAGTGCTGTACATTCAGGTTTGTCTGCTTCAGTGGGATACACCAGACTCTAAATAATGATTTTATCTATTTTTATCAACGCAATTGTGATATTTTTGTATTTGGTATTTAAAGCACTTTCTATACCATGAGATGACTTCACTGTTGGCAGAGATTTTGTTGTCCTGTGTATTCTCTTTTAGTTTTCTATTTTAATATCTGGTCTGGTCTTTAGTCATTTGGAGAAACATTGCAAACCACTTTTGATGATATTTGGTTTTACTTTATTTTTGAATAAACTGTATTTTCACTGGATTTAGAAAAAAGAGACATTTATGCCTGTTAATAGAATCAATGCTAACTTCTCAATTAGTTTTCTAGACTCTACCATATTATACATCCATATTCAGATAACAGAGAGTTTTACTCTGCAATTGTCCCACTGGGATTGCTCAGCTGATTTACATAATTGTGAGAAACGACTCGACAAAATTAATATTTCCTCCATTTTTCTATAATATAAAAAAATTTGCTGCCATAACTTCCACACTCCACCAGTGATAACCCCATTGGATACAAGCTGTATTCATCTAAACTTACATTCAGCTTTGGCTGTTAACCTGGTGGAAAATCAGTGTAGTGTGAACCAGTGGAGTTGTTGCCTGAGAGCGTGCAGCCATTGGAAATAATGGCTCCAGCTCTGCGTGATGTAGAACTGACAGAGCTTTTGGTAAATCTTTAATAAGTACCTTTTGTAGAGGCATTTGTTGAGTTTCTCCATTTATTCACTTTTTCCTTTAACTTGTCAGCCGCCTGCACAGTGTATTCAATTGTGGCCAAATTTAAGTGAGGTTTTGTGGAGATCCAGGCCTTCCTCCCTGTGCTGTCAAAAAATTAGAGCCTTCACCACAGTGAGAGGGGTAATGTAGAATGTAAAATGTCACATAGAATTAAAAAAATAATAAAAATCAAATGTAAGAATAGAGCCAATGTATAGAACAAGCATGTAAGAAGCAGAAAAAATATATTTTAAAGGGATAGTTCAAAATTTTGGCAAATTGGCCCATTGCAATAATCCCTATAGTATTAGGAGTAGGTTTGTTACCTTTATTTGTCAGTGCAAGCTATTTTTAGAATGGAGGAACAGAGCCGCGAGCTGCTCAGAGCTACGCTACTTAGCCACAGAGTTACAAGATGGAGTTGTTTTCGAGGCAAATGCAAAGTCTGCTTGTCGAAAAACTGCCACTGACAGAAATGCGCATCAGCATTTTGCATGAATTTACCTCGAAAACAACTCCGTCTTGTAACATTCTGTTATTATCTGATAGCGTGGTGAATGTGCAGATCACAACTTGTCCACCAGAGCGTTGTGGAGTTGTTGGATTATGTACTGGATGAGTTTGAAGAAACCAAGAAATCCCATGAGCCTCAGTAGTGTAGCTCTGAGCAGCTCACGGCTCTGCTCCGCCGTTCTAAAAAAAGCTTGCACTGACAATTAAAGGTAGCAAACCTCCTAAAACTATAGGGGTTATGGCAATGGGCCTATTTGCCAAAATGTTGAACTATCCCTTTAAAACGATTTAGCAGAAGAATAAAAAAGACCTAATTGATATTCCCGCATGAGGCTGTCTCAGAAATGTCTCCTGCCTGGTTTTCTCACCCCCCACGCCCCCACCTCCTCTCTCTGTGTCTCCTCGTGCAAATTCAGATGAGTAAAGGAAGCTGATGGTGAAGCTGGTATCGACAGATGACTGAGAAACGTGTGCGGCGCATATGGCCCCCCGGTGCCCCGTCTGCCGTTTTACCGTCCAAGTGTGAATGTGTGTGTCTGTTCCTGTCCTGGGGTGGCGGGCCAGATGCTGGGTTCTGAATCTGATAACGACTGAGGGAGTCCCTTCATGCAAGATCGTATCTGTGTATGTCTGTGTGTGTATGAGAGAGAGAGACGAAACAGTGAAAGGGACGCAGGAAGAAAAGCTTCTCATGCATGGCTGCACGTAGCACTATTAAGAGCCACCGTCATCACTGTTCCACAGGTATGACAGCCGCTCTCAGGAGTGTGTTTGTGGGGCGTTCATCATGTTTCCTTGGCTCCACATCGCTGACAGAGGTCGGCCTGTGACTCATGTGCGTACTACTTGGGGATAAAAAACATTAACATTGATGATGTGTGTCTATGTGTATGTGTGTGTTACTGTCAGCACAGGTACACTGTGTTCTCTTAAAGTGTCTGAGCTCGACTGGTTTGGCAGAGTGAGAGAAGGAGAGTGGGAGGGAGCTGTCAGTGTAGGGACATTTAACGGGTGGGAGTCGTGTGTATCTGTGTGTGTGCACGTGTGTGTGTTGATGTGTGTTTGTTTCAGGGTTGCCCAGTGTATGAAGGGATTAACCCTGTGGGAGTTTGACTGTGTTCTCATGCGTATCCAACTGTGCTGTCTGCTACGGCTTCACACACATACACATACACACACCGCGGTCCTGTCCGGTCCCCAGGAGTGTGTGAAGATATTGTTGTTGTGACACAGACAGACTACAGCGTGACCTTTAAGTTGAGGGGCGCTTGGTTGGACGCGGTCTAGACCCAGAGAGAGACGGCACCGAGCTGAGAGAGAAGAGTCGGGAGACGCAGAGGGAGAGGGAGAGCGTTCGGTTTTGGCAGGGAAATCCTCCTCCTGTCTCCATAGCAACAGTCACACCGTTATGACCACATTCCATCACGCTCCTTACCAGTCTTCCCCTGTGTGTGTGTGTGTGTGTGTGTGTGTGTGTGTGTGTGTGTGTGTGTGTGTGTGTGTGTGTGTGTGTGTGTGTATGGCGGAACAATCGTGTCAAAACAACTGTAAGGACGCGCAGCTATGTGTGTGTGCACGCTTGGTTAAATTGTTAGGCGTGCGTGCGTGCGTGCGTTGTTACGCGCAGGTTGTATTTCACACGTGACAACAAGCTGCGTACGTATGAACGTGTGTGTGCACGTCTGACAGTCACTGTTTGACAAATTATGTTACGCGTTCACACACACGTGCGTTCGCAGGCTCTGTTGCTGCGCGGCCGGAAGTGGATTTGCAGCGCGTGCAACACTGCGCCTCACTTGACGTGTAATGTAGTTGGACTTTTTATTTTAGTCAATCAGCGGGGGGCAGCAGCGAGCCATACTATGGCTGCCGGTGCCGGAAATTCAAAAGACGAAGAAGAAGAAGAAGAAGAAGAAGAAGAAGAAGAAGAAGAAGGAGACCGGTGACTTGGAAGCTAATGGCTAATACGGTAGGTTACTTTATAAATACTCTGGTCATTTGTGTTGTATAAGTTTAAAAGTCGAGCAGATTTTGATGCTACGCTGTTGCGGGTGGATAGTGACCATAGATTTCACCACATGCCGCCGAAGAGAGGCTGAAGCAGAGGGTGTAGCTACTACGAAGCCAGTTAGGCTAAGTGGGTTAGCGAGCTAGGCTACATGTGTGTTGACTCTGAGCCAGGCTCCTTGTAGCTACCGCCAGGCTCTTAGCCACAGTAGATCTCAATGTTAACTTGTGATTAGCTCATAAGCTGGTCCCGACCAGGTTATGTACAGAGTTTAATCATAAAACCGACTGTAAAAGTGCAGTTGCTATTTACTATTTAACTCATTTGAAAGTCCAGTGGATCTGGATCAGAGCAGAGCGTTTGTACCGAGGGAGAGATCAGCTGATCGCTGCTGTTTACTTTATCTCAGCGTCTCGGCGGCTGTGACTCAACGACTCACATCCTTGTGTGCACTGGCTGTGATGTTGACTCTCTGCTCTGTGATGGACTTTTAGCATTGTTTTATAGCTAATCAGGATAGTTCAGGATAGCCTATTTTAATTGTTAGAGTAATGGGTGCCACCCATGCACCCAGAGGCAGGCTGTGATTTTAATTGTGGATCCGTCTTTTTTGTAGGACTGAACCTTGACTGTTTAAAAATAGCCTAGGGGAGAGCAGTGTCGAAAGTAGGCAAAATAGCCTAAACATAATTTTAAAAACTAGCGTTACAGAGAAGAAATCTTTTTGAGATCCTTAAACCCAAATCATGAATGTGAACTTTTGCATTATAGTTTAACAGCAGATCCACTCAGACACATGTCACACTAGTGAAAAGCACCTGTAGAACTGAGTTTTGAGAGCCTAAAGAACTAGTGTTACCTGTAATATTGTGTTTGGTTTTCACCATTTTATATACACTAAGCTTGTCCTTTTTCACGTCAGTGATTTTACTCCAGAACACAGCAGAGTGGTCAAGGCCTGCAGACCGACCCAGTTCCACCTGCAGTGAGCAGACCCAGGAAGAGGAGTGTGAGATCCACGGGGAAAGGAGGAAAAACAGAGCGTCAGCTGTCGTCAGCAGACAGGCATCGACTGTCCCACCAAGTGAAATGTGAGTTTGTACTCTGACCAAGGGATGTAATGGCATTAACATCTGCAGTATTTGCCCTCATTTCATACTCTACACGTCCATGTTACACACTCCACTCCGTGTTTTATTTGTACACAGCAGTCTGAAATAAACAAACAACGAATACTTAATACCGCTTGCAACATTAGTTGACAAAGTTGCGCTGGACTTTCTCTCTTATCTGCCACTGGTTGCCACGACAACGAGAGGAGCCTGGCAGCAGCGACAGCGACGGTGTAACATTTAGCACAGTCCGACATAATTAACACAATCTAACAATTACGAAACACCTATGTAAACAATATACAGTAAACAACAATATTATGTTAGCACATAAAGACTATAGATTTACAGTGTCGACATATTGACAACACACCAAAACATATAACAACGGTCACCAACTGCCGCCACTCTCACAACTATAACATTTCTAACACATTTATCAGTAAACAGAGTAACGAACACCACCGCGATAAAACACAGAAAACATCTAGACATATGGGTGCTTGTGTAGACTGACGTGAGACTCACCTGAAATAAACAAACAACAAACACTTAAAGGTTGAATATGTAGCATTACCAGAACAATAACAGAACGTAATACTGTTGCTACATCCCTACTCTGCCCCCATTGTGGGAGTAGTGATCCCTGGCTGTGGAAAGTTATTGTGAATGTGTGTAAAAAGTAGAGTGACTGAAGTCTCTCCCCCCACAGACCAGCGTGCAAGGCCGACGCCCGAGACGGTGTGACAGCAGTGGTGCCAAGCGACGAGCGGTGTTGGCCCGAGGTGATGGTGAACCGTTTATACTGTGCCTCATCATGTGAGTAACAATCTTAGGACGTAAATGAAGTGGCGTGCATGTATTGGGTTTACGTGCAGTGACTGCCATCTTTTTTACCTCACAGCTCTCCAGTCTGCGCCCGGCAGAGGACAGTGTGCAAGTGGAAGACCAGCGTGGACGTGGACAATCGGTGTTGCCAAGCTACCACAATTTCGGACTCCTTCCCCCACACCCCATTTTATAATTTCTGTGAATAAATCTTGTTTTAAATGCCCTTTACAGTCTCCAAGCACTTTCTTGGTTTTAAAAAGGTACTCACTCTTACAGATCTTGTTTTAATTGGAAACATATTTTAGATTAGTTTTATTACTAGATTTAAGGTAAATGAAAATGCAGACACACATTTAGATCCAGTAAGTGTGAGCATTAAATGAATATTAATAAATTGCATGACATTTGCATCAATTTCCTTAGTTGTTATTTTGATGGTGGATAGTCTTGTCTAGTGTCTAACATGTCCACAACAACCCAATTGGTCTTCTACCAGTCACCATGAAGGCTATAGAATATAAATTACACCTCATTCCTTTGTGGATTGGGTCAGCTGGAGGAAAGCACTCCCATCAGGATCAAATCTTGTTTTTATTATAGGATACAGTTGATCAGTCATAAGTGAATCCTCTGTCTACACCATGCCAGGCCAGAAAAACCATGAGGTCATTTAAATGCCATGCTACACATGTCATATTATTACATCAATGTTTACTCAGTGGTTTATGGAAGATAACATAACTTGGTGCATTTTAGAATCAACATGATGCTACACATGTGTAGAAAAGCCCCAGCTCTTTCCAGCCCTCCTCCTTCCCCTCGCAGCACTGGAGGGCAGAGCCCAGAAGGCAGCTCACCTGTGTCAGGCCTTTCTGCTCTGGATGCTTCATCCTCATCCTCCCTAATCCCAGATTGTTGAGTTTTGTATTTGATGTAAATTATTCAAGTTCCACACACCCTTAGTTTATTTTGTTACGTCGTGACTTTAATTCGACTGTTTTTCAACATGTTAAAATAATATCTGGGCAAATATTACATTAAAAAATGTGCATTTAAGTGCGAGTTAACTGATTAAATACTGCCAGCAAACGTTTCTCGATCTGCGTCTAGATGATGACATCCACTCGACGTCGCGTCACGACGTGACTTTATTTAGACTTTTAGACACATATTTAACTGGAAAAAAACACTGCCAAGAATGATTTCCTCTATCTACTGCTGTCTGGTGCTGTGTGGAAATGAAGACATCTAGTCAACATCCAGTCATGTCAGGACGTTGATTCCACGTCTGATTAATGTTGGTCAGACAAAACCAAAGAAACACACTTAAAGATTATGAACAACATTTATCCCTCTAAAGAATTACTTAGGCTCCGCTTTAATATCGATGACAATTTATGCACATTTTGTGAAAATGACATCGAAACCACGGACCATATGTTCTTCTCATGTAATATAATACAAACCAGAGATGGGATCAAGTCACCATGTGCAAGTCTCAAGTAAGTCTCAAGTCTTAACCTTCAAGTAGCTTAAGTCCCAAGTCATTTTCCTTTTGGGCAAGTCAAGTCAAGTCAAGTCACGGGTTTTGTCAAGTCCAAGTCAAGTCACCTTATTATTGCAGAATCTAATCTAAATAAGTGCAGACAATATATTAGAATAGAATAGGATTGAATAGAATATAAATTTAGCCTATACTATCATGACAACACCATTCTCAGCCTGGACTCATACCAAGTAGTTGTAGATATTAATTTCATATTTTATATGTGTGATGTTTAAGAGAAAAACACAGCATATGTCACTGTATGTTTAAACAAGGTCCAGGTTAAGTCCAGGTTAGTGTTATACCCTGTATGCCCCATAAGAGGGCGCAAGGAGTATGTTGTATAAAAGCAACACTGGGGTTGTGCCTCAGTTCAGTGATGTGTGTTGTTGTTGACCTGCCTGCCTGCTAATACATGACAGCTGTCTACTAGCCTGCTAAGTCGTTGTGTTTCACCTCCTTCCCCACATGGTCTGTCGACAGGACAATATTCAAATGTCAATGTGAGAATGTGAAACATTGAAACATCCCAGGATGCTACAAGTGACAGACAAACCAATCAGATAACAACTGTAGTTGGGTTGCAGCACCATCTGCAGCAGTGAGAATGTGGGGCTGAAGGAGAGGAGGTTAAAAACATTCTGGGCTGACATCCATAATTGGATTAAACAAAAAATTGTATTATTTCCAGATGCTATCTCACTTGATGATGTCACTTTTGGTATGATCTTACAAAACAAATATGACAAGAATAGAGTCATAAAGTCTTCTCCCAGATTTATTGTCTTCTTGTATGAATTTAAATACATGAAATCCCTGAAACTCCTAACAGAAGTAATAGCACAACAACTAGGTAGGCTACAGTATATGATAACTAAAAATGTCTTACTGAAATGAATAGCTAAAATTAATTTGATTCCCCCTTAAGAATCTAATGCTTATTATAGCCGATTTTTTTTTATATAGAGAGAATTTGTTCCTGAATATGTTCCTGACTTTATATTTGAGAGATGTATTTTATTTTTTTTAACATTTGATATGAATATATTGAAACAGTAATGTATATGTTCATCATGGAGGTTCATTTTCCATGTTTATTTTTGTACCTTTGTATCTTTTCAATAAAGAAGAGAGAAAAAAAATTACGTTGGGCAGGCGGGTTGATATGACGTCTATCTGAGGGGCTGAGATGACCGGCGGATGACCTGACCGACGTAATTTCAACAGCTTTTAGATGGCATCGGTTTACGTTGTCAAAAACTATTCAAAATGATAGAAATGTGTTTGTGACTTGAAGAGAACAACGTGGTATTAATGTTTAATGGAAATGTTTGTTATTCCAGCATCCCTCTAGGAACTATTTTTCCTCGCGTAGTGAGCGCACTCAGGTGTCAGATGCAGCGCAAGTAGGTTGTTTACAGTTGGAGAGGAGCGGAGAGGAGCAGAGCAGACAGGCTAACGGATGTGAAAGGTAAGCTTCCGAGAAAGCTAATTTAAAATTAAACGGTGTTTGTTAAGACATTATACGTTTATCAATCACTTGTGGTTTTCTTGCTGCATCGTGTATTTTTACAGATAGCTGGTTTTTGCCTTTATTCGTAGCGAGCGGCGGCTAACAGTTAGCAGCCGAAGTAGCTGAGCTATGTGAAACTGCCGTGTGTCAAAAAGCCTTTTCAATACTGTCTCAGGCCTTATTGACAGCGAGAGGGATGATAGCTTTTTCCCTCTCACTCTACACTGCCTATAAAAGTTATTCACCCCCTTGGATTTGTTTTTTAATAAATTAAATCATGACCAACACGGTTTGGCTTTTTAGACATAAAATAAATAAGAAACAACTCCTTCATGTCAGAGTGAGAACAGATTTTTACAAAGTAATGTCAATTAATTAAAAATAATCATGTAAAAATACATGATTGTATTAAATATTCACCGCCATTAAAGCCATAGACCTAATTCAGCTGATGTAAATATTAACTTGAAAGGGATGATTTACTAATTTATGAAATCATGTATTTTATGTTATGATTTTTAATCAATTGACATTACTTTGTAAAAATCTGTTCTCAGTTTGACATGAAGGAGTTGTTTCTTATTTATTTTTTGTCTAAAAAGCCAAACTGTGTTGGTCATGATGTAATTTATAAAAGCAATAAAAAGAGAAATCATCCAAGGGGGGTGAATACTTTTTATAGGCAGTGTAAATGGACTAGCTGCGAGTTAGCCTAGCTCTTACAGGCTACGTGAGGCGAGGCCTAAAATATTATTCTGGTCTTCAATTTATCAACAGATTCTCTGTTTTCAACTTTAACACTTCTGAGAGCGAAAGTCATCATCATATACAAAATGATTGTTGTTATATGATAAATGTTAACAAATGTATATTTTATA
The DNA here is from genome assembly GCA_030347415.2 of Decapterus maruadsi. NCBI lineage: Eukaryota > Metazoa > Chordata > Actinopteri > Carangiformes > Carangidae > Decapterus > Decapterus maruadsi. The sequence continues at coordinate 17,812,654 of CM064888.1, forward strand.
TTAAAACTTACACTAAGAAAAGGTTGTCAGGATAAATTGGCTGCTGTGAAAAGCTGCAATCACTGCATTATTTTCCTCATAGGCAATGTTATACAGTATGGCAAACATTTTATGATCATTAAACACTACTGAGTCTGATAATGTCATAGTTAATCAATGTAACTATCTCTACCTAAAACAGTAGCCTAATCTATTTGTGTGTCTCTGACTGTCCCTCACAAAGACCTGTTTTGATAACCATTTGTCCAATTTACTTCACTTTACAGGTGTATTGCAGTATGAGGTGTAAAAGAAAGAGAGACACCCACCAGGTGAGATACACACACACGGAGGGTAGACATCAAAATGTTTGCTGGGGTTAACTATGTCAGCTATGGGCATTTTTATTTCTGACTCTTTCTTTTCCCACCATTGCTCCTATGTCCCAGCAACGACAGCAGCTTAAAACAGGGGCAGATGACTTGATGTTATTTAACCCAGTCTCGCTCGCATAGGTTCGCTTTTTTCAAATTTTCTCATCCTCTTTCAAAATGTAGACCATAGCTTTAAGTAGAAATTAAATATTATCACAGATGTGAAATGTGAGAAAAGTCTATACAACTTGTGTACAGATAACAATTGTTAATCCTGCCAGAAGAAATGCTTACTTGAGACTCTCAGACATGACATCAGATGTGAGAGGGAAGCTCTTCATGATGGAGGTAGCCTACAATACATGGAGAAGTGGTTCTTTCATTACTCTTTCAGCTCCCAAAACAAAGTGTTCCTACCATTCAGTGCATTTAGCATCTGTCTGGCCATCATTGTAAATAAGAACTTGTTCCTAATGATTCTGCCTGGTTAAATAAAAAATCTGAATCAGCGCTCTGTTTATTTTTTTCTTGTGCCCTCTCTCCAGCTGCTGTGAAGAGATGGAACATCAAGGCCACAGATGCAGACATTGAAACTGTGATCCAGATCCACCTGAAGCATGTCCCAGCAAGAAGCGGGGGGAAGCGGCAGACCTCACTGGACCTTACTTCAAAATAAAATATTTGTTACATTAAACGTGTCCATTTTTTATTCAAGGGTATTTATATACGTATGGTCCAGAATGCTGTCTATTTTTGTCCATGTACTACTTGTATTTTACAGTAGGTAGCCTATGGGTGAACGTCAATACAATATTTGTTAAATTTATCACAGGTGAGTTTATTTGCTATCAAAATTTCAGGTTCACTATTCCTGTGATATTTTAAGTTAGAAAAAGTGAAATTTGCTGGTGTGAGTTGATGTCTATCAGACTTTGACTATGATGCAGTTAATTCAAATAGTTGTAGAATAGAGCACTGAGAATTCTCTGGAATTACACATGTAGCTATGCACTACTAATCCTGACCTTGTGATGTGTTGCTCAGCTGTGAGCCAGGCTCATTCTTTACTGAATGGATAGAAAACTTTTTGCCACCACAAAAGACCCATGAGATAATTATATTAGGACAGGAGGCTCAGTGATGTCATGTTTCAACCTTCCCGATGGTTTGACTGTTTTGTTATTAATAAAGTAAAAAAAAAAAAAAAAAGCCCAATGCACATCTCCAGCTGTCCCAGCAGTTGTCAATGAACTGATTACGTGCGGGGGGCGTGGCGCTTAACTTAAAAATGTTTGTCATTAGCCATGTTTCCATCTCAAGTGATTCGAATTACTGGGAAATGCGCATTAAAAGAAATTCGAATCGTGTGTGTTTCCATCTACGGACTTTTCACCCCCACCCCCCACACCCCGGGCAGACTGACGGGCTGATTTGAACATATTAGCGCGCGATATGTTTATTACCGTCATAACGTGACCTGCCCGTGTGTGTGTGTGAGTGTGTGAGAGAGAGGGAGAGAGAGTCGCGGCCGGCACAGACTTTAAACGCTGGATGCGCTGGTTGATAAGTTTAGTTTTTACTACGGAGGAACTACTTAGAACTGTGCAGTAACATCATTATGAAGGTGTGGGGGCTTTTATTTTGCCGTGGCGGTGCGGAAACCCTGATGTTGTCTTGTGAATGAACTGTAAACACGGAGCAGACGGGGTGAAAGTGCGATACGTCACACTTAATTCGCATACAGCTGTTTCCATCCCATTCGAATCAACCAAAACCCGGCCATAGCGAGCGTATTTCAGTTTGTGCGAATCAGGGGATTTTAATTCGAATCACGGCGTTTCCATCATCATTTTCTGATGCGATACAACTAGATGCGCATCCAAACAGCTGATGGAAACGCACCTATTGATTAATTGATTGTGTCTGTGTAGTAGGCCAGAAAGCAAAGTAAAAGAATCAGAAACAGAATTATTTCGTTTTTCCGTTTCAAATAAATCATGTCAGTCTATGTCGTGTTGGATTGATAGCACCATCTACTGGCTGAAAATGGAACACAGAACAACTACACGACGCGTCAAGTGACGCGCAGTGCTGCACGCCGTGCAGATCGACTTCCGGCCGTGAAGCAACAGATCCTGCGAACGCACGCACGTGTGAACGCCTGACAAAGTAAGTCAAACAGGGACAGACAGACGTACACAATATGCTTCATGCGCACACAGCTTCTTGTCACGTGTGACAGATGTTGCGCACGTCGTTTCCGCGTACGCGTGAGCGCCTGACAAAATTGTTCAATCAGCTTCATGCGAGCGTTAATGCGTGCGTTTGCTACAAAACGCATGAATGTTTACACGTGACCACTACGCGTAGTGTGATTACCGGCGCGCAGCAGTCATCACACGTGAACGTGCGCGTGAACGGCGGGCCATTATAAGTCAATGAGGAAACTACATTACATGTCAGACGCTGGCTCCTGCACAGGCGTCAAAGCACGCGGGTTGTGACACGTTCAGTTGATATGTGCGCACGCTTTATGAAACGATTGTACCGGCATAGTGTGTGTGTGTGTGTGTGTGTGTGTGTGTGTGTGTGTGTGTGTGTGTGTGTGTGTGTGTGTGTGTGTGTGTGTGTGGCCCAGTTCATACCTGCTGGCATTAATACGCATCTCGGGCGATCAGCTCATCTGAAGTGGGCATACATCACATCAGTTCACACCTGGCAGTGGAACACATCTCCACCTGTGTCTCCGGAAAGTGATTGGCTCTTACTTCCCAGGTGTATATTATATTATTATAGTATTATATTATTATTATTAAGTCTTTGTTTCGTTTTTGTTTTCAAGGTAAATTCATGCAAAACCGCAGATACGCATTCCTGTCCAGGGCAGTTTTTCGGCAAGCAGTCTCTGCATTTGCCTCGAAAACAACTCTGTCTCGGTCTCATAACGTTCCGTTTTGAAGTTGTTGGATTGTGTATTTGATGAGTTTGATGAGGGAAACCAAGAAATCCCACTAGCCTCCGTAGCGTAGCTCTGAGCAGCTCACGGCTCTGCTTCGCCGTTCTAAGGGTAACGAACCTATTGCTAAGACTATAGGGATTATGGCAATGGACAAATTTCTGGAAAAAGAGTTTTTTTATACGCACATCATGCAGTGTTGAGGGGCAGGGCAATAAAAATAATCATGGAAAAAAGAAGAGGAGGGTTGCCCGCACACTCTTTTGGACGTCAGTGATTTTATTTCTCGCACAAACCTTATCGACCGTATGGTCTTCTTCAGGTGCCAACAGAACAAAGGGACACTCAAATGGTCAGATTTGCCAAAATGTTGAACTACCCCTTTAACATGCTTGAAAGGGAGAAGAAAGAGGTAAAAAAAAATCTTATATGATCCTTCCCCTTGTGTAGAAATATAGAAATCTATTCAAAACCTACATACACCCATATACAGACCATTCATATTCAGCCAATACGCATCTATAGTATGCAAACAAACATATGTATCATTTCTGTTAACGTGGTTGTTTTTAGTCCAGCTATGGCAGACCAGGCGATCGTCAGTGTGTTGTGTCAGAGAGAGAGAGAGAGAGAGGTAAGGAGGGGCTGAGCCGATCGATGCTCTGTGCACAGCTCTACAATGAAATCATGTTTTAGCCATTTCAAATAGTAGAAAAAAAAGCAAATCAATACGTGGCAGTCAATGTTGGTATTGTGGTGGGCCACCGCAAATAAATCAATGTATGGGAAACTCTGTGAGAAGAGAGACTGGCAGAGGACTTTAGTTGAGTAGGTGGTCCCCAACAGGATCTGTGTGAGTCTAAAAGATGTCAACAGAAAACCCCATGCAGCACTGTGTGAATCCATAGTTTGAGAATAACTGTTATTTGTGCCCTGAGCTGTGTCTAACAGGTGCGGCAACATCACTGCGGAGAATGAGATAAGATGAGACAGAGCAGTATCACTTCATCATCCCCCTGAGGAGGGCTTTTACCTACCACACAGAACATTTAGTAATAGATGCAGAAACGCCTCGCCACTGCCGAGCCAGGCTTCACTGATGGCAGACTGGCATTGATGGTGTCTTGGCATTAGAAGTGCAGATAGCTACTGGCACAAATGAGCGTCTAAATGGCTCGAGTTGAGTACTTGAGGTGCACTGAGACGGCCTTGAATGAGAAGAGGAGGCTCATTGAGGCAGAATGGAGAGGATGCAAACAGTTCTGCATGATGGTCTGGGTGAATGCTGGCTGGCAGGTCTGCAGGGGGACAGGAGGACTGTCTGCACTAATGGACAGGGTTGCCAAATGGCCAAAGGCAAGAGTGTGGGTGGGGGCTGGAACGTGCAGAACCGGGGGTGCCAAAGGTTCCCCATAGCCACCTGTACATGGATACATGGCTTTATAGGAACTGGGTGGGAGCAGTCACACTGGAGGGACTGTGCTACAGTTAATGGATGGACACACTTCACTCGATACCATTTGACATTTTCAGTACTAGTTCTGCTCTGATCCCTGACCTTTGGTACTGATAACAAAACATTTCTTTTTTTTAATTTCCCTTTATTGTTATATGAACCTACTTCTAAAACTATAGGGATTACGGCAATGGGCCAATTTGCCAAAATATTGAACTGTCCCTTTAAATAAAATGCTTTCTGAAGGAATGTTTCAGACTTAAGAGAAAATGAACCATGCAACATGCCTTGCCTCTTAAGTAGTTGATGTAAATCAGCTATAATCTGAATAAAAGCTATGTAAACAGACACTGTTGGACCTTCTAACCTTATAATAGCAGCACTCAGTGATATACAGTAGGTAAACACCACTGTCACGCAGGCAGCCTAAAGCACTCTTTCTTTTTTTCTTTGGCACAAGAAAGTATTTAAACTCTTGACACAGGGACAAAAGAGATGCAGAGTTTCTAAATTGATCCGTTGTCTGAGTTATCTGGCACTGCTCTACAGAGGCTGGTGGATAGTTTTAAAAGTGAAGAGAACAGTGGAACGGCTCCAAATTCTCAGCACTGTGTCGCAGCTGACTCAACAAGATAAAAAAAAAAAAGGCCATTTAAAGTGAGAAGTTTTCCTTATCATAGCTTTTAAGTGTCGGGAAGTTTTTTTTCCTGCAAGGTGTATTGGCATTTACCACCTCAGCTACAAAGCCAACAAGCTTCAGTAGTTTTGGACTCTATATAATGTAATTCATTCATATTGACCATCACTCTGTCACTCACCAACCGTACATGTCACCTTAGATGACATGTGTTTCCAGACCTCTCCCCTCATTCTGTCTTCCTCTCTCCCCCTCCTCCTCCTCGCCTCCCTTTTACCACTCTGTCTGCACTCGCCGTATATGTTGTCATCTCTTGCCACGTTGCGAACCAGGGGTGGTGCGGGGCCAGGAGGAAATGACACGTGTTTGACAGGAAGCCGCCGTAGGGATGGACAGGGCAGCCCTGTTTGACTTCGCTCTGCTGCCTGTCCAAGACCACCATCACCGACACACACACGCACATGTTTGGTCTTTCTGTAGTTGTGGGGACTCTCTTTTTATATCATGTATCCCCAGAGCCCATTTTTCATAAGCTCAACCATCTCAACTGAAAATCTAAAGCTAACCCCCACCTCCTAATTCCACACACATAAAACCCAGTTTAACCATCGCATGGCTCAACAGTAATGTCCCCACTATGACATCTACAGAAAGACACGTGTCAATCCAAACATGTAAAGACAGGCCGTCTCTTTCCATTCTCTTTTCTTGCCACCCTGAGCCGCACACTCATCAATAAATTCATACATTTGAATGTTTTTCCATGTGTGACAGGGCAACACTGCTCTATTTTGTCCACCCACTCAATTGTCTCTCCACTATTGAGGGCATCAGACCGTGGAACCCATTGACCCACAACTGAATGTGTTATTTTTAGGTTTATTTTGCTTTTGGGTGAATTTGTATTTAAAAAAAAAAAAACATCTGGCTCTAAAAGTATGAAACATGGTTTAAAGACATGAACAAACTCCCAACCTCCTCTAATATGGTAACCTTCCTCCTTGGTGACTGGACTGCTGCCATATGGAGAAAGGAAACATAAAGTGACTCTATTTTCTCAAACCATCTCCAGAGGTAGTCACAGACCCATTTAGCTTATTGAAAATAACGCTATAAAGGTATTGCTTCTTCATTGCTCTTATAAAAAGCGACGTAAACAAATCCAAATGCATATGAATCAATCATGCCATACATGAAACAACTGCAGAATGTAAACTAAAATGTATTTTCTGTAATGTAATCAGCTCTATATTTCCCATCTGATACCTTTTATTATACTTCATGCGAGATGTTTATTTGTGACGTGTCAAACTGAGCCTTTTTCTCTCATCTCACCTCTATTGTGTTCAGGTCTTGATGCTCGTTGACAGCGACGACAGTTTCCTACGCCAGCGCCTCCCCGCCCTCTCCTCCATGTCGCAGCAGGCTGGTGCAGCCACAGCCTTTGTCTGCCAGGACTTCACCTGTTCTCTGCCCGTCACTGACCCCCAGGAGCTTCGTCGCCTGCTGCTGGACGGCACCACGGAGGCACAGGCTGAATGACAACCAAAGAATTTCACTGTCTGATAATTACCAGGTGGTTAATATTCCTCAAAGACTGCACACTGTCAGTACGCAGCCTCTGGTTTAGTCATTTTTCTTTCTCTTTGCCATAATTAAATACCAGCGCTTAAAAAAAGTCGACACGCTAGATTAGTAGGAGTGGTTACCGTGAGGTGACTCAGGTCAAACCTGTAACTCCAGCTCTGTGTAAGCAAAACCAGCAAATTATTACCTCAATTATCACCTCACATTTTATCTTAGCAGGCTTTCTGATCAATGCAGCCATATTGAAATCCAGGTATACAAATGTCCTTATAAACAAATATGCACAGCAGCAGTGGCAGCCTTTTGATAATATGCAGCACTTGGCCAAAATGTCCTGGCCTGACTGTTAGTCCAGAAGTAAAGCACTGACTCTCAATAGATGTTAACCTGAAACCACATGGGTGAGTTGGAACGGCTGTATTTTGCTGATGGATCAGTCTGCCATGTTGTCCTCTCCCCCTGTGTTTCAGCTCTCATGTCCATGTCACATGGATCTGGCGGGGGAGGCCTGCTTGCCTTGGCTGTAAGAGTGTGTGTTTGAGTGAATAAAAAATGGTTGGTTTTATAGGTTTGTATTTTTCCATGTACATACATTTTAAAAGTACAAAAAGTGTGCATTTTATTTATTTTGTAGTATTGTCACTGTGAAGGAGCTGCTCTCTAATGAGCCTCTGTTTAACATCTGCTCTCACTCTCATTCAGCTGTCTGTTATCTTGGATTCTCCTCTGCTGCTGCAGTTCCTCATGTCTTGTGACTTTTTTCTTGAGGTGTAGACAACGCACAGCATGTATACGCACAACCCTGAACAATAAAGTTTTCTCTTACAAGCAGATTTTGTTTCATTTTTTGATTGAATGTTTGAAATTATGATTCTTGTGGAACAACACGACATAAGACTTGAAATCTATCCAATTTTATTGATGTGATGCCACTCAGCATACGAAAACGAAAGGATTTCTACAATGTGCAACACTTTGCAACAGTGGGGAGGGAAAACTAAATTTAAAAGGAAGAAACCCCCAACTAAACCAGACTGAAGGTGGGTGTCCATCTGCCTGGAATGAGTAATAAAGGGGAAAGAGGCTGGTCCAGGAACAGCTCTATATTAAAATGAATGAATACAGCTGTCAGTCATTCCTCGTGTTAACACCTACTGTAAAGGAAGCGTGTATAAGTAGAAAAGTATCGGTCCTAGCACAGAACCTTGTGGAACTCCATGACTATAACTTTGTGTGTGGTGAAAAATCATTGTTAATATCATCAATGATGGAATTAGTTTCTTTCGGGGGCGGTGTTTAGCTCAGTCGGTAGAGCAGCCCCCCCATGTGTTGAGGCTGCCGTCCTCACTGCAGACGGCCTCGGTTCGAACCCCCCCTCTCTGCCTCCCCATTTCCTGTCCCTCTCTCTTCACTGTGCTTTCTATAATAGGCGAAAAAGCCCCGCAAAAATACTTAAAAAATAAAAAGAAATGAAAAATTATTTTCCTTGTTTGTTTGAATGACAAAGCTTCAGTCTCTGGAGAATGCTACACAGGGTCTTCATTAACATATTTTAGACTCACACCGTCCCTGAATGCAGCACGAACGTTAAAAGAATTTTGGAGAAATACTAGAATAAACACTGACATTTTTACAATGTTTTTCCTTCTCTAAATCTAAGAAAGGAAGTCTCCAGAAGGAACATATGAAAGTGCTGCCTCTATGCTTTTATACTATAAATAATCCTCATACACAGAAAAACTCCATGTTGTGTATTCTCCCCTCCAGCATGATGCATGAAGGTAATGTAAACTCTGTGTGACTGTGTGTAATAACGAGAGGGGGGCACATGGGAGATAGTGTGTATACATGTCTATGTAGGAGAAGGGGAGACAGATGGACTGCTAATGTTGAGGCGAGGGAGTTTGTCTCAGAGGGCGCTGCTCTGGGCTGTGGAAGCGATGGAGAAGAAACAACGAGGTGGGGGGGGGGCAGTGGCAAACGTGATTCCTCCATCATGACACAACCTTCTTATCTACCAATATACTACGAGAACACCTAGGCCATCTGCACTTGTTTACTTTCCTTCTCCCTTGCTCTCTACTTTTCTTTGACGAGAGAAGGAGGAACAGAGTCGGGCAGATAGAGAGGGATCACTCTGTTCCATTTTAGCTCCATCGTGTCCCGACCTCACTTTTTCTTAACCTGTCAGTTTGGGAACAGTCACGCTTTTTTTTGTCACTTTGGGGATCCTTTTCATGTATTTCCACCAAATGCTTCCACACTCTTATCTCCTCTTCCCTCTCTCGATGTCTCACCCTATCATCTTCCACCAGGTTGGGACCCATCTATCTCTGGTTACAGACACACTCGAGTCTCTCCCTCTCTGTGCCTCTGCATGTAATCACGTTGGAACTGCTGTCTCCTCGTTTATTTAATCTTTTTTTTTCTTCCCTTACACCCTTGCTACCATGCACCATTTGTTACCCCCCTCCCTTTTGAATTCCATCACTTGTCTCATTATTGTTCCGCACTAATTGTTTTGATGAGCTGCGCAAGCTAAATTTTCATTAGCTCTGGGATTAGCGGCTGACCCCAGCTAACCTGTTGGCCCACTAATTATGGAGCAATAATCTACACACCACAGATCAGTGATGATATTGATAATGACTTTATTGTTACATAAATATACAAACAATGCTGTATGTGCTTGAATGGGATTCAGTGATGAAATAAATACATAAAATATAATATGGTCCAGAAGATGTCTAATCATCCCACTCAGTTTGAAGATGTGTTTCTAGCTGATGCTGAAGCAGAAGTAGAGAAGCAGCAGTGTAGATTGTGAATGGTAAGTGATTCTCCTGTATTGGTGCCAGCAAATGGCACACTCACTCTTTGTTGCAGTTCCAAGGTAGTGCCAGAAGAGCAATTTCTGCTGACCCAAAGGAAGTGTGCCCTTGTACATAGGGGGTGACAAGGTCAGAGACGGCTTGGAGCAAATCCATCGAACACATAAGTGATAAGTAGAATCTCAAACTATATTCTGGAAGCAATGAGAGGCCAATGAAGCTATATGGTAAAAAAAAATTGAGTGTGAGTTCTCATAGTTAAAAGGTGAGCAGCTGGACTTGCTGGAGATCATTTACTTGCCATTTTACTGAGTGCAGAATTGTAATAATCGTGATAGGATGAAAAGCAGCTGCAGCAGCAGTGGCCTGTCTCCGTTCATTCATTTGCAGCAGCGCTTTATTTCCAAGATAACAAATTATCTCTCCTCATCACATTCATTAATTAGAATCCTGTATTTTCTGTTATCTGGTTGGGGGGGGGGGGGTGAGATTGGCTTTTACAAGATGCTGACTTATGAACCCATCCTGAGTATCTGCTATAAATTTTGAGAAAGCATGAATAGCTTTTCAAAATATAAATCTTGATATCACCTTGACAAGATGAATGCATGCTCCTTTGTACAGTTTGGAGACACTTAAGTGTATGAAATCTAGATTTAGTTGTCACTTGTAAATGAATAATGGGTTTTATGTTGTATAGACCTGATTTGAGAGATATATTTTATGAAATATACACATTTTATACATCTGGACAGCTTTCTTTAATAAGGAGTGTCAATGATTAAACAAGATGAGGTGCCACTCATCAACTTATTCTGCTAAATCATACTGCAATAGTTGTAATATTCACTGCACAATATTCAGGATATAGAAAGGTGAGCTAATCTATTGTGTATAGTGTTATACTTGCACGTTTGTTGACATGTGTGGATGAAATCTCATTATTTTCTATATGCTTTTTTGTTTCGTGATCCTGGTTTTACATTATTAAGTCATGGCAGTGTGTGTGTGTGTGTGCTGTTGTGCTTTCTGTCAGATATGGCTTCTGTGTTTCAGTCTTTCTATGTGATAATGAGGCCACAGGAGTCTGAGAACAGCGACAGACTAACTTGGAGAGAGGAGAACATTTGGAGGCAGAGGGGAGGTAGAGGAGGGGAGGGGAGGGGAGGGGTGCATGGATGCTCTTGTTCTCATCTTCTGATACTAAGCTCAAGGAAGCATCTTGAAAATATCCCTGATGTAACTTATATTACTCTATTAGAAATTAACATGTTTGTCACTTCAACAACTCTGAGATGCAAGTTTTGTGCATTTAAACAGTTGATATATCTGACATTGTACGTAAGTGTTTGCAGACCTCTGGATCCATGTTATAAATTTGTTACTACAGTATGACTAATGCTTTTGACATCACATAGTTTATTGAATCCATTTTAGTGCTCAAACAGCGATCACTGCTTCTTTAAGACCACTAGCAAATTTGAGTACTCTGTGATTTGCTCTTAAGAAGTGTGGTCTGTCAGAATGCCCAGGGTGATGCTGCGAATGATCGATTAGAGGTTATTGTTGTGGGAGGTGGTGATGGAAGTGAAGAAAGATCTGTCTATTCGCATTCATCATCACTTCCTCTGGAGTCAGTGGGAGGGATAGGAAGACAGAAACAGACACAGCATCATAACAAACAGCTATAAATCCACTCATTTCCCACATTACTGCGCCGTATATACTACACGCCACTAAAACTGCATTTTTGCTGAATTTATATGCCTGTCAGCTTCTTTTACTCTCATAACCTTGCAGTATCATCCCCACTTTGTCTTGCTCTCTGTGACATTTCAGCCAATGCTACAGCAGGGCTGGATCATGGCTCAGACTACATCAGAGGCAGTGGCATGTCAAAAGCAGTCAAGCAGCAGAGGGCATCCAGCTGGATAGTGTCGAGCCAACCGGAGGCCGGGGAGGAGCTGGAAAGGTAATGGAGTCATCGTCGCAGTCTGGATGGAAAACACCAAGCCCCAAATTTAACATGATCACCAGTATGAAGAATGTAACATCTGTGGCTGCATCATGTTTATGTTGTTGTGCATCTTCCCAGCGGGGGTTGGTCTGAGCCGGGTGGGATCTCCAAGCTGATAGCAGCTGGCTGGTTGTCAGTTGTCATGATTAGACAATTATATTGGCTGTAGCAGATCCAGAGATGCTAATGAGTCAGGAGTTGAATGTCTCCCTCCTCATCTTCTTACCAACCTGTAATTATAAAAAACTTAACCACATGCTACATTTTCCAGAAAGTCTGTGAACACACCCATCCTATTAGCTGGAAACATGTACAATCCGACAAAATGAAGTTTACAGGTAAAAACTACATTGTACTAGCTTAGACAAAAATACAGATACCCTTCTGCACACCTTTTATTATAGCCTACAGTATCTCATGCTTCATTTATAGTTTTCAGAGGATGCTGTCTTTTTATCTTGTCCACTTTTTCCAATGAAATAGGCTATGTCATCTCCTCCCAGACGGTCTCGCATAAACTCTTATGTGGAAATTTATGCCTCCACCAGAATAATGAAATGAAGTGCACAATAGCTGAGTAAGAGTATAACTATCTAAATGACTGTGATAGAAGTCACCTTTTAGAATTGACTGAAGATCATTTCAGTTAAAATCTTACAATACTATCTGGTATTTACTGCATCAAAAGAAAAAAAAAATCAACATTATGTAGCCCAGTTTAGACTTGTAATTGAGTTTTGATTAAAAAAAACAACTTTATTGTTTGAGTTGTAACTTTAGAGCCCATGCAGCAGATGCTTCTTTGATGTTGCATTTACTTGCAGTCAAGGAGAATTCAACACCAACCTTTATTTTTGCAAAAACAAGTAGAGATGCTTAGAAAATTGAGAAAAAGTGAAAGTTAAGTACAACTAGCTTACAGTTAGCCTATACATTTCATGATTTGAATTTCATTAGGCTACAGTAATGTTGTATTTGCACGGAATATTTGTACTTTATACATTACATCATCAGACATTAATCCTACTTTGTTAGGCTACACTTGAACACTGCAGTTATGTAGTTCTTTTCTACCCACAGCTCTTAGTTAATCACCTGACTCCCAGGTGTGAAACAACCAATCACATCTCTCCATGAGCTATGCGAGCCAATCACGTTGCACCTGTCACATCAGTTCGTTTTCCTGCAATCAGCGTCTCAATTGTGAGCACCTGGGCAGGTAGTGAATCCCGGCCGCACGTCTCTCTGCAGGACGTCGCGTCGCTGCAGCTTTCTTTAACTTTTGACAGGTTAGAAAAAAACAAAAAAACACGTCAGCTGATTCCCGCCTGTCGACGTTAGGCCGTGCATTTTTATTTACAGCCTACGGGCCGTGCTTTGCTCCAGTCCTCCCCCACGTCTTCCCGGTTCAGCGATAGCCACCCAGTTGGCGGTTCAGGTGATGGCTACCCTGCGTCCATCTGGTTTCTGCTTCTTCCGAAGATTCAACAGTTTCAGCCAGTTCTCCACTCCACCTCGGACTACACCTCCAGTCCTGGACCACTTCAACACATCCCAGCCCAGGCCGACTTGACGGTGCACCCAGGCTCCATGCTGCAGACAGCCGTCTGGCACAGTCCTGCTCTGGAGGCCACGCAGCTCTCAGAGCCCATGACCCGGTCTTGCTCGGTAAGCTTTAATGCACACGCTGCAATCACATCTACAGAGCAGGGGGAAACTTCCGAACACAGCTGTTAGAAGCTCCAAGCCTGCTCATCACTTATTGCATTAATTACACTAGTTTAATATAGTGTAGCAAGGATATGGTCTGGAAGAAAGTTTGGTTCAGCCTATCTGCACTTGTTTGTCCATGTTAGTGTGAAGCCTCATGCTTCCACTGCTTACAGGTCAAGGAGCTTTGTTTTACTCTTGGTAGGATGGACTCTCTCCATTCATTTTTTAAGCAGGAGTTATAACAGAAAAGTTTCCTGCATCACCTGGCGTCAGTGTGCATCAGGTTGGGAGACTTATTCATGCTGCATGATGTCATGCATTAGCCCACTGTTAGCCTTCAGTACTTTCAGTTTGGCCATCAGGCCATTGGCCTATTGGCTATTGTCTCACTTACTGTAATTGCTTTTTATTGAAGTTGGTCTTTGCTGTTGTTCATCTCATTTGGAGTGACTTTTATGTCAGTTTTGTCCTCACATAGTCCTTGCATTCTATGTGCTGAATTGTGACCTCAAGTAACCTCATACTGCTGACATAAATTCTGTTTTAATGATCACTTTTACCTAAGTTTGTTAATGGTGACCTTCATTTCTGTCTCCTCTTGGTCATCTTTAACCTGTTTGCATAATCTTATAATATTTTGGTTCACCTGTGCATCAGGTGGCAGTGAACAGGCATTTATGAGCATCTTAGCATATTTAACTCAAAGTGCTGCTGTGGCAATTGCCAACACACCCTCACAGAGCTTGACTGTAGACTCTTGAACTGAAGTCCTCCTACACATGCTGGTGTTTTGAAGTGGCAGTCTCTCTCTACAAATTGTTATGTTGGCTAATATAATTTTATATAATTGTTATCTGAATGCCTTTGCATCTTAGTAGGAATTATTAATTTGTATATTTTATGGAAAAAGTCACTTTGTCTCTCGTGAAACTGTTTGAGTGTGACACCAGGGGGAGGAGTGATAATGTGGGAGCGAGTGAGGAGAAAGGGGCAAACAAAAGAACAAACTATCACCAGGTTGATGATTTAGAGTGAGACGGGCTGAGAGAATTATGAGGTGAGATGCCTGAGAAAACACTGTAATGATTTTTATTACTGCACCTCTTAGATGATTATGGTCTCAGTACGGTGTAGAACCCTGGCTGTCTTCTTTTTGAGGTGGGATCCCCTCTAACTCGTTTTATTGCCACGCAGTCACTTTGTGAGTGTTACCACCGCCCTCCTGTTACTGTGTTCTCTTTTCCAGCTGCAACACTGCACCATAAAGCTTTGTGGTGGATATTAACTACTGCGCCAGTAGAGATATTATTAGATATTATAAACAATGTGAGCAGAGATTCCTTTTGCCTCATGAGAGTAAGAAAAAACATTTCAGAGCTACTACAGCAGTCTATAAATTACACCATGAAATGTTCTGTGAGACAGGTGTCTTTTCACCATTGGGATTTATGGAAGCCCATGGCTACCAGAAAAAGAAGAGAGAAATGAATGAAATTGAGATCACAAACTAGGGCTCGGTAAAAATTCCCATTTCTCATTTCCACGTTTTGGAAATGAGAATGGGACAGGAATGTTGCCTCTTGGAGTCTCCAAAAATAAAAATTTCTGCGACTGTGATGTCACCTGACAAAATCACCATACTGGCCAAAAAACTGCTTAAACTCGCTAACAAACGACTTCTGATGGCAGTGGAAAAGTCTGAGTGACCCACGTCAAGCAACTCTGCAATTGATGCAGGTTTTATTGGGGTTGCCTCTATCGACCGGCATTTAAAAAAAGCCTGCGTTGACTTGCTAATGTTGGGAAAGTGGCTTGAAAGAGACTATGGGTGTATTCACACCTGTGAGTTAATGCATTGTCACAATGGAGAGACAACTGCACAATCTGATTGCAACCCTCGTCATATCACATTTATGCACCACTTTAAGCAGACTACAGGAGCTGGTTTAGTCCAAAAATGTACATCAGCTCCAGCAGTTTGGGTCGGATCGAGTCTGTTTGGAAGTGTACCAACTAAAATCTCTGCGCACATGTTTGGTCCACTTTTGGTGATCACTTAACACAACTGCCACATGCACCTGCCCAGACAAACCACACAGAGAGGGGAGGGGGAGGGGGATGAACTCATGATAAATAATGTGATTCAACCAAATATGCGGCAGGTGTGAAAACACTGCAGTGATTTGGCTTCCTTTACTTATAAGACTTTACTTATATAGACATGAATGATGTTCAACTAGTTTTTCATGAGAGAGATTGAAAGCTTTATTTACCTCAACTCCAGCATGTAACAGGCAGGTCTTTATTTCTAATTCCCTCTTCATGACATGTGATTGGTCTAGTATGAAGCCTCATTTCGAGTTGCTCTCCTCCATCATGTTAAAGTTACAGCACAATGTGTTTATACAAAGTCAACCTGTGTCAGATGTTAAGTCATTCCTCTGCCTCTTATAGCAATAATGATAGTTTATTTGCAGTGGCAGTGAGGCTGAACTGGGAGCAGTGCTCTGCTTCACTGCAGTTTCACAGCAGCTGGTTGACCGGCAGTAACAAGAGGTGTGGCTTGACTCTGATGGTCAGCACCCATACATGGTCCAGTTACTGTATGTGGCATTTGTTTTTGATCAGTGGTGGGAGTAGCTTGCCTGCACTTAACTCCCTAGTATTTTTGATACAACTCAGCTAAGTATGTGTGTGTGTGCGTGTGTGTGTGTGTATGTTATGAAATTTTAAAATGGACATCATCGAGAGAGGAAATTGATCTCATATTTTCTCATTTGCCTTGGAACGGAGGTGCATCAGTCATCATGTTTTATGGGTATTGAATGAAAAACAAACTCCTAGGAGACCCTGACCAGAATGGCAATTAAAGTAGTCCAGCTGTGTAGCTGTGAGTCAAGCAGGTTGGGAGTCATTTTTATTTATTTATTTTG
Organism: Decapterus maruadsi; assembly: GCA_030347415.2. Classification (NCBI taxonomy): domain Eukaryota; kingdom Metazoa; phylum Chordata; class Actinopteri; order Carangiformes; family Carangidae; genus Decapterus; species Decapterus maruadsi. The sequence goes on from CM064888.1 coordinate 17,829,137, forward strand.
TTAGATTTTTTTTTTTAATGAAAAAGGATGGTAAAAAACAGATGTCACTTGTACCCACTCATTGGTGCTGAGGAGAATGAGAATGAGGAGAAAAAGTGGGTGAGGAAGAAACATGAGAGAACTGATCAGCATTTTATCAGCACAACGGAGTGAACACACTCGCTCCATCTCCCTAACTCTCTCTCTCCTCCTCATCTGTAGATTTATCATGTATTGTCAGGCCTGGTTTGTGTGGTGGGTAGGGAGGTAACTAGAGCAACGGAGACTGAGGGGGAACAGGGCGACTAGTTCATCATGTTAGCCTAGTTAGATGAAAGCCGGGAGATGAAAGTAGAGAGAAGAAGATGCTCATTAAATCCTTCCTTCCCCTCTGCCCAAATCCACACTTCTCCATTTCCCTCCTCACATCCTTCCTCTCCTCTCTTACTCAGCATCACAGTTTTTGCATCGCGTTTGGTGAGAGAAACATAAGCATTTGCACAAGAGAACCGGGTGATTATAAGCTCCCTGCTGCTCAATTTGTTCCCTAAATTGGAACCAGTATGGGTGTTTTTGAAAGATAAAATCGTATTGTTTTTTTTTACTGAGCCAAATAGTCAGGGTCAGTTCACATAAAGTCACATGAAATTATACCAGCATAGTGCTGAGGCTGCTCTCTTGTATCTTTCTTACAATTAAACTTTTGGCTGAAGAAATAAGGGAGATTATTTTCAAGTAATTGAACATCTTGTGGTTTTACGCGCACAGTTTGCACACACACATTCAAGTGGCTGTGCCCGTCTTGGTGTCTGAGCCCTTGACATTTGCTCGACATTTGATGACATTTGTCGACACGTGTAAACTGCAGGATTTGAGAGTTTAACAGAAATGGAAGGAGAATAGTGATGCCCAAATGTCAACGGGCTGCGGCCATCTGTTGAGATGGCTCCAGCACTGAGGTGAACTGTGGGACAATGTGACGCTGGACACTTGTGCTAAGTCACAGCTCCGAGTCAGGGTGCTGCTCTGGGGGCCATGAAGGCTCCATTCACACAATGAGCTGGCTGCAGTTTATTTGGACAGTATTTAGGCTTTCAGCTATACTCTCCAAGGGAACTGGTGAGATTAAAGCAACAGTTTTACCACTCATTTTGGACGCAAGTCAAAAGTCACACACATAACAATGACTGTATGATTTGCCAACACTGAATGACACCTATCTCACAGGCCAAGTATCTCTCTAGTTTCTCCCATAGCCCTGGCTACTCGTGAAGTGAATTCTGATATTAACAAGCAAGGGCAGTCGTCTTGACCTGTATGCCTCCATCACATCCACAGTCCACCTGAAAGCCCTCTGTCTGGACGGGGTGAGCCCTGTCCTGGAGCCTCTGTCACTGACAAACAGTCCATGTGATGAAAGGCCACACTTGCCATTGCCAGAGGGAAAACACTCCATGTTGACAGCCACCTTGGCTGGGAGGCCCTTCTAGACGGGGCATCCTCTGCTCATCCTGGTGGTGATCGGGGCCCCAGCCTGTGGGCCCACATGTTAGCTTTAGTCAGTACATTAACAAGTACAGTTAAGGGGGGTCATGTGGTGCTGTGGATAGAGCATGCGCCCCATATGCAGAGGCTACAGTTCTCTCTGTAAGCCAAGCAAAAAACATGTACAATTTAAGTCGGGCTATGTTATAGCTGAACTGTGCCATTTAATTGGACTTCTGCCCTTGTCCCAGTGCACAAACACAGGAATGTAATTGTTTATTGACTAAAGCGTGGCAGAGATATGGACAACTTCACAGCTCTGTAAACTTTGTACATGCTGTGCATTTGTTACCAGCATCTTCTTCCTGTTATATTTTGTTTGACCCCTGAGTCAAAGCCTGGGGAGGGAAATGCACAGAGCACTTATGCCTGTTTGTCTTTGAGGTAAACATGCAGGAGCAACTCAGCTCCCAACCACATTATCTGGGTGTCATAGTCTGACTTTGAGAAATTCCATTTAGTATGAATTCTCTTACTCACTCACTTTCACATGTATTGTCTGGTGTTAGTCAGAGCACCACAATTAGTCACACTAACACACAGTCATGTAAAAGTACTGAGTGTGTCAACATTAACTTCCAAACAATTGACTCTGTTGGCCTTTTTCCTTGGTGGAACGCCTTGAGGTGGGGAGCGACTGTCTACCCCCCCTCCACCTTCTGATGGAGGCAGCTGGTCTCCAAGCTGCCATGCTTCCACCTCAGCAGGGTTAGCTTCTGTTCCTTTGGCATGAAACTGTAATTCATGCATCGATTGTTAGGCATCGCCTCCCTCACGTGTTCATCACAGAGGTCTGAGCATCATTAATTAATTACAGTATGGCCATGGGCAGCTAGTAGTGGAGCGATGCAGGAACAACGTACAGGTCACACCCACAGGTCAACCTCACAATGTTGTCTCGTTTGCGTGCCGAGTCAGACCAGTTCACAGTGAGGGGGCGGGTCTTTCTCACTGCTGGGCGTATGATTGGGTCACCCTGGTATTTGCTGATCAGTGCTGATTTAGCCCTGTCGGTTGTGAGGACTGGCTAGCTAGTGGTTCTCCTTTGATACACCTGTGTATTCATTCATTATTGACCAGAGGCAAGGATTCTGTCTTTGCTTTGCTTGATATTCAATGTCTATGAATGCTGGGCAAAGGGTAAAACAGGAGCATGTTTCTGATTTAAAATGGATTAAGTGTGTGTTGTTGTGCGACCTGAAAATACACAGTTAGTAGGAACTGCAACCCCTGAAGTGAAATCGGAACAGCTCTTTGCAGGGAGACCTGAGTTTTGTAGTCAGAAAGCTAAATGAAGCTGGGTGATAGACCTGCATGATATTAACAAAATGTGCTGAGATGACACTGTTCAGTACTGCGATGATGATAAATAAGCAAATATTCAGGTATGAACATTAACCATAGCTACAGTACAGTTTCTGTGTCTTTCTGAAAAAGACTCAAAACACTGCATTATACTGTATGCCACACAAATACACCTCAAACAGAGACTGAGAGTGGAAAGCTTGTGCACTGTAAACACACTACAACACTATAGGCTAAGTCAACTAAACACGAGAAGTCGCGCCAGAACAAATGTCGATTGATTCCATGTGGGCATGTTTTAGACACGGTATCTGAGGGACCTGATGGAGTTGTTGTTACATGAGCTACTCAGCTACATCTAGCAGGGTAGCTCAACTCCCAGTAGTGAGTTGGCAGACACACTGCATTTCAGGCAACCTCTTTCAATATGTTTATCATGCATGTTGATATCGCGATGATGAAAATAGGATTAATCTGTCAGTCCGATGCTGACAATCATCTGGAGGGAGAGAAACTTCTAAAATTAGGGGGAAAATGCCAAGAATGAAGTCCATTAATAGTTTTTAAAATTAACTTGACCCAGACGATGAGGTGATTAGAATTTGTAGGTTAAAGTCTCTTTTCATACTCATGCATGAATTAACAATGCAGCCACTGACTGAGATCTCAGCAATGCTTGGAAACAATGGAAAACTTAAATAGATCTTGATCAGAACTTATAGATAAGATATTAGAGTTATAAAAGACATTAATTATTATGCTTGTAGATCCATTCCATTTTGTTGGTTGTGGTTGTCTCTTTGTAGCAGAACTGACACAAAGGGAAAAGCTCTTAGCATTAGATGTAATTGGATGGTGTGACACTGGTGGAGCTTTCTGTCTCTATTCTGGACTTTAGTTCTCTCTGTTCCACAGAAATCATTAGTTAAACACCACACTGAAGCTGGAACAGGCAGCTCAGCAGACACATGCTGCTACAGTGACGACGGAACGGCGGATTGAACGGGGCATGAAATTACTAAATATTCAGCAGAACAATCAAAAGGATATTCAGCAACATTTGGAGGAAATATAACAATTGTTACATGTCTGCACACATGTGGCCTGGCATCATTTTACCTTTAATTGCTAAAATAAATTTAATTGCAAAGGAGTTAATGTACCATAAACTTGCATGCAACACATAATTCCTTATCAGCAGCAAATCACCTCAGAGCAACATTTCTTATTCTGTCAGTGAAGCTTCAACACGCTGCAGCCCTGTGATGAAAACATGGAGAGATTTTGTATGACACATGCTGTGAAAGATCATTGTTAGCATATGGTGCTTCATGATTTAGTCCCGCTGTAACAGAAAGATCAATATAGATGTTCAGCCAGATTCCTTAAATAGCCTCACACCCACTCATCAGGGGAAGAATTAAGCTTAGATGTGGTGAGAAGCAGCACTGACACTGTAAGAAAGAGAGGGAGAGCAACCATCAGACAGGGGACGTACATGTACTGTGGAGCTAGAGATGGTGTCAGTCCGTCTGCCTCCACTTCCTGAGTATCACAGGATGGATCCCCATGAAAGACCGCTAATAATTTTGCTGTTCCTCTGAATTTTTGCAGCACCACTGAGGTTGTGAGTGGTGGCTTTGAGTGAAATGTCGGCTCTTTGGCTTCCTGTTAAATCTGGTTCAGATAATCACGCTGACCTGCGGGTAAATCGTCAAACCTCAGTGACTATTCTCGTACTGTATGACTTTCTGAAAAGCTACAGTAATGGCGGCGATCATGCTAGCTTTTGGCTTTGTACTGAAGCATGTTTAGTTCATTACACTTTTTCTGTAGTTTTGATTAACACATATTGACATAGAAACCCTAAATGATCTGGTTAACATCTCACCTGCTAGCATTGTAGCATTGTAACTTCTGTTCAAGGTAGGGAGGTAAGGGATGGATGGATGATTTAGACTAGCCTGATGCATCAGCCACTTATTTCATTCTATTTCATAGAGCGTCTGAACACGAGCCATAGGGATTCGTTTGCTTCCGGGAGGCGGTTGCTTACGTTTGCTTCAACTAATCGCTGCTGCTTGGTGGTGACGTGTGCTATACACCGGTTAAAGGGCCAACGAGGAGTTTCTATTCGGTTATAAAACAGTCTCACGTTAATGTGGATGAATCTACGCTACCCGCACTTGTTAATGGCTCCATTTTCGATCAATATATCGTTTTGTCTCTATCATTATTTTGTTATTATTAGTGGTGGCGGAGATGCCGGTTTCGCGGACGCATTCGGGCGGCGTTATGGTCGGAACTACGACGGTAACTGAACCTCTTTGAACCTCTGACTTTAATCCTTGATGAATGAAAACATGAGTCCGTCTTGCGCCGGTGGAGGAATTCTACGGTGCACGCGGAGGCAGCGTGAAAACACTTCGCTTCTCCAAAACTCCTCGTTGTCCCTTTAAGCTTGAGCGCTTGAGTTCAACGTTATCGCCTTCAGTTCGCCATCTGTTCGCTGATTGGTCAGTCCGCCAGAGCAGACGGAGCAAATGAAAACGTGTTAGTTTCCTGACTATATGGTGGAGGCAAATGAAATTGGCCGGAAGCATTAGGCGGCGCTAGCCTGGCTAGATTTAGACTGCATAAAGAAGGCAATGTTACACTTACTAGTACACTCCTCTGCCTGCGAAGGTACATGCCCATTAATGATGGTGATTAATGGCTAGATTATGTTGATGAACTCACACTTGTTAGTTACTTAAAATTAAAGTTGCTGTTGATTGAAAATCCTGTAAAGTCAATATTAACATCAAGTCACTCTGGTGTCTTTGATGTGTGTTTGCAGCGGTAGGTGGCCTTGCAGCGCGCCAACAAATAGCCTCTCATTAAATCTGAGTTCCTCTGTGATTTACTGCGTTAATTTCTGCTCATGCATACGCAGATAACAACTTTGATATTCTATGAGTGGCGCTGGGTATTGATAATTTGATTACGGCTGCATTTTTATTGACTGGCTGTCATGCTTTGAAGCCGGGGTTCTATAATGAGAAGACAGATATTAGCATGTACAGATAGTTGCTGTTTCCCCACATCAACACACCACAATAAGGCAGGCTTTATTAAAGATCAGCTTTAATGTATATATTGGAAGGTTTGCTACAGTATGGTGGAGGGAAAGTGACCCACAGTAAACATCAATGCTTTTTTGAAGATGAAACTGAAAGATACTAAAACGCTCACAGTAAAATGATTAAATACATTTTGAACATACATAATCTGGTTGTCCCTACTTTTGTCCTTTTCTTGCATAAAATGTAAATTTTCTTCCATTTAAGTATAATGTGAAACATTTGAGGAGTTTCTCTCGTTATATACGTACATACTCACGTGCCATCTAAAGCAGGGCATTCAGTGATTACTTTGACAGCTAGATAGACGATTGTGTGTGTGGTTCATTTCTATAGTAAAGACAAGAAACCTTCAGTTTAACATTCAAGAGGAACTAAGCAGGATTTCTCCCATGGCTATGCTACATTTTTACCTTAATTAAAAAGCTCCGGAGTAATTGAGATAGTTAACTACATGACTTGTTATGTGTGAGAATGGAGGCTCTCTGTCTTCCACCTGGCATCTCTTGGCTGAAAACCAACCTTGCAACATCAGTGTAGTACCTGGCTGCCACCCCATGGAATATCTGATCTTTGAATATGGAAAAGTATAGAACTTAACATTTTCCAAGTCGACTCTCCAGATCAAAGTTTGGAGAGAAGAAGCTGCCAACGATGAATCAGAGCTCTGCTCTAATGTGATGCGGGTATATGGGTGTTTTCATTGTTCTATGAATTTACACAAACCCTCAATTTTCACCCTCAGCCCATTACATAATATCTGCTATTTTTAATGACTGAGCCGAGCCTTAAACATCTGCAGGCATGTCACATCTGCAAGCTACTTCATAGGCTCCCAGTGCCTTGAAATAAGCCTGATAAAGTAGAAGTGGAATTCCTATTTGATGAGACATTTAAACTCTAAACAGTGCTGCGACCACAAAGAACATGGATAAAAGCTGCAGATCATTTTTCTTCTGGACATTTTGCAGCTAAGAGCAAATACTTGCATGGCTTCTCGGTATTGTGGCCGTAACTCTCTCCAGACCATTGAAAAAAGCCAAAGGCTAGCCAGAGTGTGGAGACACACTCGCACACACACTTGCGCAAACATCCCTGTCTTCTCCTCTCAGGTTAATGAAGTGTGACTATTCTGATGGGAGAGACCCACTCAGAAAACTCACAGAGGAGCAGGTTACACCCTCAATGTCTCCAAAGAAAACAGGCGCGCTCAGTTATCCAGAGAAGGAATACCTCCATTCGGTGTGTCTATCTGATGGCTCTACAGTGGCTTATGGAAATGTTCTCCCACTTACGATACCACATCTGTTCCCGTGGTACCACTGCCCTCCTTCCTTCTGATCTATGTCCAGATGGCATTCCTCTGTGTCGAGTTTCATCACAGTCCCTTGATGAATGATACAGCATCATTTACATAATAAACTGCTTAAGCTGGAGACGTAAGGAATGAAAGGAAACCCACTTGAACTCTGGACGGCCATGTGAACTCACTGAGACACCTTTTGTTTCTCTTTGGGCTGAAGGAGCCCCGTCTACTGTGTTAGTCACTAAAGTATGTTTTGCATTATTAGATAGACATGCATGTATCGGCCAAAATCAGCTTAGGGACGTATTACATGTGCAAGATAAGGCTCACAATGATGTAGTGGTGAAATTAGAGTTCACTATTTTAAAATGAAAGTTCCGCTGTTTTTTGGCAAAACAAAAATGACCTGATAAAACTCTATATCTCTAAATTGGTCGGATGCACCGTATACTGTATTACTTTGTGACAAATACTCAAAATGAAGTTTCCCACCAACTTGCAGTGTGTCGTACATGGGCCAGATGTGGTCCACACAGCAAACTGGTTTGTGGGTAAGTTTGGCCTATTTCTATTTAGGTCGTGTATAAGCGAACAGTGACCGAGCTGTAACTGTAATCAGATTCAGGCAAAAACAAGTCAGAATTCATACTGGTTACTTTAGGGTCATGTTCAGTGTGGGAGGTTTTCTGCACAGTTTTCTCCCGTGACTTGACTTTTTTTTGGGCTATTTTTTGCATTTATTTTATAGTTGTGAGAGACAGGGCCCACAGCGAGGACTATAGCCTCTGCATATGGGGCGCCTGCTCAAACCACCGCGCTACATGGCACCCTGTGACTTGACATTTTTACCTTACCACTGATAAGAGTGACACAGACAGGTGTAATGTAGACCAACAGAAGTATGTTATATCTGCATTTTACAAAAATAAGTTGCATAGCGGTACCTCTGTTCTTTTTCTTCCTCCTCCTCCTCTTTGGCTTGCTGTCCTTTCTCTCATTCATTAGTTTGGTACCTCTGTTCTTTTTTCCTGCTCCACCTTCTCGTTGTCTTTCCAGTGTATTTCTCCTCCTGTTCCTTCCTCCCCTTGTTCTCCTTTTGTTTAATGGCTGTCTCCTCCTGTTCCAGCTGAGCCATGTTCTCTCCTCCATCACTCTGCTGTACCAGTCCTCTGCAGGCTCACCTCCAGGGTTCCACACCTGGCCTCCTCTCACTCCTCTCTCCTCTTCAGCTCATACTTTCTTTTGAGCGAGTAAGTCCAGGATGTCACCGTAGGCCTTTGTGAAAGCTTTTTTTCCTCTTCCTTTAGCCTGGACTCACTCTGGTGTTGGCTCTCCCCCTGCCTCCACTCAGTCCTTCAGACAGGTATTGTGCTTTTTCTGAGACTTGATCTCAGTGATGGCAGAGTACAGAGTGTTTCTAAGGCCCTGTATCACTGCATTCTGGTTGAACTGTACAGTGTACAGCAGTAACAGCAGTGGGGCTGTATAGTGTTGTGTTGGGAAGCACCAAACTGCAGTAGAGCAAAAATCACGCCACACTATTTGCATTTTTAACAAAATATAAGACTTGAGTTCTGTGAATGTTCTGTATGCACTGAATGTGCACCGCCATGTCTGCCTGGAGCGTAGCCAGTTGGACCAACTGGTCCGCTCGTGTCGACGTCGACAGCAGGAGGTTGGGAAGTGCAGTGGACGGGGCTGAACTGGGAGAGAGGCCTCATTGGAGCGGAGGAGCGCTGCCCAGAGAGAGGGAAACGCTGATATGATGATATGATATGAGACTGTCATCATTGTCTTTGTCCATTGACTCTTGGAAGTTGGACATGCGTTCAATCCTCAGTACAAGATGGGAGCTTGATGCTTAGAACTCACATTCAACTGAATGATACTAATGTGAGTAAAGCCGGGGTTTTCCTTCAGCCCCTGGTACTACAGTAGGTGGTGCTGTCACAAGAAAGCATTTGCAGGCCAGCTTCTCGTTCCTTCATGAGTCTGTTGGAGGAACTCTGATTTGCAGTGCTCATTACAGTGATGTTTTTCCCACTGTTTGCTGAATGATGGGTTGGGTTCCAGTGGATGGAGAATTAGGTTGCTTCAGTTCACAGTTAACAGGGTAAATATAGGCTACTTTTGAGTACTTTCATATTTTCAAGTGCTTACATGCAGTACTGAAGTATAAATTTGTTTGGTGTGAGTGGTTATAATTTTAGGTTTAAGGGTTAATATCACCATACAGTACTCAATACATATTGTAATACACCAAACTACCTCACATACTGTGCAATATACACAAATTTGCTGTGCTATATACTGTGCATATAATTTATTTATCCTTTTATTTTCATATTATTGAAAGTGTTTTTATATTGTATTTTTATAGTATGCTTGCTTGTTTGCACTGAAGGGGGGTGGCTTAAAATTTCGTTATACAGTAGTATAATGACAATAAAGGCATTCTGATTCTGATTGTCCAATGGTCATTCAGTGTCAAGTTTAAAGTCAAAGAATAAACTCGTAACATTAGACCCCTGTACAGTGTGATCACATTGAGCTCAGCTCCTAAGTAATTGTTCTGCATAAAACATGCACTTTATGTGTTTCCCATGTTGTAGAAAGAGTTGTATAATGAAACCATGGCAAAAAGATATCAGCACAACTTCAAAGAAACATAAAGGCTTAACACTCAAAAAAATCTGTAGAAACTCCACTGGAGAGAAGATCCTTCCAAACCGTTTGGTTATTTAACTTGAGTTGACATATGGTGACAGGCCACAGCATGTGATTTAGGGCCATTTCATACTTTGTCAAACCGTTTAAGGATTCCTGTGTTGCATGGAAGCATTTATACCGGTTCCCATTTCCCCTTATTTTTTTCATGTTTGTCTGTCTGTATATTCAAAGCGGGGGCTACTATATAGGCTCGTATAAAACAGTGTGTTACAGTAAATATAGCATGGAGTTCATAGTTTCCTACTTTTATTAACCACTAAATCAAAGTGGGCAGAAAGGGGGATGAAGGGATTACAGCACATATGGAAACTCAGTCACTTAGAAATGTAAACATGTCCAGAGACAGCAAGGATGCAAACAGTCGTTCCCTTTCTCCCTGTGTTTTCCCTTCTACACACACACGCGCGTGTGCACGCACACGCACATACACACACTTTACAGCCTAACTCCTACACTTTTCCATTATTCAGATAATTCAAAACACCCACCAAGCAATCATGTGAATGGAAATATTGATCACCCTTCCAGTTATTCATTTCAGTCGGGGAAATGACTTGAGACAAATGTTTGGGCCCTGGACTTGTATTAATCTTCACTGGGTAACATACAGTACATACATTCAAGAGGCTGTCTGCTATTTCTGATGTGCAAGATGGTGATGCCGGGTTTGGTCAAACTGGCACAGCTGGGAAGGAGGCCAAGAGGCTTTTTAATCATGTGTGGGACGTAAACACCTTCATCTGTTTTTCTCTTATGATGAAGAAGAATCTGCCTGAAGCTGAGGTGAGGAGGGAAAGTTTACTGGCGTCAGGCACTTTGTCTGTACCATGTCCATTTTCTTGTCTCGTTTGCACCTGGATGCCTTCCTCGGTGTGTCTTGTGTGTCTGATTAGTGTGTGTGTGTCTGTGTGCATTCATGTATCTGCTTACTGCGTGGGCGTGCGAGGACAAGTGACGGAGAAGTGAACAGACTTCTTGTCACATCCAATTGGCAGGTAGCAGCTGTAGATCATTCCTGAGGTCAGAGGTTTGGAACGCACACACGCCCACAAACACACACAGGGTCAGGCCGCCTCATTAGTACTGTCTCTGTAATGAAGAAACCCAAGGGGAGCTTGTTCCTGACAGATTTCTGGACAAAACCAAAAAAGAAAAACTATGGTGGAAAGTAGTTTGACTTATAAAAGAAAATGCACTATTTGGAGATGTTTCTGTTAAAACTAGGCCTGTGCAACATGAGGAACTTTAGCAATGTGCGTCAACACTGGACGATGATATAATCGTTGCATTGATGATGTAACCAACATTTAAGTGTGCATTTTGTGGAGTGAAGCTGAATGAAGAACACAGACAAAGTCACTATCACTCGTCTCCTCTGTCCTTCTCCCTCTGCTGCAGGTAATTCTGCTGCACAAATGTTTGTGGTAAATGACGCTATAGTGTAAACACACCAAGTGTTCCTTTTAGTTGGTTCATAACAGTTTATCATGAGCTCAACTTAACACTGTGCTTGGGTAAAACAAACCAGAGGGTGGAGAGGCTGAACATGTATAGGTTTCGTGAGTTTAGTTTAGGTGGTGTGATTTAAAGATGCTCAGGACCTTAAAGGGAAATTTGCCTCTTCCCATAATCCCTATAGTCATATGGGTAGGTTCATTACCTTTAATTATTGGGCATGTTGTTTTGAGATCAGCAGGGCAGAGATGCGAGCTGCTCAGCGAACATAATGGAGGTGAACGCTACAGGTCCCCTGTCCCTTCAACAACTCCAAATCGCTCTTGTGGACAAGTTGTGACCTGTACATTCACCATGCTATACGATAATAATGTTACATTACAAGACGGAGTTGTTTTGGAGGCAAATGCGTAGCCGGAACAACAGTACAAGCAAAAGTAGCTCAGAGTATTTGCTTCATGTGTTGTAATTTATATAATTATGATTATCTTATAGTGTAGAGAATGTGCAGGTTATAACTTCTCTGTGAGAGCATTTTGGAATTGTTGGATTGTGTATTTGATAAGTTTTGAGGGACAGGGGACCTGTACCATTCACCTCCATTGTGTTTGCTGAGCAGCTCACGTTTCTGCCCGGCTGATCTTAAAAACAACATGCACTGATAATTAAAGGTAATGAACCTACTCCCCTGACTAAAGGGATTATGGCAACAGGCAAATTTGCCAAAATGTTGCACTATCCCTTTAATGATTTTGATGGCACTTTGAACGCTGCCACCAGCCCCAGTAAAAAGTTCCCTCCTTGTGGTGTCTACTGCTAAGTATGTGTTTGTGTTTGTGTGAGAGGCTGCAGCCCAGTAGTTGTTTTTCAATTTATTGTTTGGTTTGTTTTTGCTTCATTTGCCTCATGACAGTATGATTAATCAGTCAACACTAGTCAAAACAGTAATTTTGCTTAGATGAGAATACGCATTGAACTAAAGCTGTGGAATGAAACTCTAATGTAGTGCGTTATTGAAAATATTACTCTTTTCATGTGCAACCAGGGGCAACCAGTTGAAAGGTGGTTGACACCATTTCCTCTTGGTAAGAAGGTTCTGAGTTTGATTTGTGTTTTCCCTCTGCTTTCATTGGTTCTCCAGGTTCTCCAGCTTTCTAGGTTGATTGGTTGATCTAAATTGCCCGTAGCTGTGAATTTGAGTGTGTGTCGCTTATTTGTTGGCCTTGTGATAGACCGGGGATTTGGTCAGGGTCTCAAGCAATGTCAGAGTGTCTCCAGCCTGCATGGATACAGTAAGCAGGATGGATGGATGGATGGATGGATGACCAGTCACTGCCTTTGGTGCAGGCATGATTCACTTGAATTAAGTAAAATCAACAACCCTGAATATTTGGAGAAATCTTATATGAATAATCTATATTTTGTGTATTATAAAAAAGAAAGAAAAAATCTCAGGTTGCAAATTGAATCAAGAGGCAGCTCATGTAAAAAATGCTGTTTAATGTTTTTACAGTGCTGTTTCTAAAATGAGTAAGCTCACCTCCATCTTGCATAATATCCTGTGCTTCCTTTTGCCCAACACCGGTTTTTAAATCGGAATTTAATGGAACCACATTTGCCATGTTTTTGTCTCACATGACTGGACCTCCACACAAGACGAACAGAGTTACAGCTTCATATTCACGAGGAACGTTCAGCTTTACATGCTGCAGATGTTTAAAAAGATCAATTCCTGATTTTTGAACAGATCATTCAAATGATTGATTGAATTCAAAATAATTTTCTTTAGCCTTCTGACCCTGTCTTACTTGTCTAAATAGCAGGAGACCAAAGTGTCAGTCATTTTCGTTTCTCTTTAAAATCAGTATTGAAGAAATAAACCACTTGGTAAGAGTGTGCGTCTGTGTTAGTTTTCATATGAAAAATGTGTGTGCTGGGTTAGTCTGCCTGTCAATGGGTTTACCCTGTGGGAGTGATCGATTGCCATGATCGCTTTTCCTTTTCCTGTGTGAATAGACACAGCCAGCTTTTAACCCACATAGCCAGACTACGACCATCAATCTGACCGACTGACACTTGCACTGTGATTTCTCACACTGGCTGCCAGACATCATTTAACAGGTGGTGAGCCCAGGACAAGAATTATCTTTGCTGGGTTTCATGATTGATCATTAATGACATTTTTTACACGTTCAATAATATTTAGATTTAATTCAGGTTGGTAATTTGAAGCTGAGGATGAATTAATAACCTGAATATCATTCTGAGGCCACAGCTTGAACATGGACTAGACCCTCCACAGTTTGATTAGAAGGGACTAGGGCTGTCAGAACCAAGGAGGTGGTCATTGACTTTTGGAAGTATATGGCTGCCCTTCAGCCAATCAACATGAGTGACGGACAGTGACGTTTTGCAGTGAAATGCTGCACCTGTATTATCAGTCGGTGGTGGCCACTGGCCACTGCTGCAGTCTGCTGAGCTGAAGCATCAACTGTTTAAAAAAAGCTGGGCAGGAGTTGAGACTGCTGTTGAGATACGCATGCAAGGTGAAATGCTGCTGTCTTCGATGGCTACTTTCAACATTGACCTCTAAACCACCTCCATCTGAAGACTGAGAGGTTCAGGCTGTTGTTTAAAGGAGTCATCACCCGGAAATCGCAATTTCTCTTGTTAAAACATGCATATTGGTGTTTGACCTCAGTTGAAACTTGCCTGAAAAGCTGGACTTTGAAAGCGGCACCGTTTTTTCGCTTCGGCTCTTTTTCCAAACAGGAATAGCACACAATGGTGTGCCTTCCTAAAGCACGAGATTTTGATTCTGCTCCTACGGTGACCTGCTGCCTCTTTCACCACCCAACCCCGGCCCGTCCGCTACCTGAAATCGCCGAAGCACCAGGGGGCTGTTTATGTTTTGGAGTCTGCATGCAGGCAAGCCCCCCGGCTCTGTCCTTCCTGCGGCGCCGTGCCTTTGCACATCCGGACCAGTCAAAACCCCGTAATCTCGCCCGGTAGGAAAAAGGGTCAGAACAAGCTCAATGTTTGATTAAATTTTTTTTTTTTTTTTCTAATAAGTTTTACGAATTGATCGAAAACGATCCAAGGGGGGCTGGATACGTAAAAAAAACAGGTTATGACTCCTTTAAATAAGGATGTGTCCAGTGTTTGGTTTGTGATTAAACATCTGCCACATTTATGGAATTCCCATCAGCCTCAGGTGTCTTTTGCTATTTACAAGTGGTAGCATGCAACATTAAGATGGTGATCACCTTCTAAACATCAGCAAGCTCCTCTGTTCCTAAGCAGTCTCCTAGCTGCAGGAGTGGCTGTGGACTCTTAATCCAGTTATCCTGGGCACAAATGCACATGACCCAGTGTCTTTTGGTGTGCGTGTAAACGCTGTACGATTTATTCACAACATACACTATGAATTTGCAGAGGCATGATCCTCACAAAATTTTAACAGATAAACACACAGCACTTTGGTTCCCTCACTCTTTTATCCTCACCATCTGGTAGAATGTAGTTTTCACACTTGTAATGTAGGCAACATGGGGCCGTCTCCACGTACCCGTAGAAAACCTGTGCCCTGAGCTATTAGTGGCACTGGCTCCAAAGCAGGGGCCCCACATGGCCCTGCCTCACCCTGGGGACAGCGGCTCGTCCTGTGTTGATTTGCTAAGACCCCCAGTGGGAGCGTGGAGCTCGGTGGGAGCCGACACAAACGGAGCTGGAGGACTCTCAAAGAGGAGAGAGATGAAAGGCAGAGGCGAGGAGGGAAGTGCTGAGGGCCCCGTCTGTTTCTCCCTCTCCCTCATCTCAACTTTTCCCTCACTTCTGTCTCTGTTTTGTCACGCTGCAGTAGCAATTCCCTCTTATCAAATTACATTTGCAACAAAAAAACAAAGCAAAACAATGCAGTTTTAATTAGGCTCAGAGAGAAGATGGCAGAGAATCAAAGAGACAACGGCAGTAGAGTCTTGGTTTTAGCACCTACACAGTATCAGTCACAACCCCGGTGAACTACCTCTTGACTTGTTGACTGCATTTTCACACGATCATTCCTCATGTGTTTACTCCATCTACTTTTCTCTGCAGCTCTGTCTTCCTCTGCTCCCTTTCTTCTCCCTTTCCCCTTTTTTTTCTTCTTTTGATGCCTTTCCCTCCTGTGACACTTTTGCTCCCTTTGCTCCTATTGTGGAAACCTTCTCCTCCTTTGCTCTAACTCATTCTCCCCCTTCCTCTTTTATTTATCCTCATTCTATTGCATCTCCAATTCATGTTGCTGTCTGCCCTGTTTTTCTTTTTTTGCCTCTGTGTCATTATAGGCATATTATGGAGTCATTGTTCCGTTCTGAGTTGCGTTGCTGTGCTCTGTAATCGAGGTTGCCAGTTCCATGTTTCCTTTGCACCCTCCCACTTCCCCAATTGTCATTTTCGATTTTTCTGAAGGTGAAACTGAAACCCATCTCAGAAGCAATGCCACTGATTATAGAAATAGCGATGATAAATTAACTTTATATGTCAGTGAGTTGTCACTCAGTTGGAACCGCTCTGAGCAGCGTGCTCATGTCGTGATAGCGAACAGTGAGGTCATAGGAATGGATTACATGTGTCTACCTGAATCTGATGGCTCCAACTACCAAAAGTCCGTCCACAACACCACAACCACACCAGTAGGAAACCCAATTGGATACCTGAGTGAGTGGACTAGACTGAAGGACTAATGACCTAATGAGTCGACCTGTTGGTGAGACAGAATACGTCCTTGAGGGGTTTTTTTCCACATGAATTGAATTTTTCCCTTATTAAACAAACAAGAAACCTAACCCTGCAGGGAAGTTTGAGTTGGACCTTTTGATATTGAAATTGAGAATTTCGTATTTGGATGGTTTTTGGACTTTGTGAAGGGAGTTTTGTGGGCTCATGTTGCACGTTTCTAATGTGTTTTTCATTTTTCAACTGCACTGGTTTGTTACTAGTTGCATTTCATGTACATGATTTGTGTGAGAAACAAAAACTTTTTTTAACCAAAATTAACTAATGTAATATGTCAGGAGAGAGACCTGGCTGGCATCCTTGGGAAAAAAAACAAAAATCATAAAACTGGAGCAATTCACAATGTGAATAAGTATCACTGAACACTTGTTTTTTGTTTTCTTTTTTTGATGGGCAGGCAGGAATGCAAATCTTTCAGAGTCACAGCTTTGTATAGTCTGGAAACTTGTGTTTAGCATATTTCAATTAGAAGTGAATTTTGTTCCCAAACGACTGATATTGTTGTTGACCCTCTTCGGGCTTCTATAACACACCCACACACACACACGCGCTCACACACACACACACACACACACACACACACACACACACACACACACACACACACACACACACACACACACACACACACACACACACACACACACACGCTCACACATGGACACACTACATGAGTCACATGGAGTGCATTGTATTACTGTATTGTTTTGGATTGCATGTGGGCTAAAATAAACTGACATGCTTGTTTTCTTCTATTTATCGTTTGACATATAAATAGAAAAGTGAGACTAGAGGCAATCACCTTGCATCTGGTCGCCAGCCCTGTTGTGTCCAGACATGAGTGTGTGTGTGTGTGTGTGTATGGATAAGTGTGTATTCTTGTGTATCTGTTTTAAGATGCAGTCAGGCTGTAGTCCAGCAATATCCCCTGGACGCCTCCTTAAGATGCATGATGCACTCACTCGTCTTATAGAATTTTGTACCATCTGTTTTGATGATTCCATCACAGTATTCATTTCTGCCACCTACAGTAATTTGAATTTGAACTGCTGGGACGCGAGTCCTGAATGACATGATCCACATGTTGGAATGGTGAAAACAATTTTCCTGTAAAGGACAAATAAATTCATCTGTCTATCGATACAGACACTGGCAGAGCAGCAGCAGATTGAGTCCTCTCTCTTTAGCTGCACACGATGCATTTGAGTGTAGGTCACCCCCGTCTTTTGGCAGTGTGCACAGCCAAAAAGAAACACTGTCAGCGCTGATGGTGAATTTATTAAATGGCAAGTTTTTGGTCTAGAATTTCACACAGCAGGTGACAGGACATCTGTGAACATACGGCCATGAACTTGCAAAAGAGGCATCCATCCTCATGGCTGAGCATCAACAGAATCCAAGAAGAATCTATGAAGCCTGCACAAGTATACTTTAAATATTCAAACACAAAGAGCTCAGTCAATTATTAGTTAAACAATACTAATTCAGCCTTAATTAACTTGAGAAAATAGTGTAAAGAAATAGAACAAAACGCATATAGGGTAACTAACTTATTGGTATGTTACATGTTCTTAATGGAAATTTAGTATTCAAGACAACACTGTAGCCCAAAAATGTCTATACATGTTTCATGGGAAACAGAATTGCGATCAGATAAACATAATGAGCAACCGCCATTCATTAACATTTTTGCAAATATGTTAATATTGAACATGTTCAGAAAATGCACAGATGATTCAGCCATACAAATCCAATTTTTTAGTTATGTTTACACACTCGCAGGACTTAATTGAGGTCAGGTAGAGATAACAGGATGTGTTTTTTTTCCGGTACCAAAAAGTTTTACGGCACAATGTGTTCATTGACATTTACTCAAAAACACCAGTGTCAGCCATAACAGTATGCCCTCCTCTACCCACTTGAATTTAGAATGTTTTTCATAGTTTTTTTGTTTCTAGTATGAGACAATGGATCAAGTTTGAAAGAGTGAGTGACACATACTGTAGCACATTTAACCTCTCTTTAGTTTCTAGCATCAAATGTGTGGCAACACCGCATCAATTCTTTTTCAAAGATCAAATGTTGATGGGTCATCTCTGTCAGGTAGCATTTAGCTGAGCACTGGTGGAAATATGATGACTACCGTAAGTCAGTCACTCAGACATTAATGTTATAGTTGTGGACTGTCCAGCCAAAAAATATATCATCAGCGGCAATTATGTTTTCTCGAATTGGGGGAAGCATACCCCTCACCCCGCCAGTAGTACAGGTACTGTAATTTCTCATCAGCTCTATCCTCTGTGTTCTCCTGTATTTCCGTGAACCTGTAGCCTCCGAGGCCAGCTGCTGCCCCGGATCCAGGAGATGGAGCCAGGTCAAAGGTTCAAATGGGTAATTTGGGACCTCCCTGATCTCATATGACCCTTCTGCAGGGAAAGTCTCCTAAGAGCTCTTGGCTAAACCCTATTAGCTAAAAGTGACTGAGGTGTATGTGACGGTCAATGTCACCTGACCCCTGGTGTTGTCATATACAAGGATCTGTGCAACAGTTTCCCCTTTGAGCCTCCCAATACTACATTGCAACGGGCCCAGCCCGACAGCAGCAGAAAGGTGGAAATACACTTCCTGTCCAAAAAAAAGTCACCACTTGGATTTAACCAAGCTAATAGAGTAGGTAAGAGCCTCCCATTGGATAATTACTGCATGGATGATTATGTTTCAGCTATGTTTCAACTTATCTAACCCTAACTGATGCAGTCTCATTTCTTATGTCGGAACATTATGTCCAACATAAGAAATGAGACTGCATCACTCAGCTTTCCAAAAGTCAGACTTTTGGAAAGCTAAGTCTTTTCACACTACATTTCCCATTAGCCTCCGCGCGCACGGTGAAATTCTTAGACTAGTGCAAGACGGACGAAAGCAAAAGCATTTGCGAAGAATATTTTCATTAATCAAGAACGAAAGTGGGAGGTTTGAAGATGATCGGATATCGTCGTAGTTCTGACCATGAACGATGCCAACTAGAGATCTGGTGGCGTTATTCCCTTATTGTCCGGTAAACCGAAACTAGGAAATGCTGGGCGAGTCAACCACTAAATAATAATATCAAAATAACCATACAGACAAATATATATATATATTTATCGAAAAAGGACCTATTAACAAATGTGGGTAACGCAGATTCTTACACATTAATGAGAAATTCTATTATAACCAAAAGCAAACTCCTTGGGGTCTCTTTAATGTGTTTCAGAAGGGTCAAATTATTGGCATCAAGCAAATAAAACATCTAAGGAGATTGCTACTGACTACTAAAATTGGGTTAAGAACTGTACAACGCATTACAGAAAGAATAGTGGGGAACCATCATCTTCAAGGAGGCAATATGGTCCAATCAATGTGACAGAGCCCAGTCCTCAACCCCAATGAGAATTAAAAAAAAGAAGAATGCAACTCTGGACGGAAATAAATGTTGTGACATTGCAGAAGCTTATTGGAACGATGCCACAGCAAATGCGTGCCGTAAAAGCTAAAGGCGGTCCAACGAAATGTTAGAGTGTGTGACTTTTTTTTGTACAGGCAGTGTATGATAACAGAAAGATGTCACAGCACAGATTTAGTCTTTATTTTGTGTTGTTTGTTTTGTAAGGCATTATCTTAAATGTGACCATCGATGCTCCATCCCTAATGTAAGTTTTTAGCTTAGTCCTGTTTTAAAATATTCTGGATGGAAGAGGCCAGGATTAGGGTTAGGCCACTCCCACTCAGATTGTTGTTAGAACCAACGTTACCAATTTTGGTTTATCCACACAAGAGAGATCGGTATTTCTGTTTTTGTCCTCAGTTTCTGAAGTGGGCTGGAGTTTGGAAAGGATGATGTCACTCCTGTCCATGCACTAATGAGAGTTTAGTTACATTTCAGCCATAACCTGCCAATAGTCAGATTGGTGTGGTAGATTGTTTAGTGAAAGCTGCCAGCACCATCACTCACATCTAATCAACACACACACGCACACACACACACACACACAGTCTGGGTGGATTAGCTCAGACTCTGAGTGTGAAACTCTCAATAAACTGTAACTAAGGGTGTTTTTTTTTCTTATAAACTTTGATTCCTTTTTATTTTATTGAAAAAATAATGTTGCAGAGACAAAAGTTCTGCTTTGAAGTTTCAAAGTTCTGAGTTTTCAAGGTTTTAATGTCCTATATCAAAATATTATCGATTTCTGGCTCTAAATGATTGCAGGTTTTCTGGCACTAAATATAGGAATGGACTGCTTTTCCAGAAAATGAATACCACAAAGTTAAACAGCATATGCGAATAACAACTTCCTGGATTTCACAGCAACCACAAAAATAATATTTAACTTCTGATGATTTTATTGATTAAAAGGAACCAGCTTGACATATTTCAACATGCCGTCAGTAAGATTAAAAATGTTTTTGTCCTTATTTCCATTTTGGCCTGTTGGCATTTCCCCTGCTTAGGAAAGTGGGGTTACTAGATTTCTCATAACAGAATATTTTTAAATCCTGTGGTCCTGTTTGGCCTTAATCTTGGTTTATCAGTGATGAGGAGGCTCATACAACGTATTCTACCTACAGTGTGATTGTACATCCTAGTTAGTGAGGGGCTACAAAAACTATACGTGCTGAAATATTAAAGTTAAATATCCAGTGGCTCCTTAGACAACAAAACCAAGTTTGCATATTCTCCATGTTCCTGCGTGGGTTTTCTCCAGGTTCTCCAGCTTTCTTCCACACTCCAAATAAACACACATTTAGCTGAATTTGTGACTCTAAATTGCCCTAATAGGTCACCAGTCAAACACTCAGACACATTCATACCTTTGTGTAGCCCCACCACCACCCTGGGTCCTTGCATGGATAAGCAGTATAGCTGATGGAAAGATGGATGATTCTCCATAACTGACATTGATCTCATGATATCAAACGTATTACTGTAAGTGTTAACTTGGTAATCAATTTAAATTCATATTTGTAATGGGCAGTGGATTGATCTTTGTGTGATATTTATACCCACCTTGTGATCCATGATTATCTCACCTCTGATTGTATTTCAACATCCATTCGACTTAGGTTTGATAGTATGATTTGTTAGACGGGTGGGTCAAACCAGTTAAGTAGTAGTGCATAGTGAAAGTCTTGAAGGGGGCATAATTTGGAAATATCACTTTTTGAAGGCTCTTGGGTGTTTGTCTTGCCTTCCGGCCCACAAAATGTGAGAATTGACAAAAAAATCTGTAATGTGCAGACTGCCTAGGTCGAAAGCCACGTGATTTTATGAACTGTTTCCTCAGTTGTCTTCCAGTGATGTAACTAAGTTTCAAATTTGCATAATACCACCCCTACCTGGGACCGGTAGAAGGGGTGGGGTGGGGCAAACAGTGGTTCATTTGCATTTAAAGGGACGGGCACTGAAACCAGCCGTTCTGAACAGGGCTGTTTTAAGAGTATGAAAAGAGCTGTGATGTTTGACCCTTGGGGTATTTTGACCAAATCATGTCACAGACATGTCTTTAAGACACTTGGGAACTATTTCAATTTGTGGAAAGGGGACATACTATGTCTCCTTTAACATAATTGTGTTTGAGCAGGAAGCTGGTCAAGTAGGCAGAGCTACATAAAGTGAATACTTCAGTTCAACAACCTGAGATTATCTTCCCCAGATTTCTCTTAAATAGGCTGTGACATTTCACAACAACAGTAAATTGAGTGACAGTGTTGAGCCTTTTGTCCCTTAGTGCAAATGGTTAACTGTAACTCAGTGATCAATATAGTAATTACTGCTTCTAGACAAACCTCACTCCTGAAGCCTGTTGGGAGTGGACGGGGACGATGGGGGGAGCTAATGAGGGTTCAATGAGTAAGTGTATAGGCTTCACTCACTCACTCACTCACTCACTCACTCACTCACTCACTCACTCACTCACTCACTCACTCACTCACTCACTCACTCACTCACTCACTCACTCACTCACTCACTCACTCACTCACTCTCTGTATGATCATCTGTGAGGTCTTGAGGGACACATCCAAGATTCTTGAGCTGTTATTTGTTGACATGAGCAGTAAACAATACAGTGTGGCATTCTGTGTGGTGACTCTGCTGCCTGCAACACATATGACAGTTACAGATATACATGACACAGAGACAACATTTGTGAAGAGGTTTCAGTTACATATAAAGTGAAAGGGTCAAGGTATGAAGGTTTGATTTGGGTTTTCCTCATACAAACTACAAAGTCAGTGTAACAAGACAGCTCTGCAGCAATGCAGCAGAGATGCAGTCAGTGTGAACTCACGCTGCTCTTCTACAGCAGCTCAGTGACGTCAGCTGCCACAGGTCCAGTGTGTTTCCAATGCACAAAAGTCTTTCCACGTCCTTGGCAACTTAAAAAATGACTGAGGCATTGACTGTGTGTCGAATAGTTTTCTCCATCAACCCTCATCACAGAAAGCACATCTCCAACCCACGGACCATCAGCACAGGTTCTCCCCAGGGCTGTGTTCTTTCTCCCCTGCTCTTCTCCCTGTACACGAACAGCTGCACCACCAGTCACCAGTCCGTCAAGCTCCTGAAGTTTGCAGACGACACCACCCTCATCAGCCTCATCTCTGATGGTGATGAGTCCGCCTACAGGTGCGAGGTCGACCATCTGATGACCTGGTGCAAACAGAACAGCCTTGAGCTCAACACTCTAAAGACAGTGGAGATGGTTGTGGACTACAGGAAGAACTATCATCTCCCAGGACCTCAAGTGGGAGCTGAACATCAGCTCCCTCATCAAGTGGGAGCTGAACATCAGCTCCCTCATCAAGAAAGCTCAGAGAGGATGGCAGAGGATGTACTTCTTGCGGCAGCTGCAGAAACTCAGTCTGCCAAAGACACTGATGGTGCACTTCTACACAGCCATCACTGAGTCCATCCTCACCTCCTCCATCACCATCTGGTACGCTGCTGCCACCGCCAAGGACAAGGGCAGGCTGCAGCGTGTCCTTCGGTCTGCAGAGAAGGTGATTGGCTGCAATTTCCCGTCTCTTCAGGACCTGTACACCTCATTGAGTCACTCCCCTTACCAACAAGACCCGGACCCCCCCCCGAAACTCTTCACCCTCCTCCTTGACTTGACTCTACTGTCACCTGACAGTATCATAACACCATGCGTTACATTCACGCTCAGACTGGACCACTTGTCCATTTGCACACTTTCATTTCCCCATATTAAACATTGTGTATATATATTTATATATATATTTATACTTGTATTGTACCTTTAGAGTTTAAGTTTACACTGTTATTTTGTTAAATTGTTATATTCTTACTTTAATAGTTTATATTGTTATTTTTTATTCTTAATATTTTTATATTATTTGTTATATTTTTACTTTAATATCTACTGCATGCACCTTCATCACCACAACAAATTCCTAGTGTGTGTAAAACCATACCTGGCAATGAAGTTGTTCTGATTCTGATTCTGAGTCTTCTTACTGTGTGCTGTAGACATGGATGGACGCCTCCTGCTGAAGAAGGAGAGATAAGTCAGTAATTTTTAACCTCCGTGGCATTACATTTTCTCTGTCGATGAGATCTGTCGCTGCAGTCGGTGAGAGGTGAGCGGTAAAGAATGAGCTGTGCCTGTGCGCAAACAGTGCTGCTGGTCAGCAGGCCTGTGGAGCAACCGTGAGAGAAGGTTTTCCCCGGAGAGCTCCGATCGCTCACTCTGATAAATAGAGGTCTCGGCTTGAACTGGCCTGATGCTAACAAACATCATTCATCAACCCTTCATAAATGCTCGCCTTGGGAAGTGTTTTTTTTGCGAACTGTGTGTTGAAATACCAATGTTTTATTCCATTTTATGAATTATAAATTCATAATTTTAAGACTTATTATTAATAGATGTTGTTTTTATACTTTGCTTTACCATAGCCTGGTCTTAATTGTGTTTCACTTTTGCTATTAAGTATTCACAGCAGCACCTCATTCCCGTCTATGTACCAACAGTGTCTGATCAGCATGTTTTAATGGGCACTCGGGATAGTGCACCATAAAGTTATTGGTCCAAACAGTGTGTATTGACAGAAGCTGTGATGAGTCACACTCACTTTTCCTCTTTGTCTCTTCGGTTGTGTGTGCATGTGTGAGTCTTAGCCAACATGCATTCATAATAAGATGTATATATGTATGATGTATGTGTATAACAGTCCAAGTGATTAATTTTGCTACTACACAACACACATAAACACTGGCTGCAACAGAATAAAAAAACAGCCTGGTCTTCCTCATTGATTCTCTCTTGCTTTTCAGTAAACTGTCGAGAAAATAAAGAGCACTGCTGCTGTGAGTAATGTCTGTAATGAGTAATGAGTGTGTGTGTGTGCGTGTGCGTGTGCGTGCGCGCACAACAATCACAAGCCATACACAAGAGTTGGGGGTTGGTATTATAATTCAGAGACACTATGTCACTTAAAAACTACAGAGAACAACTATCTGCTCTTCATCAGGCTTTATCACTCCCTAAACCAGCTGTAGATACACTGTGTGTGTGTTTATGTTTATGTGTGTGTTTATGTGGGTGTAAGAATATAGACGGCCTAGGGAAACATCTTCCCCTAGTGGTCGGCTGCCTACATGTCAGAGCACACCTCCAGGGGCTGGGGTCCCCAAATCTTTCAACATCAAATCTCATTAAGCATACTGCATTAAAACTTTTCCCTGTCTTGCCTGCTTTTTTTATTTATTTATTTTATTTTTTACTTTTGTTAACTAACTATTCCTAATTTGCAAATGTGATAATTTGGGAATGTGGCCCCATGTGGTCTCTTGGGATCCCATTACGGAAGTGTGGGGGCCATGTTGGACAGTTTAACTTCATAATAATTCCACTTACAATACATTTTTCACAGTGAGAGAACTTGTGACTGCTGCATTTATATGTTGTACCGGCTGACTTCACAGCCATCTAATGTTTAACTCTATAAAAGTACAATTTTAATAGGAGTTTATGTACAAGATAATCCCTTTTGTATTTCCTCAACTCACAGTTTTTCCTCTTGGACAGGGAAACACAGGTATCATATACATCCCTGTATATTCAAAGTTAGTTGGAGTCACATTGCACCATGTGGCAACTTTTCCCCCTCAAAATTCCCCATAATAAAGCTCTGGGCCAATCACGTAGCAGTGCTGCTCTATGCCATCACTCCCTCGATTCTCATTGGCTGACAGTTAACAATAAGATTCCAGCTGTTTCACCCCTCCCCTCCGAGCCGCTCTTCGGATTGACGAGCAGCTCAGCCACTGAGGAGGGCGCTCCAACTCAGGACGCGCCGTGATTGGCGCAGAGCCGCGCTCGCTGGGCGAGGACCGAGAAGTTAGGATCCCCCATCCAGCGATCCAGCTGTGTGAGCTCTGCTGATGGACGGAACCGACCGAATACAGCCCGGAGGAGACAAGACAGAGAGCGGGAGCGGCCGGCTGGTCATATGTGCAACCATGAAGAGGGAAGCTGTTGGTGATATTTAGAAACTACCAGCGCCTTGTGTGTGTGTGTTTGACGCAGGAAGAGAGGGATGTGCAGCAGCATCTCGTGGATCTTTAAAAACACTGATGCAGGATATGCACTTAAAACCGCCTGTGGATGCAACCAAAAGTAGTGGATCCTCTATCTGAAGTGGGGAAAAGCAGCGGTGGAAAACGCCAGGGAGCCAATCCATAATTCACTTTCGTTTTTTTCTCACATTTTGGGGTTTGTCCATCAGCTCTGGAGGAGGAGGGGATCACAGAGAAGTTTGTGCGCGGCGGTAATATTTTCACCAGACTGCGCGCTGCCAAAGTAGACATCTGACGGCTCCTAGCCTTCATCTCGAACCGGGGATTGATTATCAAGTTTTGCTGAAGGACCCTGGGAAAGCTCCTGTGCACATCGGAGAGCCGGGTTTTGGGCGCACCGCGTCTGTTGAGACGGACCCGAGCGGCTACGCACCACCTGGAAACTATACGGTCCGCCAGACGCACCAAACCCACAAGACCCTCTGTCCTCTCCTCCGAGCCCCCGCTCCCCTCTTATCTCTGCTTTTATCTCCTCTTCTCCTCGTCTTTCCTTCTTTCCAGCGGGATTCTTTTTCTCTTATTTTTCTTCTTCTTCTTCAGGCATGTTTGGACTTAATAGCCACAACAAAAACTGATCATGCGATGACTGTGCGCGCTTTGAGCACATCTACCGAATCCATTACAGGTAATAAACCCAACGGAAAGATGCTCTTTGATTCGTTTAGAAACAAAAACAGGCGCAAATCAGTTAGTAATAATGTCTGTGCTGTTGTTAGATGACTGATGCTGCTGAAGTTTGGGAACGAATTGTAGCAGTCGCAGATTGTTGCTGAGGAGAGGGAGATTTGGGCTTTTGTTTTTGATGAAAAGGAATGCGAGCCCTCTTGAATGTTTGGGGGGGCTGATTTTATTTGGTGGATTCTCATTTTATTTCCAGCTTATGACAATAAATCCACAGTCTGGATGGTCATCTGCAGCCGTTAAAATGTGTTTTGTATCATATTCATTCTTTTGAAATAATTTCTCGATGAGGTGTGCGCATATTTTTCCTAAAATAACCTCCATGACGACCACCGCTCCCTCCAATATTTAGATTTAATTGTAAGCATATGTTTTGCAGCAGGCTGGTTTTCACTGCATGTAAAGTTGATTTAATAATAAGAAAAGAGATACTGATATTTCTTAAATCTTAACAATTACTTTGTTTCCATAATGCGCCCTGCTCTGGCCGCTGCTGGGCATTTCCATGGCTGTCAGCTGTATTTACTGTGTCTAATCATATGTTTACGGTCTCCTATCGCCCGCAGGAGGTGAATGATGGCCGAGGATGCGGGAAATCTCTCCGGGGTCCCCGATGCCAGGGGCGCGGAGGGTCGCTCCTCTCTGCCGAGGACTTTCATCCGGCTCAACGATCTGTCCGGGGTCGGCGCCGGGAGCGGGGAGAGCAGCGAGGTGGTGGTGGAGCCGGTGTCCCCGGCGCCCGACGGGATCTCTACAGCCGGGGAAGACGCGTCGGCGAGCGGCGGGGAGAACCTGCCCTACCGCGACCTGGCCCCGGTGGTCTTCTTCTACCTGAAACAAACCACCCGGCCTCGGAGCTGGTGTCTCAAGATGGTCTGCAACCCATATCCTTTTATTAATCAGACAGGAGGCTGCTCATGCGCACATCAGCGAGTCTCACCTAGCAGGTAGGAAACACCTGCTCCGGCTTTTCCAGTTGACCTCAAGGGTTAATGAATGACCTCAGTACCTGCAGTCACAGAGGGGGGGCACATGGGCTACTTAGACATACTGATCCTGACATCTGTGTGTGTGTGTGTGTATTGATCCACGTTTTAATACAAACCTGTGTCTCCAGTGAACAAGCATCATGATCTAATGTGAAGAAAGAGGCAGATTTGAAGTGTGTTTGTTTGTGTGACACAGATGTGTGTGTTGGTCCCACTGCAGCTCCATCCATGGTCACCTGGCTGAACATGTGTATGTGTGTGTTGTGTTGTGTGTCGGCCCTCAAGTCCACGCTCTCCAGTTTTGTCGCTCCCACGACATGCTCTGATTCCTCTGACCTGGCGTTCGCTGCAGATTGATTATTCATAACGAAAGCCGGGCGATGAAAATCTATTGACCTCACACGACAGGACTTACACTGAGGGTCTGCTTATTTTAAATGAGTTTATTGATACAAACCTGGAGTGGCTGTTTTATCGAACGGTCGCCTTGGCTTTGGGGGGTGAATAGCGAGGGAGGGGTGGAGTCTATTCAAGCAACAGAGCCTTATTGAATCATTCCTGCAACTGAAGTGTATTATTGTGTGTTATTGATTCATAAGTGTACAGACCTGCACTGATTCAGTCCTCGGGAGAGAATGGAGGCACTAGAGACTCTCCACTAACACTCAATGTGTGTCTGTCTTTCCCAGTGTGTCGCCATTGTGTGTGTGTGTGTGAAGTTGTGGTGCCTGGATGTGAGAAGCCTATGGGAAGGAATGTCTCCTTGGCTGATAGCGCTCTGCTCCGGAGCTTTCAGGCAGCCTTTGTGTTTTTTGTTTTTTTCCTCATAGGTGCTGTGTGTGTCTGTGTTAATGTCATTCGGATTACCTCTGTTCCTTCCTCCCCTGTCTGCCTCCCTCACTCCATCCCTCCATCCCTTCTGCCTCGTCTCTTGCTTCACATCACCGTTTTTAATTGAGATGCAAAGCCAGTTGAGTATCTCTGCCCCTCCCTCTCTCCGCTCCGCCACCATCCTTGTCACTGATTGTTGCTGAGCGGTTTTAACAATTAACGGAGAATCAAAATGGTTGCCAGTTCATCTCCTGACAATTATCCTAATTAACCACAATATGTCAGTAATGGATTGTGGAGAATTAACCCTTGGTCTACCAGAAGTCCTCAAGTCCACAGCTTGACCACTGGCAACCACATTTGAGTCCATCCTGTCACCCATGGATGTGCATGGATGCAGATTTAGACACATTGCAAAGTTAGTTCCTGATGCGCCACAGTCTATATTTGTGAAATCATGCACAATTTTGTGTTCTGCACCGCTGAAGTTGCACATGTCATGGATACATACAGCAGAGTTTTCCAACCACTGCCAGTGGATTTTTACAGCATTGACATGACTGCTGGGTTATCTGTGAATGTTCCTCTGTATTTGCGTGGACATGTGTCTCCAGGGCTGTGAGGATTGTATTTAGATGATCTCTGTCCTCTCGTTTGCCCTTTAATGTGTATCTGCACCAATTTAGGAAAAGGTCAGTGCTTCTGTAATGCATTGTAACGTTACTGGGATCGATCTGTCTCTGTGCCCCCTGTGAGTGTGTGTTTGAACGTTCGGCTGGTGTGAGTCTACGTGTACACTGATGCTTTGTATCCAAGAGAGCAGATGTATCTTCAGCTATATTTTTAACTCTTTCTCTCTGGATGCGCGGCCCTCCTCTGCCTCTCCAACACCACGTCTCCCTCCGCTCGCTGGTTGGAGAATTAATCCTGCAGTCGTGTCTGTTCCTGCTATAAATACATCTCCAGCACACCACCAGCAGTCGGCTCTGCCTGGGCTCTGATGAACAAAGACCGCTTCCTCCGTCTGATGCCGTAGACCGACAACACAGGAAAGCCCGACTGATCTCGGGGCCAGAATCTATTCTAAACAGGCATATCCTCGGTGAGCCCTCGGCCTCGGGCGGCCCGCGGCCATTTTCAACAGTCTGAAGTAATTAGGACCCTTGGATACTCGCTGAGGTATTTAGGGTCTAATTGAAGACCCCTGGGGTGTTCGCTCTGAGTGATGTTTTGCCCGGCACATTGCCTGTGTGAAATTCCCTCTGCTGGTTTTGCTAATGATTCTTGCAGAATCAGTATATGATAGAAAGTGAGAGCTTTTGTGTGAGTGAGAGTGAGGTTGTGTAAGCAGCACACACACACACACACACACACACTTCCCCAGGACTCCCGTAGGTGTCTCCTCTCTGACGGGGAGCTGGATGTTGTGCCAAGAAGGAGGAGGAGAAGGAGGAGGGGAATTTGGGAACTGGTCCAGTGCTCTCTGTCCTTTGCTCACACTGATTTAAGCAGAGGATTACACTGCCCAGAACAGTAAGGGAGGACACCTGGCGGGGCTAGGTGTTTGTCATCACGTTGAAATAGCCTCATTGGAAGGCCGACAAAAGCGCTAGCGCTCAAGGGAGTGGAGGGATTTTGGTGAAATATGCTACTGATTTGTTTTGTCCTTCTGTTTCGCTCTGTATTACAGCAAAGTGGGCTTTCACATTTGTTGCTTGTTGCTCTGATGCGTCTGTCAAATAATGGAAGCCGAAGCGAACACTTACTTAATCAGCAGAAAATGTCTCCTGCCCTCCCCATCGCCTGTTCTCCCCTCTCCCCTTCTCCTCCTCCTCCGCTTCTCTTTTCTCCCGGGCCCCTTGATTTTTTTTTTTTTCCTCCTCTGGAATTAATAGCCTCACGTTGGCTGGAGAGCGAGGAGGGGTGTGTGTGCCATCTCTGACGGCCTCCAAAACCAGTAGAAGAAGACGTAGAAGAAGAAAAAAAGAAAAGAAAAAGAAGGGGGGGGTTAAAATAAAAGAGAGGCTAAGTTGGAGAGCTGAGTGGGATTTCAGAGAGCATTTTTTAAGAGGTGAAAAAGTAGGCCTGTACCCGCCAACAACTTTACTTTCATATTTTCTCCCCTACCCCCCACCTCACTCCCCGTCTCCCGGCTCCTTGGAGAATTTCAGACAGTTCCAACTTCTTTCAGTTTGATCTTCACTGTGAATTCTATCAGAAACTCTTTCATAGGTGTCAGAGGATGCATAATATATGTGTGTGTGAGTGCATTTTCCGTATTCTCTGCAGGAACTGAAGCTGTATGTTCTCTTTAACTCACTAGGAGGCTGACATGAACTCACCCACAGATTATATTTGAAGTATTCATTTACTCAACTGAGCAAGTCCTTTTTTAGTGTGTGCATTTGTGTGTACAGTAAGTGTGTGTGTGTGTTAAGGGGACTTTAGTCTGTAATCATCTGTTTCGCTGAGCATGTGATGTGACCTGCATGTACTTTGCATGTAAAGTGCTTGCCACAAGGCATGAGCATCTGTGGTGCTGAGGTGTGTGTGTGTGTATGTGTGTATTTGTGTGTATATTTAAGGATGCACAAACAATTAAATTAAAACTTAACATACTTGGAGCTCTAAAAGCAACTAGTGCTGTTCTTAATGAAACACAACACAAAAAAATTAACGCGCACTAAAAGTATTGTGGTTATTGTCGACCAATCAGAAGGCTTTTTGGTCTGCTCTTAATTGGGCCTCGTTATCATTCAGTCCAAATAACACAATCAACAGGCTCACATCAGCTTATTGTCTCATTATCTAATGCTGTATTACCAGCCACCTGTTGAATTGAAGCCCAGTGGTCACCCACCCGTTAGCTCTCTGTTGGTCGTCACAATCTGCCTCATCAGTAGCCAGATGCAGCCAGGTGTGTGTCTGTTGTGTGGTGCGTGCAGGTAGCGTATGGTGACGTTGTTTTCTGCTTAAAACTGTAAAGGCTGCATGTGCTCTTGGTAATGCAGGTGATGAGAGAAAAGCGAAACATAAGAGTTACTGGTCATGTGTTGAATGGCACTAAAACACTGTGTTGCCTTGAGGCAGCAGGGTGCTGTTACATTTTTCATTTGCTACTACAAGTGACACCTTTGACATTTGATCCACCAATAAAATATATTGACTAAAATTGTAAATATCTAAAACATGAAAGATGAACATGTAAGAATTAATGTTGTTTCAGTAGCATGAACAAATTTTAATTATTGGCTGTAACCAATCCAAGCTGACAAAGGGTGAGGGCGGGGTTCACTCTGGTCCAGTTGCCAGTCTATCACGGGGCAATTTAGAGCCCAAATCAACCTAGTGTTTTTTGGACTGTGGAAGAAATCGAACCCAGAACCTTCCTGCTGGGAGGTGACGGTGGTAACCACTGCAACACCAACCCAATTACTGTATGTTATATAATTTTATCACAAAATATTATTTAAAATGATACATACAGTATAATATGATACGTAATCAGTGATGTAGAAATGCCACCCGAGAAGAAGCAGAGACAGAGGCCATTCTCTGTAGCCTCTGTACACCACAGTGTTTAGTTTTCCTTACTGGAAAACATCTTCTGCTCCCATTGCTATGACTTTCTGCAACAAAAACGCCGCTGGCAAGAAGCTGAGGTGCATTCTCCAGGGGTGATCTGAAGGCATTCTGTAGGAAGTCATTAGGAAGTTGAGATGTCTTGAAGGAAAGTGATCCAACAAGTATGTTTGCTGTGGCATTTTTCACTGCTGCATCGGCTGAATGACTGGACAGATAATAAGAGCATTTTTTAAGAAATATTTTCCTTTCAACTAGGATACTAAAAGTTCGACGTCTGCCAACCAAAGGTCTCTAATGACAAAACAGCTCCGGTCAGGAACATTCGGCGCCGACTGTGGCTGGTATTCATGTAGGCGTGTGAGTGGGGGCGTACGGCTTTGTTATAGTGCATGAAAGTCTTTGTTACATTCAGAATTTAATGTCGGTTGGTAGGGATTTATCGCTGTTAGTCACTAAGCATTTTGTTTTTGGCTTTGGTTGAAGGAAGTGAGCGAGTGTTCATCATACCCGAGTCCAAATATCAGTTGCAATATTTACCGGCATAATTGCAGAGATATTTTGTTGACCATATCACGCAGCTTCGCTGCATGTGCTCAAAACCTCCCCAACATCTGTTTTATACATACTCGACACACGCTCCCAGGCTCTGAGGTTATTCGAAGAAAGTGAAGGTTCTTTTAGCATAATGTGTTGAACCCAATCCAAACACTGATTCACTGACAACAGTGATAGATCACTTTACTGGCACAGAAAAAACCCTCTGACACACTATACAGTATATGTGTGAAACTCAGTGATTCAGCCACCGTCACACTCAAAGTGCCAATTATTGATGAATAACAGCGCTGACCATTAGAAAGAGATGGCAGCGGAGCCAGAGTGAGGTGGAGAAAAGGAACGAGGCCGAGCTCAGACTGCAGCAAGGTGTGAGTAGACGAATCAGTATGAGGTCTGCTCTTAATGAGCAGCTTTAAACTGCAAACAGACTGAGCACAAAGAAAACCCTTCTTTGTGTTCAGTGCCCAGCCTGCTACTCATTTTTCTACTCTCTGTCACTGATTGCCGCGGCGCTATAGTTTCAACCTATAGTCAGCTCATTAAAGCGGGTAGCCTACTTTTCTACACACCTGGTGTTTGGTAGGTCTTTCCTGGGGAAAGCTCTTCCTCGTGGGCACAGAAGGACATTAATTATTGTGTTTTACAGTAGAAACAGCAGGATATGATTCAGCTCCACCAAAACATGTCTATTTTGAACAAAAAGACGGCGCATTTAGCTTTCTGTTGCAAATTGCGGCTACTAGTAGCTAATAGGCACTTACAGTATGGAAATCAAAGGTTTTAATATAGGTTTATTGGTGCAAATTGCACCTTCTGGTGTCTAGACGGCTCTTTGGAACGCTGCAGTGTTTCTATATGTCACTGCTTCATTGAGTTTTCACCTTGAATACTGTATGATTGATTCTTTTTTCTTTTTTTAAAGTATATGTTTTGGCTTTCCATGCCTTTTATTAGATGGCATAGATAGGAAATGGGGAGGCAGAGAGAGGGGGAAGACATGCAGGAAAGGGGCGCCCGATGCGGGATTCGAACCGGGGTTGCGTGCAGCGGGGACTGTAGACTCTAAACATGGGGCGCTCCCCAAACCTCCTGCACCACTCGGCGCCCCAATGTGTTGATTCTTATCACACAGACGATGAATGGAGTCTAAAAAGGGAATAGACTGCCCCCAAAATATTAAGCTACACATCTTTATTAAAGTGTAGAAGTGTTATTTGTTCATGTTTCCCAGCGGTGTCTGTCGACTCAAAAACACAACTGATACTAATACTAAGGTCTGGCATTTTAATCATTCTCTCAGTCATTAAAAATGAGATCATCACACACTGTACAGTCCACACACAGATCTCCATTGGACCATCCTATTCAGGCAATTGATGATATCCACAGGCTTCAGTCACACATTTTGAATTTTCACAGCCAATTCTGGCATTCAGTTCCCCCATTACACAAGCAATCAGTCAAGGAATGAGCACGATGTCATAACAGAGAAATACAGCACCATTCTAACGAGCCTGCAGAGTAGACATTTACAAGTGTGTGTGCACAAAGCAAGCCACCGGTTAACATCACTGGCCAAAGTGATTCTGAATGTGTTGGTACAAACATTAAGGAGAACCTAGAGGATGTTGGAGTTGTCATGCTAAGTTACATGTTCCAGATGACGGTGGTTGTTTGAGGTTGATGAATGTGCTTTAGCCCCTAGAAATGATCCCACAGTCTGGATCTGCCAGACATACCTGTGCAGTACTATAACATCTTTTACAGGTTACAGGTCTTATCAATATTAGGTATATTGGGGGAAAAATGAATAAAACACAAAAGCAAAACAAACCTCTGAAACTTTGGAAGAATAACCCTGTCCCTCAAAAACGAAACAAAAAACATCACCTACACAGAATTCCAGAGCCACCAACGAATCTGACCTGTGTGTGTTGAGAGTGTGGGAGGAAACCCACGTAGGCACAAGGAGAACATGTACACTCTTCACACAAAGACCAAACCAGGTAAAAACTCTGAACCATCTCTGTGTGAATCTTCAACTACTGCACGATAGTACTGCCCCCCCTCTTTAAATGATTCATTCAAGTCATTCATCAAATTAAGAAATAAAATGTGTTAGTTTATACAAAGTCAAAACTTCATCGATGGTTAACCTTTTTAACACAATTAAAAGAGAAACTACTGTATGAGGAGTGTTCTACCAGTACCAGGCCATCTACAGTTCATTCCACCTGTCCATATTTGTTCTCAGTGCATGTTGAGACATATAGATTTTATGGGAATCTACTGTACAAGAGCAACAAGTGAAGACTGATGAGGAGGGAAGGAGCACAGACAGAAAAACTAAAGACACTCATCATTAAATCAAAAGAAAGTCCTCTTGTGTGTCGTTGAGGTATCTGTCTGTCTAACTTTTGCAATTGTAAAAATTGTAAATTGTAAAACAATCTAATGTGAACAGTGAAACTGTGGCCTCCGTTTGCTGCTAGAGCTTTTGCTAACTCTCTGATTACCTATGTACCCTGGTTTCTCTCTGTAACCTAGTTACGTAAGTGCATATATAAGCACTGAATGTGTTTGTGGGCTTCTGAGAGAGTGAGTGTGTGTGTGTTGGCAAAGCAGGACTGGCTAACCTGATACACACCTGGTGAGGCTGCGACCACAGTGATTCAGGGGCAAACCACAAACTTCACTGTAGTCTGCCTGACAGCAGCAGGAAGCACTCTCACTGTGTGTGTGTGTGTGTGTGTGTGTGTGTGTGTGTTTGGCTGTGTGCATGTGTGTGGTGACTGAATGTATTTTGCGCTCACGTTTTTTTCATTTATGTACAAACACTGATGCATTGTGGGAGTTTCTGCCCATGTGTACATGAGGACTGCATAGAGCTAAAGCTTAAAGCAGGATGTATGGAAACGCCCGGTGATGTTTTCACACACTGGTATTTTGTTGGGTTGCCTCATTTTTCTTGTCAGACGTGTTGTGCTCTTCCACCCCCGTGACTCTGGTGGCCTAGTTAACAAATTAATGTGAATCCTGTAAAACCACAGGCTAGCTCCCCAACGGAGGAAACAGAAGGAGAGCGAGAGGAAAAGGAAAAAGCGTCTGATGACAGGAGGTAGAGAAGCTGAGAGGGAGGGATGGAGCCCAGACTTTTACAGATGTGCTGTGTTCAAGAACTCATCTGTGGCCCTGTTAAAACCACTTTGCTGTGTGTATGTATGCGTGTGCCTGTATCTCCAGACAGAAAATTTGTCACTAATTTTCAATAAATAATTTGTGCCAGGAGAACAATTAGTGCAGTTAATTACTACTGCTTTGGAACGCGGCTTGTCGTGATTAAATTGCGTGAAGGAAAAAAAAAAACATTCTGTCACTGTCGTCTGCAGTTAATTATCAGGACGGTTGCTTTGGTTAGAAGATTGGTCCAGTTGATGGTTTGAGGCCTGGCTGTTTGGCTACATGTTTGATTGATGATTGATTATGGTTGGGTTTATTTTGATTGTTGATGGTTTGATCATTTGACTGACTGGTCGGCTGTTTTTGATTGGCTGCTTGACTAGATGTTGGATGGGTATAGGGTAGGCTGAGCAGTTGGCTGATTGATTGATTGTTGGATTGGTTTTGACTGTGATATTAGTGGTGTGTTGGCCAGTTATGTGATTGGTCGGCTGCACCCATACTTCTAGTAGTAGTTTTTTCCAGTCTAACAAATACAATAGAAATGTAATTGTGGTCTTTTAGGACCATTTTGTCAACTGCACCAAAGGACATTGCTTACTAGTATGCTAATCACCAGCCTCCAAAGAACACCATCCTAACGTATTAGCAGTGGATCTCAAGTTCAGTCTTAGAAAATAAAAGTGTTTCCGCTTGCCACTATACGACACTCTCTACAGTCTATACACATCCTTACAGTAGTGTATACAAAGAAATTACCCTTCTAAATGAGTCTTAATTTTTGCTCTCTTTCACTGTGTCTTGTTTCTTCCTGCTCAGCCCTTCTCTCCTTGGGCTGTTCTCTGAGATGGCAGTAAATTTATGTAGGACCAAGTCCAGGATTTTCCTACCAGCTTTTTCTCATTAGAGAATTGTAGAAGACTTGGGCTTGGCTGCACAGAATGGCAACAGAAGAGGTGGGGGGGGGGTTGGGGTACAGAAGGAGAAGGAGGAGGACGGGGGTGGGCTCGCTATACACTTACTCTTACCCAGCAGAATCTCATTGCGCAGCAGAATCGAGTTATCTTCACTATCGCACCACGGCTGCTGCTGTCCCACATCACTGTCAATACCTGAGTCTTTCTCCTTCACCCTCTACTCCGTCCCCTCTCCTGCTTCTCTCTATCCCACCACCTACTTCTAATATCATATAATGCCCCGTTGCCATACACATTCACACCTTCCTCGTTTTCTCTTTTTCACATGGCTACTTAATCGAGGGAAATTGGTTTTACAGTCTCCATCCTCTCCTGTCCTTTCTTTCTTTTCCTTTTTTAGATATTCCTGCCCCGCCCTCTGCTCAGAGTTCCTGTGATAACCACATCTCCCCCTCTTCAGCCCTTTTTGTCCTCAGACAGATTGATAAGTTGGTGACCAGCACAGCCGGCGATACTACATCTGACACAAGTTCCCTTTTTAGGCGGCGTTACTAGCCAGGGACTCAGGTGGCGTTGACACACACCAGACCTGACTGCTGGCCTTATCTCTGTACCAACACACACACTCACACACACTTCTCAAGGAACAAACATGTAGAGCGTCAAATCGGTTGACTGTTAAATCAGACACACGCAGATGCACACAGAAATCTATCTCCCTCGTCACCTTCTGCACTTTCCTCTTTTTTTCTTCTTCTTTTCCGTCTCTGGCCCCACCTCTGTCCTTCTCCCGCTCTGTCTCTGTG
The DNA here is from genome assembly GCA_030347415.2 of Decapterus maruadsi. Classification (NCBI taxonomy): domain Eukaryota; kingdom Metazoa; phylum Chordata; class Actinopteri; order Carangiformes; family Carangidae; genus Decapterus; species Decapterus maruadsi. Next base: position 17,866,545 of record CM064888.1, read on the forward strand.
TCTCCGTCTCGATCGCTCTCTGTCAAGTCATCAGCACACTAATCAGGATTTTCCCGCAGCAGGACCGGGGAGTCTGGCGAAGGAGCGAGGGGGGAAAAAAAGAGAGATGTCTTATTATAGATAACAAACGAGGGATATAAATACCTCTGGGGGTGGGAAGCTTATATAAGAGTCATGATATGTCCGTTGGCCTTTCAGCCCGCCTGTGTGTGAGTTCCCGTGTGTGCGTGTGTATGTGTGTCTGCATCAGTGTTCGTGATGTGTGGCCTGTCTGTAGCATTCTTCATCCACAGCTCCCATACATTTGCTGCTTCCCACAACAAACAGAACTTTAATGAAGCTCTCATAATAATACAAATCACATCACTTTAATCGTTCAACAACATGTGCAGTAACTCCAGCTAATATAGAGTAAAAGCCAATAAGAGGGTGTACTGTATGTATGTAATGTGTGTTTGTGCTTACGGTCATCATGGATGGCTGTTGTGGCTAATCCTCCTGTGTAATTAAGAAGTGGCTGACAGAAAAAAGAAACCTGCTGGGGTTTAAAGCACTGCCCTTTATTGATGAGCATGTGTGATGTGATCTGATCAGTCACACCCTTCCGTCCCTCCGTAGTGTAACAGTCACAACCAGGTGCGGGACACCTGCCGAGCTTCTGACTGTGTCTTTTTTCTGTATCCAACAAAACAAGAGCAAAAGGGTAAGCTAACCTCTGTCTTGTTTATCCAAGTCCAAGTATTTGAGGTAGGCAGCCAGAACGTGTTATGCTGGAATGAAACACGCATCTGATCTTCCATTAATCTTTATTACACCTATAATAAATACTTAGAAGAACTAGCTCACCGCTTGAATACAAAAACAATGCAGCTTCCTTGTTCCAGAATCTTCAACAAGTTGTGAGGATGGATGTGTGTGTGTGTGTGTGTGTGAGGACATGGAGTTTTAGCCTCGGTCTTTCAGTATGATATGTTGAGCCATATTCACTCATCAAGTGCTTCAAAACACCTCTTTTACTGGGTCCCTACTTCAGATGGAGTTCATTAAAAAGTCAGTTGGTGACAGCATTTTCAACCAGCTGGGAGGGAACATTACAGCTGATGAAGTGTGGCAGTTGTCATTTCACATGCCAGATTGATGGTCACTTCCTAGAGAATGAAAAACCTGCATTTCTCTACCTCCAAATGCAACCATGGAAACATTATTCATTATTTTCTCATTATGTAGCAAATCGGCCTCCATTTTTATACCAGGGCTGGAGGCACTGTCTTCAAGGAGCTCTGAGAGAATTTGATTTCAAACCCCACCTTGGACTGGAGGATGAGCTGATATGATTTTGGTGGTCAAAGGTCAGAGTCACAGTGATATCATACACATACACAACACAGTTTTGGCCTTGTCAGCACAATATCAGGAGGGCTCCTCAGGGGAACCCCTTCAGATTGGACAAACCCACAGTTTTACACAACTCAAGCAGCAGTTATGACACAATTTCAAACATGGTTTATTTTTTATACAATAAACAGTGGTGTAGCCTGGAACTAGACATACAGCCATGATATGATAATTCTGTATTGGTTGCATGAGAAAATAAAATCTTATACAACAATGGAGGAGGAGGGGCTTAATGGGAGGTCACTAATCCATGTCCATATCACTACAGGGTGACCCACAGGCCTTGCATGTTAAGCTATAGTTTACATACATACAAATGTAGGTTAAATGTGTGTGTGTTTGCTATATGCAGCTTTGTGCAACTGATGTATGGGAAATATACTGTGTGTGCCCTTTTGTCATACTGTAATTACTTCCCCTCACTTCAGTGCCCTTTCACTGTGATGCCTTTTGCTCAGGCAGTGGCTCTGACATGACAATAGAGAGACACACACAGGAGCACAGACACACACACTATCCGGCTCTCTGCGCTTGGTCCAAATCACTGTGACATTTACAGTTTCGCAGCCATTAGAGCTTAATGTCCCAGGGGTGACAGAGATAGTAGCTTCTCCAGAATCAGATCACAGCGTTTTGTTACAGTGCCAAGCCCTGCGCATCCCTCGTAAGCGCTACACCTGTGCCGGGATCAGCTGAGGAGTGAATGGGATCTCGTCCCATGAGCCCAGAGCTTACCAGATTTGGAGGTGGTTACAGGGTGAAACAGGTGTAATCTGTTAGACCGGTGAGGAGGGAAATGTCACAGATCAGTCCGTCAGCACCTGATGATAGAGCAGCCCCTGTGTTTAATGCCACTATTATATCAGCTTTATGGGAGCATTGGGGAAAATAACATACACATTTGTATGAGGCAGGAGTTGCAGTCAGCGGAATTTTTAAGTAAGTTATTTTTATTATTCATTCACTCATTTAGTGCAGTCGTGCACTCATAATCTCTCACCATGGCTGCATGTGGTCGATGAAATGAGAAGTACATTTGAGGCCAGTAACCAAACAGTGAGCAGATAGATGTTCATGTTGCCGCCAGTGTGACTTTCACATTACACACTCTTTAATTTGACCTATTTTTTTACTATTTAAGGACAAAAAACACTTTCGCTTTTACAACCATGAAGAGTCAAAAATATCTGGTGTGAGAAAAGGCCTAGTTCACCTTGCACAGAACAGACTCGGCTTCTGTTTCATGGCCCTGCATGAACAACATGCTGCGACATTACATAGAAAATGGCTTCACTATGTCATTGTTACATCCATAGATCAGACCTTTTCTGACATGTCAAATGAAAGGTCTTTCTCAAAGTTAAAAGTCCAGTAGCAAAACTAAGTTGATTTACATACACCAACTAAAGTTTTATGCTGATATAAGCTTCCATAATAACTTGTGCAGGGCTACACTTGCTGATGTTAGCAAACTCCATGATGCAAGCTGTCCTCGGCCTACAGTAAATTGGGAAAAATACAGGGAAATAAAGCAGATGTCAATCACACACAATCCATATGGCTACATACAGTAAACAAGTCTACGTGTCTGGTCTAAGTGAAAACATCTGGTCTAGTTTTGTGATTTATGTTTTTTAGATTATACACTTAGGACTGAATTATCTTTTTCAATGCAGTGAAGGACAGTGAAAAACACAACACTGTGACATAGTTATAGAAAAGCATGTTAGCAATCTCCCCACACAGAGTTACATTCACATTCATTTGGAGTCCTGGCCCGGCCACCTGATTAATTTAAGTTCAGTACTCTGCTCACTCTGTTTGGCTTTTTAACTAATCTTAATGGAAATAAAGTAGTTCATCTGTAGCATATCAAACTACATTCACCAGCTAACTGCAGATTTTTCCTGTCAGTGGGTGAAAACAGGTGAGGGCAAGAAAACCAAACAAAAGATGCTAATGTTAGCCCCAGTGTTTACTATTCATGACTTGTTTTACATTACACGTTCTTTCACATGACCTATTTCTTTCCTTCATAACACCTGTGCTTTTACCACTATGACAAATCAATGTCTGCTGTAAAAAAGAACTATTTCATCTTTGTGCTGACAGATTTGGAACAGGTTTAGCCTCAAACCATTGTTAGCTAAACTGTGTCTCTATGACTCATTGAAAAATGTAACTCCATTTTGGTTTTAACTCAAAAATAATAAAATCTGGACATGTTATATATCATGTAATAATAAGTAAAATCCAACTGATCAAATTTCATGCACTGAATATGTGAATACTGCTCAGCATTATTGCTTTAGTCGTGATAGATTAGTAAGTGAATCATGGAGCAAGAAGTAATGAAAAGTTGGACAAAGTAATAAAAGGATATCTATATATCTTGAAGGCCCAGCATCTCACACAAACACTCACACAGCAACAACAGCTGAGCAGAATGTGCCAAAATCCCACACGGATACAAGTGATATCTAAATAAGAATTGGTTGACCCTCTTCCTCCATCATACATATTGCTTTTTGAATCTCCCACACATTCATAAATGTGACAATATCATTTCTGGGAGAAAAATGCATGCGCCACACCCTGGGGTGCAGAGCAGCCCACATGCAGAGTGAGACCAGAGAAATCTGCTTTCTGCTTTGATTAATATTTTCTCTTAGTCACCACTATATCATCGTTTTCCCTCTTTTCCACTCTCCCCTCTGTGTGTGTGTGTGTGTGCGTGCGTGTGTGTTTGTGTGTGTGTTTATAACAAAGTGTGTATAATGTTCCGTACCATTCTGTAAGATCTGGTCTTTATTAGTCTTCATATTAACATAGGCCAACACACCATAGCTTTGCCTGATATACAAGCACATGGGGAGGTCTCACTGCTCTGTTGCATGTCTCTGTGTGTGTGTGTGCGAGAGAGTTTTGCAATCATTCCTTGGTAACTACACACAGTTTGCAGACTGAGAGGGAAACCCTGTCTGGTCCCTGAAGAGGTCTGTGTGTGTGTGTGTGTGTGTCTCTGTGTCGATGACGTGACACAAACTAGCACTGTATGTTTGTTTGTGCAATATGTTATTCTGAGTGTGTTTATGGGTATTTATGCATTGCGTAGTCGCCAGTCCACGGCATGTGTGTGGTTACGTGTTTTTGCGTGCGCGGTATGTCTGTCTTTTTTCACCGTATGTTTGTCAGCAGTGTCTCGTCGGGCACACGTAGTCTACTGTAGCTGGGGGTGTGTATTATACTTTCTTATACACATACACACCTACACGTATATACACACAGAGCACAGGGAGGAGAGCCTCGGCACTCGTGGTGTCTGTGTCCCTCGTTAACATGCTCTGTTCAGGATTTCCTACAAGATGTGGCTACAAAAGCAGTTCCAGACTCTGTCTCTCTTCTTCCCTCTCCCTCCGTTTCCTCCTCGCTTCTTTGTCTTGAGAACGAGAGAGAGACACCGAGAGAGGGAAAGAGAGAGAGAAAGAAGTCTGCTTCTAATTTAACGTGCTCCCTTGGCTGTCCTCTGGGTCCTAACTCCCCTCTGTGTCGAGGAAGGCCGCCAAGTGCCTCTTTAAGAAAAACACAAATTAAATTCATAAATAAAACCGTGTGCCTGTGGCTCACAGGGCCGTTTACTACCCCTCTCTGCTCATGTGCTCCGCCCTCTTAATGTATCCAAATGTAGTTATTGTCCTCTTGTCTGTTCTCATTATCTTACCAGTGGATTAGATCTTTATAATGCGTAGTAATACATGGAGAGAGAAACATCTATCAGGCATTGATTATTGAAGAAGCGAGGGGCAGTTAACATAAAAGCCTTCATTATCATACATGTAATTTCATATCGCTCCATTGATGTTCTCTATTGTGACAGTAAATCAAGTATAAATTCAGATTAAGGCACATTATCCCACCAATGTAAAAATGTGTTGAAGAATACATTGACATAAAACACTCCTGCTTATTGATTTACACTATTGACCGTAATAACTCAATACAACCTGAGCAATTACACATACATTTCATTTTAGAGCATTTAAATGACTGGATTACGGTTGCCTCTCTCCATGAGGATCATTTCTTAAATGTCGTATAAATAAATGAGGAATCTGGTTACCTGGAAAGCTGAGAGCTGACTTCCCTGACAGTTTCTTGGACACATGTGCACAAATAGTAGATCCACATGTGCACATATATCCAGCTGTCGAGGTATGAATGCTTGCAAGTATGAGTGCATGGATCTTATATTTAATATGACACCCAAAGTTTTTTCTAAAGGTCTAGAAAGAGTAGTCAGTCTTTTTGTGTCTGTGGTTTGAGGTACAAGTTACTGATCTGCTGCATTCACATTGACCAGGTTGCTACAGTGCATCTAAATGTAAAGTGTTTAGTGCAACTGTGCTGAGAGTTGAATGGTTAAAACCACTTTGCTGCTCCAGATGCATTTTTTCATCAGGCTGAGGAATTATGTAATTGAACATATAGTGGACTTATCTGCAAAAACATATTTTGTTTTCCTGTCTTATCCGCTCTGAGCAACTATGAGCATGACTGACAATTAGAACACAAGAATGCAGAACTTTGTTATCGCTGAACAAACAAATCTTGGCAGTAATTACAAATACGGCAAGCTTTTCTATTTGGCTCTGTTAAATGAGCATGTATGGATAAACATGTTGATTCCATCTGCTTTGTGTGACTTAATCCAGGACATTCGCATTTCAAAAACAATGTATCAACAGTGTCATTTATTTTAATGTTTATTTATTTATTTTGAAAGTATATTTCTTTTGCGCATTTAAAGGATAGGACATTAAAGAGACAGTGAGTGGGGGAATGGCATGCAGCAAAGGCCACTGGTGGAATCAAACCTCTGTATATGGGTTGCTTGCTCTACCCACTGAGCTACGCGACACCCCCATGTTTTAGTTTGACAACGCTCCAGAATAAAATAGCACAACTGTGTCACTCACAAACCTGCAGAAAGCTGAATGTGTGATACAGAACCATCACATGAGCATGAGGTCAGATACATGACTCCATAGGAACGTGCTGAGTCTGCATTCCTGATGCTAATACAGGAGGAGGCTGGGGAAGCTGCTCAGAGATGAGCATGAGGTGAGCAGTAAAGGTAGCAGGCAGGATGCGCTGCTGAACAATGGGCAACCAGCGCCAAAATGCTTTGACCGACATTGTTCTATATAATTAGTTTTATGAAAGATTAGACTCAGAACTGCCCCAGAGCTCCATTTCCTCTATCTATCTGCAGCAAAAACTTCTTCACTTCTGTCACACTCATTACTTCATCCTCCTCCCTCCTCTTCGCTCATCTGTTGTTTCAACTATCGCGGCTGGAGTCAAATTACTTTGATTAAACCTTCTGAAGGAGAATGAGAGAGATTAACAGAGTCAGCTATGAAGGAAACATCATCTGCATCGTCTTTTCTTCTCTTCTCCACAGCCCTGCTGGTGGAAAAATAATGAAAACAATAGAAGTGGGAAGAGGGAGGGAGAGAGAGAGAGAAAAGATGGATGGAACAGAGAAGCGATGAACAGGAGGCGTAGGGCAGTTATGATATAAATGTAATGTTTCTGTTGTTCCTTCAAGAGCCTGGAGGTCTTGTGATTGGCTGGTTGGGCTCAATGGAGCAGCTCATTGGTCATTTCTCCATTAGGGAAGTTGGAAATGGTATCTTCCAGCTTTCAGTGGAGTCTCCACTGTGCTGGATCATGTTCACAGCTTGTTTGTAATAGCAAAGCTAATGATAACACCGATCATCCACTGACGGACAGCGACTGCGTACACGTTTGCATTATTGAGGATCCCAACCCCATTAAAGCAGGTCTAATTGGACATCCCATTATCGAAGAAGTCTGTTATCCCTGGAAGGATCATCTTTGACAGAGGACACCTGATCCAGGCTGCCTGAACATGATACTTTGACCTCAGGACAATGACCTGCTGACCTGGCGCACTACACACACACACATTCATATACGTATACTTTACCCCCACACACACCAAACGCAGAGAGGGAATTATATAACAGTTCAAAGGTCATGTGGCTGAAGAGGGAGGGTTTGGGTTCCTGTGTGGTTCCAGGTTGATAGTGATTGGTTTTAAACAGGAAGACTCAAACTTATAGTTTGTAGCACGCAGACTGAACCATACTGCAGCACGTTGGCAGAGTTTTAACTATCTCCTGCCTGTACATTCATATTTGTCATACAGAAATCATAGTGGTAGTGAAGTTGTTCCTTCTCTCCCTTCAAGCTTATTGACTTTAAAGGTCTGAGATAGTACCTTCAGGACTTGATCAAGTTTCATATTCAAAGCTAAAGCTACTGATTTCATGAGTTGGGCAGGATTCAGTTCAAGCACAATCAATTCTGATTTAGATTTTACAAAAACATCTGTAAGTCACAAGTTCCATCTGATTAAGAGATGGATTTACATATTGAATTCTATCTACTTTTTCATTATTGGCTTGGTTGTGTTTTTTTAGTGGCTCTCAAAGTCCTGGGATTCTCAGGTTTCCCTCAGGGGAAGCCCTAGCATAATGAGTAAGTGTTCAATTTTCCTATACTTTAATAAAGTCCAAATTATCCCATTTAATGACTGCATAAGAATGGCTATTGTAATCATACATCTTCCTCCCACCGCTATTATCTCCTCATGTACAGCGCAGACAATTACAATTCAGCAACACAAAATTTTCCATAGGATTCCCAAGGGCAAAAATCTATCAAATGGCGGTCGGTAATACGTGTCTATTTCGGGGGTTCAGAAAAAGCAGCTTGTTGAGATGTACTATACCGAGCAGATGGGAGAATGTGAATGGGTAGTGCTCCCCACTCCGTGCTGATGTGCTTCAACACAGGACCATGAAATACTTCAATCCACGCTTAAATCACGAAAACCTGGCGTTAGGATTTTTTTTTTTTCCGACATGGAAATAGTGAGAAATTTATTTTCCCGAGGCAGACTGTGCTCGGTTGTTTGAGTGAGATAACATACAAAGAGGCAGATCACAGCCTGTCATTTACTGCTGAGCCACAACTGCTTATACTCGTTCATTTGGAACACACTGTGCTGATGTTGTACACCAGTTTGGGAACAGCAGCGTGTCATTGGAGATTAGGCCGCCGTGCCGCTCTCCGGCCATAATGAGCTGCCAGACTGATGAGCGAGACTGAGATGTCTGGGCACTACAGGCACTCTTATAAATCAGGCCCTGTTCTGAATTATTCAGTACATCTTTACCCCAAGGAGATGGAGAGGGGGAAGAAAAAGGGAGAAGATGCAGTATGACCACCAGGGAAGAAAGGGGAAGACGAGAAGATGAAAGAATGGAGGGAAAGGAGCGAGAGCAGAGGTGAGAGACTGCGAGGCAAAGAAGTGCTGGTGGATAGATCAGGAGAGACGAGGGGACACGTTTGATTTTATCAGCATGGGTGAAAGTTTCAAACATTAGCTGCTGACTTTCCCCGGGTGGCTCTCCCTCTTTTTTTTTTTCTTTTTTTTTTTAAATTTCAGGGTCTAAATGACTCGTACTGGCTTTTATTATCCTCAAGCTCTACTTCAAGTTTGACACATTTGTATTTTAATGAAATTCAAGATAAGATACTTAATTGATCCCAAGCTGTTTCACCTAACTACAGGATGGATTTCCTTGGAGGAGACACCAACAATCCTGTGGTTAAATAACACTGATTCTTTTCTTTCTCTGTGTTCCACTCACTCATCCTAATGACAAAACTATGACATTTGATGAATAAATATCAACTTTAATATGTGGATATTTCATTGAAGAATAAGCAGATGTACATGCATGCTAAATGAAATGTGCGTGTGAAGTTTACACTACTGTTGGAACGATATGAGAGGCACATATATCAACTTCCAGCATACACATCTTAGAGCCTTTTAAACTCATTATTGTGCATCTGCTGCTGTAATGACAGATGGAAGAGACAGATTAGCAAGTAAAATATCAACTCTCTTCTTCTTAGGTCTTCAACCTGAAGGAAATGAAAACCTGCCTGAGAAATGTCTTTTTGTTGTAGTTTGACATATTTTGACACCATAGTGTGTATAGAAGTACGTGTGAATGTATTGTATGAAGACTCAAACTCAGAAAGTGAAATCTGAGCCTTACATTTCCTACACTATGACAAACCCAAATTACACATGCTCACAGGATCTGTGAGCTTCACAGTTTTCTGCTTTTGAGTTTGTACTTGATGATGATGTGTAAAGGCTGATAAACACCACAGGCTGTTAGGTTCTTCCTGACTGGGCTGCTGATACACAACCATGGAGGCAAATCATCGTAATAGCACTTTGATTTATATCAGCAATTGAATGCCTCATCTTGACATTTTATCATCACTGAATGCTTGAGTTTTATTAAGCGCCACTAAATTTATCGCATGGAAATATTTGACTGACCTTTCTGAGTTTATGAAGCCTGAATGTCTTCTTTCAAGTCGTTCAAGAGGTTTTATTATGAGTGTTTATGTGTTAAGATTTACAAATTAAGATAGCCATTACTCAACTTAATTCAAATCCGAAATAGTCAGGATAGTCTTCATTTATTTATCTATTTATTTTCTACTTACTTATTACCGATTGTACGGAACAGCTCCTAGTTTGCTCTCTGGGATACTGTCATTTTAATTTCGTGTGGATGTGCTCTATGTTGTGTGTGTTTTGTTCTTATCCTTCTGCAACATGAATTTCCCCTTGGGAACAATAAAGCTGAAGTTGAAGTTGAAGAAATCCACCTCCCTAATATTCCAAAAATTGGTAGCTTCTTGAGATCAAATCTCATTCAAATTGAAGTCAAATTGAAAACCCTATGAACATGGCAGAATCCAGTCATAAGTCATATCTGACCACAAGTGAGAGATGGTACTCTGGCATTGCAGAACTTGAAAGTGACTGTTGAGGAAATTCAGGAAGGTTTTCGGAGCAGAATGACCTCTGTGGTATTTAAAGTTCGACGTCAAGTCTTCCACAGTGATTAATGTCAGATTGACTTATTCTGTGGTCGATATCTTTCAGATTATGTCAGTGTTTTTGCACTCGCACAACCACGCACCTTTCAGCTGCGACCTCTGCCCGCTCCAGCCTTTTCGACCTTTGCTGACGAGCTCACTTTTCCTCCATTCATCAATCACTCAATATTTCATCCTCTATCAATCCCTTCTTTCCGGGCACTCTTATTTTCCTCTCTTTCCCTCCCCTCTCCTCTTTCTCAGTAGCTTTTTTCCATCTTTCTGGTATGCTACCCTCGCTCCTCAGCCAGGGTTGCTATGGTGATATGAGTTTTTTTAAATACTGGGAGCTTCTTCCAATGTGTTTTTTTTTCTCTTCCTCTTACTGTTTTTTTTTCTTTTGTTTCTGACTGGCTGCTTTCCTATGCAGAGGATACAGTGATTGTTTTGCCTCCGAGGGCTGAGGTGTTTAGCTGCCGTGTGTGTTTATTAACTGTCTTTTTCCCTGAAAGAGCCTGAGGGCGGGTGTGGTGCTGTGTAGGAAGGACAGGTATCTTTTTCCTCCTTTCTCTCATGTGGTCTAAACATTCACACTTTCCTCTCCAGCTCCTTTTTCCAATCTGTCATCCAGTCTTTTTTTCCAAGTTTCACGATGTTCGGTCGTCCCTTCATGCAGCTTTGTTCTCTCCATCTCCTTACCTGTCATCTGCTCTTCCTCTTTTGTCTCCTCCGCCTAAACTCAGATCTTCTCATCTGTCCACCCACCTACTATACCACCACCACCCCTCTCTATGCAGGCAGCCAGCCCATTGAAATATACTGCATGTGTGTGCGGGAAATTCACTGAAGTGCATGCAGAGTGGTCTTACACTCAGCGCAGTGTGTGAAGCTCTAGTATCTGTGTATCCGTCAGGGCTTTGTGGGCACATCACAACTTCCACAGAAGGAAGAAGGGATGGAGAGAGGGGGATCAGTGAGGGGGAAGGAGAGAATGCAATTTAACAGAGTGAAAGGCGTCGAGGAAAAGAGGGAAACCCCGTCTAGGGAGATATGTGGGAAACAAGGTTTGGCACAGAGAAGCTGAAATGAACTTAAGTGAGTTGAGTCATAAGACATAAGATTAAGATGAAACTTAGTTGTTCCCTTTGGGGAGATTTGGTGGCTGGCAGCAGCACAATTAATTTTACAGCATGGAAACAGCAGACAAATAATACAATCACAGGAGCAGGAGATGAAGTAAGCAATAAAACCAAATATAAACTGTTCACTAGACTGCAGGAGATGAGAATAGAGGGAGGGATCTACATGCATTGATTATTATGTGGATATTACATTTGCACATCTGACACATGAACACATGATATGATCTTGGGTTCATAGACTGAGCTCGGCCCCCCTCTTGTTACTGATGCTACATCCATAAACCTCGTAAACATGTTCTGAAGGAAAGACAACTGCGACCAGATCAGACCGGACCGTTTGGCACATCTTTAATTATTGGAAAATTAATGTATTGACACACTAATCATAAACAACTTATTTGTTTTTCATTATAATATCTGCTCTTGCTGAATGATATCCACTTTGTTAGTGACTGTATTAGCCTCTTAATGATCACAGTATGACTGAAGACACAACATGTTTGTTTGCATTCAACCCAAACCACAGTTTTCCCAACACTTAACCAACAGGCTTTTGTTGCCTTAACCACAGACGAGACCCTGGTCAGCTCTGTGAATGGTTGAATAAGCAGTATCCAGCGCTTGGCAATGTTTTATTCATTCAATATTTATAGTGGCAAATCACGATATACATTATCACAAGGCATTTCACAGGGTCAAGGCCTGACAATATTATGGAGGACCACATTCATTGTTGGTGGCCTTCAGCGTCAACCAATCAGGTTTGAGAGGAGACAGAGTGGTTGAAGGAGAAGAGCCCATCACACTGTTGATCATTCATTGATCATTCGATAAGGGTGTAATAATACTGTTTTCAATAATACTAGTCTTTTTATGCACCTAGTGTATATGTACTGTGAGGACAAAAACACACTTAGACATACACACATAATCACACACAACAGTGAGCTAAAAGCGAAAGGCAGAAGAGACGAAACCTTGACATGAAATCAATGATCTTTAGGGTAAAAAGAGATACTGACACTTTAAAAAGCATGCTCGGGTTCTGATATCTAATCCTCACCCTGTGTTGGCTAGATACGGAGCAAGGATCAGATATCAGGCCAATATTAGGAACTTAAGTACTACCAGGTGTACAGACACAGAAGGAACTCACCCCAAACCATTGATTTTGTATATTTTGGGATCTCTCTTTTTTTCAGCATTTGTTATTGTCCCACTGATTAATTTAGCACAAATATTGCTGCAGTTCAACACAGCTATTGCCTGGGAACTGAGGAGAGAAAAATGAATGTGTGAACAAAGGGAAGAGAAGCTGTCAAAGCGGCAACTGATGATAAAAAGAATCTGACGCAAAGACAAAAACAGAGAAGAAAGGAAAGAATGAAAGGTTGAGGTCGGGACACAACAGGAGAAGTGATGAAGTAAAGAAGTGTGTGCTTGTTTGTTTTGTTTCGTGCTTGTGTGTGAGCGCAGTGAGGTTTGACCTGCCTCGAGGTAATGTTACGGTACCCAATCAATACAAACATGCACAAAATCGCACTGCATGTAGTTTCTTTTGTTTTTTTCATTGACTTTTTAATTGAATCTTATACAGTCTAAATTGAACAATGTCCGTTTTCTTTCTGAGGTTCTGCCCTCACCACCCCAGCTGCTGCTCCACCATGCAGACTGCTGAACAACATGAAAGGCCTTTGCCCATCAGATATACACATGCACGCACCCTTGCTCGCAAATTTACACTCACGCACAAGTGGCAGGCATCAGCTACAGCTTCATTTAGCTTTTGATCAAAGCATGGTGGTGTTTTCTCTTCCACACGTGCAAACACAGACTGAGGGTAATTAAGCGTAGGATTATGGCAGGTATGGAAAGCATACATTCATGTGTGCCTTCAGGTGATGCTAGTTGGTTTGCATGTGCATCTACAGTATACTGTATGTGTGTGTGTCCTACAGGAGCTCATTCAGCAACACTAAAGACCTTTAACACCCTCAGAGGCCTGAGTCAGCAACATCACTGTCAATGAGGTTGACGAATATTAGAGCATGTGCGTGGGTGGATGGCGTGGGGCTGTGTGTGTGATGTGGGGAGCACTTGGTTCATGAAATATGTATTATTGTCATGCAAGTGCAGGAATGATTGAGTACATGTGTTTGGTGGGATTGCTGTGTCTGTCTGAGAGGGTCTTTTCTTCTTTTCTTCCTGTATTAGTGATTATGCTTATTATTTGCTTGGCTGACTTCCGCCTCCCACAGGCACAGCCACACACACACAGACACACACGCACACACAGCATCACAGCAGCGACAGACAAAGAAGCATCTGGTTTACCATAAATGATGTTCATGAGAGAGAGAGGGAGCTGTAGAGATGACTTTGTGTTGGACGAACAGTAGGATTTGTGTTAAGTGGACGGTTACACCTTGACTTTAATGAATTGGTCTTCCAGGGCAACACAGTCTGACTCCTGAGCCGGATATATTATAATTATTATGTTGTTACATAACAGGAACCCAGCAACTCGACTGTTTTGGTTAAAGTCTTGGCACTTCTAAATTGCAAAGAAAACATATTTTCTCGCTTACCTCAAGACATATTATTGCCCCAGGTTTTTAGAAAGCTGCTTCTGACAACTCTGCATCAACAAGATGGATATAAATGCATTAGACTAATTTCACTGCTAAATATGCATTTTACATTTACATTTTAGCTTCTTTATGTTGTAGTACCTGGTCAAGATGAAGCTATTTACATTTACCTGATTATATAATTGTAAAAGGTAACATTTGAATCTGCTGAGGAGCAAGCAACTCGATGTACAGTAAAATAGCTATAGTGTTGTAAAACTACAATGTTTTGGAGAGTGGTATAAGTATAAGATATTGTTTTATCAGTCCCACAGTGGGGAAATTTGTATTATTGCAGTGGCAAACTGGATGGTAATAATGAAACGGCATCAACCATAAAAAGTACAAAAGCAATAGCAAAAGGCAATACAAGTAGAAATCTCATAAAAAATCATGTTATGTTCTTGTTCTAATATTGGTGTTGAAGATGTAAGACTTCAAGGGAACTATGTTGAGGATGTATAATATAGCAGCAATAAGAGAAAAATACTGATATAATGATCAAAACATACTTCACACAGCATTAACATCAGTCTGCTGTAGAAGAAATGTTGGACATAACATTGTACATAATTCCTTGCTGAGAGCTGTCACGTGTGGTGGACAGATTGTATCAGTTTCTTTAATAAAAAATTGTTCAGAAAAAAGTCTATATTTTAAGCTTGTTTGTAACAGGTGGAACAATTTCTCATGTCAGGGCTTCAATACAATAGGGACATTACAGACGCATAGGGAGGTATTTGGATGTTTTTTGGTGTGTCTTTTTGGACAAAGAAATTTGGTGTCCATTGACAACCATTATATGGACAAATACTGCTGCGCGGAACCCACCCGTAACTCAGAGAAAGAACAGAGGACTCTGAAAATTCTCCCAGCTCTTAGTCGACATGAGGGTGAGTAGATAATGAGTGAAATTTGAATTTTGGGTGAACTATCTCTTTAAAGCTCTTTACTATCTAGCTTTACAGTGTATGCATGTGTGTGTGGGTGATGTATTGCTTGTCTGATGGGACACCATCATTTACTGCTTGTGAAAACTTGACACAACCCAGCTGTCCTATTGACTAACGGTGTGAGACTGCTCTGTATGGATGAGTAACTGTGCAGTCAGTTCACTTCTTTTGCCTCCATATTCGTGCATGTGTGCGTGTGTGTCAAGGCAGTGTAATGTATGGAGTGTGTGTGCTGGCCTTTTCGAAAGTGTGCGTTGTATGTGCGCCACGTCTTTACACCCTTCCTCCCTTGCGTAATGAAGGAACGTGTCTGTTAGGCGGGTTTGCCTGGCTAAGTATACCTGGGGGAGCTCTGCACCGTGCAGCCCCGCTTTATCATGGCTGACATGCTACCGTATGTGTTGGGAGAGAGAGGGAGTGTATCACTAGCAGATGCCTTTGGGTGACCCCAAACACACTTGCCCGGCTCAGCGTTCAGTGCTACTGCTGAGACACAGTCATCCATCAAACTTGCCTACACACAAACACACACACACACACACACCAATGCACACACACCCCGCTGGAGTGAAATATCTATGATGATATACAGTATAGGCAAACATATGGGGATACTCACTCCATAGACTGCACCATAAAAGTAAATAACAAACACACATATTTGAGATTGTAATGATAAACACTGTTAGCAGAAACATGAAGCACACTGATATCCATCTTATTTGGTATCAAAGTAGTTTGTCAAGAACATTTCATATACATAAACACACTTGTACATACATTTTTCCCCATTACCTCATGCTATTGGAGCTTTTGTGCTTTGGAAAACGGTGTCTTCTCCCCAAAAAACAATTTATATACACAAATATTTGCATCAGTATATATTTCTTCATAGAAAACATAATTTGGTTTAGATTACGCAGAGGAAAACGGAGGTAGCTGTCGATGTGTTTCATTTACCTACAGTATATCAGCTCTTGATAACTGTATTTATAATTATGTGTGAGACATTTAGAGCGTTTAGTTGAAAAAGTCTACACTGACTTGAGGGAAAGTTCAGAACAGTTGATATTCTGTGACGTTTCTAAGGTAAAGAATGTCACCCTTCCTGTAGAACTGCCAATAGCAATTACTATAAGGGTTCATCCAAAAGGTACCAGGCAAAGCAAATGAGTAACTGTCTTTTGTGATTTTGTGAGAGGCAGAGAGGCAGGGTTGTGGAAGGACATGAGTGTGAAGTGGAAAGGTGGATGAGAGGACAGTGGAGATGGAGATAGCCCGGGAGGATGGAAGAAATAAAGGTAAAAGAGCAGAAAGCTCTAAATGTGATGAGACAGACATATTTTTCCTGCTGGTAGCCCACCGCTGCTCAGTGTAAAACAATACGAACCGATTCAAGTCGACATTCCTCAGCTGCTTATAAAACCTGCTCGCTTTAAACAAGGACTCTGCCAGTCTCTCTCCCTACATAGGCCTCCTCTTCTTCCTCGTCTTCTTTTTCAGTTTCTTCCTGCCTCTTTGAGTTATTTCCTTCTCTTCTCCTAGGGCCACTTTACAGATGTACACACTCGTAAACACACACACATACACACAATCTGATCAAATCATACCCTGATATCAGGAAATACCTCAGAACCCAGAACATTCCTCTGATAAAGTCAGACTGTGTATGTCTATGTTAATGTTTTGATTTGTGGCTATTTGAGTGCATGTGTGTCTATACTGTGGTTTGACGCACGCATTTTCAAGCCAATCCAAGATCCGTCTGTGATATCTGAAAGCCAGGAGAGAAAGATCATTGTCCAAAATAAGAGACATTGAGCGCTTTCTGGCTGTGGTGCAAGAATAACAAGTCATTTTGGTGTTTCCTTGGCTGGAGGGCAGGACAAAGTAGAGAGGATCTAATCAGCCTCATTTCAGTTTCATTCATGGCCTGGACCGGCTCAGTTAACATTCCTCGACTCTCCGCTATCGTGAGACGCCTGTTGTTGTATTGGCTGTAGCTTCATCGTTTGATTGAAACAGCTGGTAAAGTCACATCCCTTCAAAGGATTAGGACTTGCTGAAAAGTTTTGTCTTGTTTCCTCGGGTTGTTGTGTTACACTGCTTTACATTGCACTTTGAGCTTTTAAATGTGTGCTGTCTTTGTGGATAGATGCTCCTACTTTTCAAAGTCAGTTGATAATCCATACCATGGTTAGTAAACAGATGAGTAGCCTAATGTCTTCTGTGGCTCTGAGGGAGCTTTTCAAGTTCTCAATTCAATTTTTCTTTCCTGAAGGCCTGTTGCTAATATGGGATGTAGAGTTTGAAATGCAGATGTTAGCCACCAAAGAGGGATTAATAACATGCTATATCAACTCGTCTGGACAGTTCTAAGGCTGCACTGAAGCACAGCTGGACTAAATGCTAATGCCAACATGCCTAGATGCTGGTAGTTACAAAGTACAGTCGTTTTCCTGCTGATGTCAAGCAAGTGCAAGTTTCAACTTGTTGGTTTAGCTTATTAGCTTGTTAACATTTAGTAATTAGCGTACAACAAAAAGTGCAACTGAAGGTCCTTTGAAAGGTACTCAATATAGAAAACCTTGGCATTTACCAAATCACTAGGCAATTTAACATTTTGACCTGCATGCGTTGCTAGATAAAAAGTAAGCAAGTGATAAACATCATTAAGATGAACGCACCATTGAAATCTGAACCAAATTTCATGAGATTCATTGCATTTCCATAAAATTAAGTTAGAGGGCAAGTCCGGATACAGCTTTTAGTGCTAGAAGTAAATGAATTGATTGATGAATTGATTATCACAGGTTGGCAATCCATCCAATAACTGAGGTTTAGTCTGAGTAAAGGGGTTGGCTGACTGCTAGCATGGCTGAAAGATGCTATCAGGTTACTGTACCTTAGGCGTACCGAGCATTCGGGGTTTATCTGACACTGAGGACTCTGACTAGGATGACTGTGTGGGTAATATTATCTTTATCTGAGTATAAATCACTGGACTGGTCCAACCTCATTTAGGGGAGGGACTGGTTCAGATTGGGATCATGTACAGATTGGCCACATTCTTTAGAAAGAAATCCATCAGATGCAGCCATCAACTGGTCAACCAATCCTTCCATCTCAAGCAAACCCAGAATGTATTGGAATGGCTTGGCCTGAGCTGCTCCCTGTTTGATTTGCATACAGCAGATGTTATTTTCCTCACAGTGGTTGTAACATTATGTTAGGATTGTCCATCTGTAGCAAGCCATGTCTTCAACAAAGTACATACATTCATACCGTATATATCATACAAACTCTACTCTCTTAACAGTGGGGCTCTGTCTCAGTGCTTTTCACTGTAAGCAGTAGTCCAACCCAACCAAAAGACACTCATAAAACATAACAAAACACGTCAGTGCAGAGGACAAAAATCTACTTTTGGCATTTTGGTGCTTTCTTGTGTCAGAGAACAGTGAGGCTGTCCCTGTGTCTTGTTTCTCTAGCTGGAGTTTGACTTCCCAATGATCAGTGGTGGCTCCTTTTCCCCCCTCTGTTATCTGTACCTGCATCACTGCTTATGCAACTCTCCAGCTACATGATTCTTTAACCTTCAAATATGCACGTTTTAATAAGCCGTCTCCAGATAAAATCACATTTGATTGGTTTCACTCGACAATATACAGCATAGCAGCTGAATTACTCCATCTTGACTGTGAGCTTCAGTGGTGTCATCAAATCCATGCAGTGTGATACTGGGAGCCAGTGTTGCAGAGTCTTGGCTGTTGTTGTATCCTGTGCCTGGATACACTTCCTGGTTGAGCGGTGGGGAGAGGCTGTGCTTTGTCTGCGGGCAGCTCTGCCTTGGATCATTCTGTTTTTATTATGAGAGAAAAGCATTGTCTGCTCTGTGTATGAGTGCATGCTTCTTTCTGCAGCATACATCCTCCACCTGCCTAAGTGATTGTCAATATTCCCATTCTCCAACTCTTGCTTAGTTGACTTTTTCTTCTCACTTTCTTGCGTTTCTCTCCTAACTGTGTTTGATTTCTGTTTTCATTCTGCTCTCCTTTATTCTCCCTCTGTTTCTCCATCTTTTCCTTCCTCTCTCATTCCCTGGCTGTGCAGGAATTTCTCCCCAGCTTCAGTCGACTAATCAATTCCCCCCTGAGTCACTCACTTCCCTTTCTCTTCTCCCTCCCATCTCCACTTCTCTTCCTTTCTCCATCTCCACATCCATTTGATGTGCTTCATCTTCCAATTTTTACTCAGCCGTGCAGCGCGGTTTTTGCCTCTCACCTCAGCTGTTGTTTCTAACCTGTCAGTGCCTCCCCGTCCACCTCTTGTATTTGCTCTCCTGCTATCTCTCCCATTTTCTCTCATTATGTCAGTGTTATCTGTCGATTTGTTCCCTCTCAAAACTCCCACTCCCTTCCCGTCTTCATCCCTCTCTTCTTCTCTTTTCTCTATTAGCTATGTCTTTTATGGGAACTAGTGGGAGGCTGGGGTGGTCCGTCTTGAGTTATAGTTTGTTTTGATGTGCTGGTATAGATAGAGATAGAGATAGAGGCTGAAGGACTGGGGGCACTGCCAGAGAAGGGGAAGGGGTGGAGGGGGGGTGAAAAAACAAAGAAGAGAACAGCAATAGATAAATTTATTCAGCAGAGAATGACGGAGCAGACAAAAGGAGAGGAGGAAGTGAAGAAGAGGAGGTGAATGAGTGATGGCTCACTTCATAACAGCTCATTTTACCTCCCAGTCGGCCCCGGGGATCGCAGGCCTGAATGAAATAAAGTTGAGCAGACATCCAGAGATGATCTCCCTCCATGAGGGGATACAGTGATGGAGGGAAGAGGAGAGGGAGGCAGTGCCCTGTGTCGGGGACGTGGGGAAAACCCCAGAGAGGTCTCTGCGTGGCGTGAGAACCACGTTAAATCTACAGATGGCAGTCTGCAAGCACTATGCTGAGAAGGCACATAGCAGATGCCTGAGCAGGGTGAACATGATTTGTTGCAAGGTTTTCAAGGGGATATGTGTTTTTATTTTATTTTTTTCCCTCTTTTGCAATTGATTCACTTAATAAAGTTTAAAGCAGAGCGAGTTTTCCAAGATCAGAGCTGATTTGATTTGATGTGATAAAACAGACTTGTAGCTTTTGATCATATAATCAGTTTCTGCTGAAAAATGAAATTTATGATAGAATTATTTATTTTTTTGTCGGTGCTCTCCAGAATGTCTCCTGTTCTTTTGAACCAGTGCCTGTATCAGCAGGACAACATTGTTTGTCAGAGCCTTCCAGTAAAGTTACAAATGAGCATCATAAAAATGATTCATAACTGTTTGTGTCCAAATGAAAGTCCAATATCACTTTCCTTTTTATCTCTTCGTTACTGCTTTTCAAGTTTTTGAAATTCTCTACAGTCCTCACCAGTTAGTCACCGGCTCTGTCAATCATCATTCAGTGCCGAGAAGGTGGTTCACAGCAAATTCATCACAACGATTGTTACTGAAAAGAAAATGTCCAGCTGCAGCAGGAGCTTTATTTAACCAGATAGCCTGATGACAGCTGTTTGATGAGAACCATGAGAGTCAACCAAAACATTACATTTGCGGGCCATTGAAAACCTAAACACCATTAAACTCTGAGCTCTGTATCGGAGCTGAACTGCAGAGCTGTGGGACACAGGTTTTTAACCATCGGGGGCCATTTAAAAACAGTAATTTGTTGTTCACACAATTCATTAATACAGTTTAAGGGTCCCATAATGTATGAAGTGATATTTTCTTTTCTTTTTTTTAACATAAATTAGATCAAAGCTCCATTTTATATATCTGTGAAAGTATTAAGTCCTCAGAAATACTTAAGAGACTCAGACTTTAAACTTAAAAGTCATCAGTAATTCTGTAACTTTATGATGTCGCAACAAAACAGATGATCAGCCATACCCAAACCCTACAGTTGGATTTTGTCTGTTCTCATTTACGAAAAACCTGTTGTTACCAAAGCTCCAGAGATCATGAAGTCAGAGATCAACATCAAGATGTTTTTTGGTCCTCTAAACCACACATTTATCTTATGAATATTAAAACACATAAAAGGTATAAAATATGGGGCTGTTAGGAAAGACTGGTTGTGATAGGAACCAAAATTAACAGGGAATGATTCGAACAGTAGTTTTTAGTAGTAGTGTAAAAGCACTTTTACCGAGCCGTGCCGTGCCATTCCGTTCCGTGCCATGAAAGTGTAGTGGAAAAGCGCCACAAATTTACATCACTACTTTTACTTCTGTTGTGACAGAAATATCTTAGTTTGAAGGCTTCAAAAGCTCCTTGACAGGTAAATGTAACCAAAAGTGGTTTCATCATTGTCTGTTTCATCATTGTTTTTTCTCAAATCTGCGTTCACTCTTTAACTCACTGCAAAGATCATGTGCCTTTAAAGTTACCTCACTGCACTTGTCAAACACAGAATTCTCTGCAGCAGCTTCACAGTAAAATCAAACTTGATAATATGATAAGATTTGAATGAATTTAATGTGAGCAGTATCAGTTTGCCTTAGTGGTAACTTTATACTGCTCTGATATGGCTGCAGAAAGACATGAATGAAATGAATGAGGCTTCTATTATGAACAATAATGTTAAAGTAGCCTACATCTTTTCTGTGCAGGAATCTTCTAATGGAATATAATTTTTCATCAACTATTTTTTTTTTTTTTGAGCGGAACAACCTTCCTTCCTTGAGCGGTCCCATCCTTTGTCTACGTCTCCTCAACTACAACTAAATTTACTCACTCGTCCTGTGGCTCAACTCACATTTGTGTGTACTGAGTCACTAACTTCATTAAGAGTTTAATGACATAATATACTTCAGTCAGATCAGATTGGGTAATTAATGCAAGTGTGTATTGCTCTCTACGAGCATCAAAATTTTGGCATGGAGGTTTCAGAGCTATTACCAGTGAGCGGTTAGTCGGCCAAGAACAAAAATCTGGCTTTACTTTGTGTATTTTGTTATTTCCAATTTTTCCACTTAAAACAATATGGTTTGAACTCTGTCCTCTCAGCTTTTTATGTTGTAAAAATTCATTTCCAAAATGTTCTTTCTCTAATTAATTAACTCTGCATGTTTTCCTCAAAACATTTTGGAATTTCCTCTTTAACTCTTAGATCCTTAAAATATTTTTTTTTTCATCTATCCAAATGTAATATAAGTGAAATAAGAGCACTTTTATTTTAGGACAGTCTTTCCACCACTGCCTGTTTTTCCTCGGCTTGCCCTTTTCACTCTTCCTCCTTCTTTGATTAGCACAGTACTCCTTCCTTCTCTTCCCTAACCCCCTTTTCCTCTCTCTGGGCCTTTGGACAGTTATGTGACCTCCCTCTACTACATTCTCCCTTTCCCTCATTTGTTCTCTTCATTGCCACTCAAACTTTTTTTTTTTTTTTTTACATTTTCATAGCCCATATTGCAGCAATTTGCGCCAGCTCCCATGATCAAAGTGGAAACGCTAAGTTCAGTCGCATTCACGTCCCCTAAGAGGGTCAACTGAATCATAGCCACTTTCTCTTTCATCTTCGGATCCTCCCACCTCTTTTCCATCCTCTGTCTGGCTGTTTGGCTCTGTTGCTCTGCTATTTGTCAGCGAATTTACATCTCTGCGCTCCTGTCCACGTCGATCCGTTTCATTCCTCGTCTCTTTCTCTCGCCTCACTTCCATCCGCTGGCTCGCTCTTCACTCAGTCAGCTGAGTAAACACGGTCCAGTTTATCTCCATGTTTTTTTGTTTTTTTGACGTCAAAGATCCGTCCCACAACCTCTATCATCTGCCTCAGGGGTCACAGGTCATTATTTCTGGTTCCCCCTCAGGAGACCTCTGAGAAGAGACCAATGAGTTGTAGCCCGGTGGGAACGGCCCCCACCCACGCAAAAAAACAAAACAGACAGCTTTAAAATAAAGTTGCTGCGCTGAGGTGCCAGAGCAGTGTCCAATTCAGCTCGAGCACATCAAACCAAGCATTCAGCGTGAAACTGAAGCCTGCTGAATATGAAATATGAGAAGGAAGGTAATTACTTTGTTGCTGACACAGAGTTGTGATCTGATTCGACTTATGACAACGTGATATAAGAAAGGTGAATGCTGTCTTTGATCAGCCCTGCCAAGACCACCGGGGGGGAAGACATTTCACATGACAGCTTGATTTATAACCCGGGACTCTCTGCATATAGAGGAGCATTATTCCACTCTGGTTAAAGTTTCCGGAGAAAGTTTTCCTCCTCTCACCGTCACTGTAGAGGTTAAAATGCCTAGTTCCAAACCGCTTAAGTGGAACAACAAAAAAAAAAGTATGCGTTTATCTCCAGTCCAAACAAATGATTGTTGCCTTAGAAGTGGGTTGTATGTCATTCTAAAGCATTTTGGGTTTATTTTCTGTTGATATGAAATCTAAACGCCACTTACAACCTTTGACCTTAAAGGCACATAAAAATTAGTTACTGCTGTGTCTTGAGAGCTACATCCGATGCTTTGTAACAGACTGGGGGAAGCATGGTGTTAAAGGGACAGTGCAGTTTTTTCTTTAACTAAGTAAAGTGTCATAGTGTGAATGTCATGTAGCATGTAGAACCTTCTCTAACTGGATAAAGGTTAAAGCCGTCTGTTGTGGTGAAGGTCCGCTCTGTTGTTGTGCTTAATGTGGGACTGCCGTGTGTGTGTGTGTGTGTGTGTCTCGACGGCTGCTGTTTATCTTCTCATCACAACAGCTTCAACTTCAGCACTTCACTTCCAGACACACACCACACTGTCCAGACCTGAGAGGCTCTGCAGCAGCCCCTGATAACACAAACACACACTCACATACTGTATATAGATACGTGTGAATAGGCATATATGCTTTTTATATTTACTTAAGTATAGGCTTGTGTGTACATAGATACGTGAACATGCATACACACACTTAGGTGCAACCAGCTGCATAAAAGTAAAAATTCACACACATCATGCATAAAGGACGAGACACGTGTCGGAAACACATGCATGCACAAGTGGAAGAGAGTGTGTGCGTGTCTGTGTGTGTACGATAAGTGAAGTAGAGAAGTTAAACCCTAATCAGTGGCTGTTTTTCTCTAATGGCTCACTTCAGTGTCCACTCTGAGCCACTGCCACATCTCCACAACAAACACACATCCTCTCCACGGCGGCAGATAGAGGCACATACGCAGTGTGCGCTCTGGCCAGACACGCACACTCACGAATGTACACACATGATGAGATATGTGCTTCAGGGGGCACACATCACTCTGGAGTTTAAACATAGTCAAAATCAGACTTCCCACTGATTCAGGCTCAAGTGCAGTTTAATCAGACACACTCACACGCAGTAGCTACTGCTGTAGGTAAATGAGTTACCGAGTTCCCGCCTGAAACGTGTCAACACGGCATCGATCGGCTTCTTTTGTTTAGTTGACATAATATGATATTAAGCTGTATTCGAAGCTGCATACTAATACTGCTAGTACGTACTGATTTGGCCAATATGTAGTATGCAAACAAAAGCAGAATCTGCAGTATCTTAAATATCTCGGATGTCGTATTGATTCAGAAACAATCTCCAGTATGCATCTGACCAGTCTGCATTGTGTACTGTAAGTCTGCATTGTGTACCGTATCACACAATGCAATGCTCCCCTGACCTCTAACCCTAAGCAAAGTTGGTTTAGAATAGTGAATTATCTTTGCAGTGTACCAAAACATTTATTTATTGAAATAAATGTGGTGATTTCTGTACGTACCCCGAGGCAGCGCTGCTCTTCTGTCCAGTTAACTGAAGCTTTACTTTTCATTCAAACAAACTAATATGATTGCCACAGTTGTTAGATTTCATCAATGAGACAAGCATTTATCTCCTGAAAAGAATTTAAGCAGCCAGCAGTAAACCTCTAAAAACCTGAGGGTGAGCTACTCGGCTGGCTTTCTCCCCCGGGATGATGATGCAGGTGGACCGGCCGTTCACCTCAGCAGGCCGGCTGCTGCCTCTGAAATGACCAATGCTCTACAGGTGGAGCTTCACTTCTCCGAAAACGGAGCAAATTTCGAAACAGGTGTCATTTGGATAAACTAACTGCACATTTGGGACCTAAACCGTTACTTTCTCGCATGGAAAAAATATTAAAACTTAATAAAGTGATGTAATAATGCTATGACGGTAATTAAATCAGCTTTTTGCCTGTTTTACCGCTACTGCCCTTGGTTGCTGTTTTGGTGTGGCAGCGTTACAGCTCCACCTCAGGCCTTGTGTATCTACTGCAGCGTATTAAGTTTTCAGAGGACAAAGGTACTGTATGGTTAATATCCACATCTGAATATTTGCTTGATTTTCACAAGTCATATCGTCTTCGCAGTATTGAACAATGTCATATCACATCTTGTTGATATCATGCAGCCCTAATATATAAACAGTATAGTCAGTGTTCCACAAGTATAATTACAGTACCATGTTAATTGATGAAAAAAGTACATGACAACTGATAGGCCTACAACAATTTATTTTGTTGTTGTTGCTGAATACATTGAATACATAGTGACAAATCTCACAGCACTGAACATCATGGTCTGATAACCACTAGCTGTTTGTGTAAATACTGTCATCACTGATGCACAAACAAATGGATTAACCTTTGATTCGAAAGGAGTTTAGTTAGTTAAATCAGTGGAATGAGTAACTTGCACCAGCAGAGTGTGCAGTGCTGAGACAGAGCTGAAGCTTGGAGGCTGTGATTCTGAGGGAGAAGAGATAAGAGAAACAAAACAACATTTTTTCCTGAATCTAACAGGTGTATTTTGCCCTGTGATTGACTTTAAAACAAGATTTTATTTAATAAAACTCACATAACTCTAGCAGAGAATTTCACTGAAAATTCCTAGAAAAACACACTGAGTTATCTTCTCTGTGTTTAAAGTAATGGAGAGGAGATTCTGCTGGGTGAAAACAGCATTAGATAATCCCTGAAGCAAACCCAAACTGTAACAATAACAGAGCAATCATCACCAAAACTATTTGCTATACACACACACACACACATGCACGCGCCTCACACACACACAAACAAGGATGTGTGTGCTCACGTCCCCATCCACAGTCAAATCAGTGTGGGAATGTTTGTGCCAGCACCGAGCGTCTTGTGCTGTGTTGATGTTGTGATTATAGGGGGTGTTTAAGGTTGAGGATGACTCATCCCACATACACACACACGCTTACGTACACACACCGTACACCCACAGTAATCTAGATAAAGATCATCACTCACTCACCCTCTCCTCCTCCCTCTTGTCCTCTGACACTGCTTACAGCTCACCAGGATTTATACTCACCATTTCCCTGCTCTAAACATCTTTATATAAATGCTTTAATCCTAAATGCTGCTCAGGGAGGAAAAATAACAGTAATAGCAAAGAGTCAAATTAATTGAAATCGTTATCAGCACCAGTATTAAAGTGGCATCTTATCTCTGTGTTATGCATGTATATTCATTTCACTGGAACAAGCTGCATTCGCCACTCGCTGAAACGGAGTCGAAGTCTTTTCATGGAGCAAAAAGCACATTTCCCTCTTCTTCTTCTGTTTTTGTCCCCGCACGTCCACCTTGTTTAGTTTTCTATCTCGGCAGGGATATTATTCACAGACATGCCTAAACTCTGTCAGATGACCATACTCAAGAAGATGTATCGTTCCTTGTGTTTTGATGTTTCCATTTTTCTGGGGCTCTTGTTTTGCTTTGCTACTCACATTTTCACTCATTTATGGAGGCGTGTATACACATTCCACATCACGCCTGAGCCATCATGCTCGGCTAAATCCCCCCACTGTTTAAAATCAAGTTGTGTCCCTGACTCACTCGCATCCTTTTAACCTGTTGATCTTCACAAACCTGTGTAGTTTAGTCAAAAAGAATGAAAACTGTATTTTAAAGCTTTGTTGACAACTGACAAGTTGCTCCGGTGTTGCATCGTGTCTGAAGAGAGATTTTAAAATTATGCATTTAATAGATCAATAAAACGCTGCAGGGATGTGTCGTAAAATCATTTTAGCACCACCTGAAATAAGGTGTGTGCATAACACAAGCTCTAGATAATCATGTTGTGGTTAGAGAGATTGTCCTCGGCCCATCCCCACCCCACTGATGTACCTCAGGGATCGGTTCTGGGACCCCTCCTTTTCCCATTGTCCGCTCACATGATTAGTCATATCGTTGCAATGCAGATGACAACCAGCTATACCTGTGATTCCTAACAGATGGTCCCCACTGTCTCTGGGAAAGTTTTGACCCGTCTATCAGACATATCTGAACCGATGAAGGAATTTGACCTTCTGTTAAAGCGGTTGAAGACTAATCTGAGTCATCCCAGCCAATCACTCTCTTCATCACAATATCAATACCCAAATCACCTCTTCATCCCTTCCCACAGTCATAAAGAATGGGCAGCTCTCTTTCTCTGTTTATGCATCTACAGTACCACTCTGCTCTACACATCAGAACAATCAGGCTTTACTAATATTGCAATGCTCTCTGTCCAGACTGGTTCCCTTTTACTACCAAATCCTATCAGAGCAGAGGGAGTCCTTTTCTATCTTCAAGAATCTCTTGAAAACTCATCTTGTCTAAGAGCACCTCATTTCCTAAAACCCTTGCACATCTAACTAGCACTTACAATCCACTTCCTTAACATAATTGCCTTACACTTATTGAATCTGATGTGGTACTTAATATTTACACCGTTTCCTACTGCACTGAAGCATACTAATGGCCTTCACTTGGATAAAAGCGTCAGCCAAGTGTGTAAGTGGAACTGTAAATGTTTTATTTTATTACATAAAATATGCCAGTAAATATCCCAGTTGTCATATTTTAAAAGTTTTTTCTTTTAAAAATCAGTTTACCAATAAGGGGCTCAATAGGACTACAGAAATAACAGGCTGATGCACGAAAATCAAATGACTCACTCAATTTGCATTGTTTTGTTTATGCTTTTGGAAACTATAAGTAACTTGGAATGGCTTTTATATAGGAGGTAAAAGTTGGAAGTTATAGTGGTTGTAATGTTGAAGTTACGCACCTTGTTCATATCCTAGGTTTCTACCTTTGGTGGTTCTCTTGAGGCTTCAGAAATCATACAGTTAAAACACATTTATTCATTTTTTGTCACTGAGTTTATTTTTTGCCGTAATCTCGAAAAATCCTTGACAAATTGGCTTTTTGTCAAGGAAACTTGTGTGTTATGCTACAAAAATCCATCAACTATGCTGCACTCTATAGCAACAAATGAGCATGTCACCAAAAATGAGATGCTGTATTTGTGTTCATAAGGTCATAGGTCTACCAGCGTCACATTTTACATCACTTTGATGTACTGTACATGAGCTGTGTATGGAATACCTCTTTAGCAGCTAAGCTACATTATCACACAGGCTGCACTGTGATGATGGGGAGTTTGACTTATTATTAGCATGAAAAACTCAGTAGGAACCCCAGATTCGGCCTCCGTTCCAGTCCTGTGTCTGTCCATACTCCCACCTGAAGCTGCAGCCGCACAAGTCCGGTCTGCTTCACTTTCAAGTGATAAATCAGTCGTGTTGCTCTTTAGATCCAAACAGGCAAAGGGAAGCTGCGTGAACCAAGGAAAAGATAATAGGCATCACAGCAGACAGATGGAGGGAATGCGCCACCAAGTCCCAAACAGTGGGAAAGTCCTAAGGGAGATATTTGTTCTGCTCTCCTCTGCTACGCTTCACTGTTCTTCTTTCTCACTCCTTCCTTGTCTACTTTTATCCCTCCTCTCTCCCTCCGTCTCTCTGTGTTTGACTTCCCTGACTGGGCTGTGATTTGTTTTGTTCTCTTCTAATGCTATCTGTTGCTATTCTCAGAGGTTCGCTGGCTACAAGGATGGACAGTGTGTATACACTAGCCTCGAGTGCGGCATCACATCAAAACTGCTACGTCTGACTCCGCGTTGGTGTGTGTGTGTGCGCGGTAGGCAGAGGAGGGGTCTTTGCTCGAAAAGAAAAGGCCAGAGAGACAGAGAGCTGGCATGTAGACAAGCA
This sequence comes from Decapterus maruadsi, assembly GCA_030347415.2. Taxonomy (NCBI): domain Eukaryota; kingdom Metazoa; phylum Chordata; class Actinopteri; order Carangiformes; family Carangidae; genus Decapterus; species Decapterus maruadsi. The sequence goes on from CM064888.1 coordinate 17,895,751, forward strand.
TGGCCTCACTTCACATTCACAAGACAATTTTCCTATCTACTTGTTGACAGAAACTCTCAAGGCACCCTGGGAGTAGAAGTCTGACTTGGAAAACTCTCAGTGAAAATCCCTCCACTTGAAATATAGTTTCTTAGCTCGGAAAGCCAATGTCATTTTTCAGAATAAAGAGAGAGCGGCTCGGAGCTGTAATCTCTTTCTGGTGGCAGCCATTTTAGAGGCTCCTCTCTTCATGGTGGCATTGTGGTGCAGTCCCAGTTGATTAACATGTAGTCAGTAGCTGTGGCCGAGCCTCCCTGCTCGCTGTAAGCCACTGAGCAGAGACAAGACACTAAATTGGGTAATATATGACTTTGGAGACCTGAGATTGGTTAAAAGGCAGGGCTTTATTGCATGTTGTAATACGGTGCATATGGTTCTGATTTGGGCTACATGTTTTTTTTTTTTTTTCTGGGCTGGAGTGAAGTGGAGTGACGTGCAGATGCAAGCACAAAACATGGAGAAATACATGTGCAAAACAAGCGTGCAGACAAACAGACAGTCATACAAATACAGATACTCTACACACATTTTAATGAATGGCCCATCCAGAGTAGCCGTTTTCCTTTGTGATCACTATATTCACTGATCCCTGCTCTTTGACTTTGTGACCTCATTATGATTCGTTCCCAATAGCTGCTCTTGCAGTTAATTGCTAATCATGCTCAGTGTGCCCTTATTGAGTTGCCTTGATTATACTGTGGTCATACAGTACACTCATTACTTTAATAGGCCTGGACTGACAACTATACATTACACCTGAGGGCCCAGGGTCTCAATGCACTGTTAAACTTGACATGAGGATAAAATGTGTTAATGTTATTTTCCACTTTTAGTGAGTAACAGTTTTAATCAACATCAGTCCTCATCCATTTCTTTTTTGTATTATACATCAATGATTATCCTTAGCATTCATTTCAATGATTTCTTTTTTGGTATGGTTTCAGATTTAAAAACAAAAGTCCCCGACAGGACAAACATTGTGCAGCAGCAAGAAACTATATAAAAAAATATTGTATATAATTTTCATTGAAGTCTCAATCATAACTACCAATATTCAATTCATTTTCAGGATTGCAGTGCTCCATAATACAGTAGAGCAGTAAGACCTCTGGTGGAAAGCAATCCAATCAGACTAAAAGGCACAAGAGTTCAACTATCAGCACACAACAATGTCAGTGCTGCAGCAGTCTTTTGCAGTACCTGTAGAAGGAGAATACAAAACTATGAATATGACAAATAAACAATGGTAAAGGTCTGGTCGTTGTTAGCTAAAACATATAGTTACAGTACAGTTGTGTGTAATTGTTCAAAATGTCCAAAACTGGTCAGCACCGTCAACTGGTTTCTGCTCCACCTGTGTTTATGAACAGAATGGACTGTCCTTGCTGCGTCACGTACAGTGTCTGACACAACGTGAGCAGCGTTGTCCAGTGCACTACACTTGTCCACATTTTTGACAGAAAGGACAGATGGTTTGAGGGGAGGGGAAGGAGGCCAACAACTGTCCTTGAGCAGAGTAGTGGCATACAGTATGACATCATCCTGTCAGCCTCCTACAACACTGACTTGGGAGCCCTCCCCAAACGGTTGAACTCCCATTCACACCTTGAGCCATGTGACTTTAATTAATCACATGATGGCAAGGTGGGAGACAGTGACTGTCTGAGTCACACCTTGTCCCACAACTTACATGGGCAGTCAATGACTCTCAGGACCATCTCAAGGTCCCCGCTTTGGATGAGAGTCCTCAAGAACCTAAAGAAGTCCACTTGTCTTTGTGACTACAATGACCCAGATGAGTGAGAACCTTCACAGACATACAATACAGTGTTAGCACCAGTCTAAAGCCCCTCATGGAACACAGTGATCACATGTTCCATTTTTGAAGCTAAAATAAATGTAGATTTTCACACTCAGAAATGTGTGGAAATGGAGACAAACGGTTCCACAGAGAAAAGAACGATCCATGTGAAAATACACCGACCACTGTGAAGGGCTGTTTGAGAACATCCTCTGGCTACGACACAAGAGCCCCAGTGACGGTGTTGAAATGCAAAAAACACAAAGCAGAGTCACTGCACAGTCACTGTCCTTTCTGAACAAGAAGAGCCAGTTGTGGAGAAGCACCGTACGTCATAACCTAACATGATCGTAAAGCTGCGGTCCCACCCAGACCGTAAAGAGAGATGGCTTAAAGGCAGTGGTAAAAACACTGCATTCACAGCATGTAATGCTAATCCACAAACACGTCTTGTACAAAACTCATACAGCAGCTGCTGTGAGAAAAACGGGCAAATGGCACAAACACACACTTGCACATAATGTCAGCTGTGCAGTACGATAACTTCCACCAACTTCAAACTGCCCCCACAACTACTGTGAAGTGTATGAATAATTAACCGATAAAAACTTCAACTATAGGCAATAAATAATTACTTTCCCAGACTTTTGTATGTAGGCATCTCATTCTGACTCCAGGAAAGAACTGTACAGCCTTAGTTGTACATGTCCAAATATTATCATGGCTATGAAAATTGATGTTAATGTTATGTTTAGTGCTACGGTCCTTAGACTAAGGCTAGCAGAATCTGTAACTTTGTCAAAAGCACTTCTTAAAAACTCATTTTTATGGTTTTGCTTTTATCTTTTTATCACCTTTTAAAAAAAAAAAATTCTTATCTCCTCCAGATCGGCCTTTTACTGCTTTGTGTTTCTGTGTGTGAGGCTGTTTGTGTGTTTCCATACAGCTGCTTCCTCTAATTGTCCTGATTCATATCTAGTATAAGGTTTGTCCTCTCTATAACTTACTTCTATTGATAATTGTTGCATTAGGTTTGTTTGTGAAAGCATTTTTCTAAACTGTATTTGAAGTTATTATTAACCCATAAGAACCCACACCCATTTATCCTTGAAGGAAAATTAAGTGGGGTGAAACACAGACCAAGTGGATTGCATGGAACACATTTTTGAAGTTTTTTTGAAATAGCGCCACCTATTGCCAGAGATCTGGAATGTTACATATATGTCACATCGGGCGTTTTTGATAACTTAAATTGTCACTTGAAAATGAATGGGCTTGATATTTTCTTTTGCTCTGTAACACAAATTTGACCTTTTATTTGCATTTCCATAACATATATCAAAATTAAAAATTAGCAGGTTACTATTAACACCTTTTTAAGACAAGTTTCATGACAAAAAAGGCCAAACACTATAGAAATGCGAATATTGCCTCATATTGAAGGTTTTAACCAGTTACTGAAGCCTTAAAAGCTGTGTAACCACAATTTTCTTTCCAACTATAAAACTTGGCATCTGTATGGACAGTTTTCTTAATTTTAAGCATCATATGACCACCCTCATTGCTAAACTAAGACCAATACGTGGCTTTCTATACAGAAATAAGCAGTTTCCCAGACTCACTACAGGAAAAAAATTGGAGGCACAATTTTTTCTCTGTTTTAGACTATGGAGATGCCATCTATGGAAGAGCTGCTAGTTCCACTTTGATTCCATTGGATGCTGTTTACCCCTCTGCCTTACATTTCATTTCCAATGATTCATATAATACTCCTCACTGCACTTTTATCAAAATGTCGGCTGGTCATTTCTGACAATAAGGGGACAACAGCATTGGTTTTTATCCATTTTTAAAGCCCTGTCACACTTATTGTCTCCTTATTTATCATCTCTGTTAACAATGAAATCACAAAACATTGGTACCCACTGACAGAACTGGTTGTTGCTTCATTTTCCATTTGTCAGAAATGAGCTGGGTAAAACGTCATTCTCCCATAATGCACCACATGGAACCCTCTATCCCATCAGTACAGCAGCCCAAAACCCTTGTCTCAAACCTGGTTCATGACTGTTTGATTGTGTTAACTTTTCTTATTTGTTTCCTAATATTTTCTTATGTAAACTCTCATTTTTCTTTTACTGTTTGCTGCTGTATTTGTTGTTCTGTATACAACATCTATTGCGCGTCTGTTGATCCTCAGTACATCCTGAACACTATATCCTATTTTGTTACAAAAAACACAGCAAAAAAGCATTATTACATTAATATGGGACCAATATGGGATACTAAAATCTTGTTTATTTACTGAGAAGAGTGTCTCTGCTAAATCTGTGGTTCAATTTCCGGACTGATATATCATTTTATTAAATATTGATTGAATTTGACATTATTTTTATGTTAACATTTTTTAATTATGTTTTAAATTGAACAACATAGAGTATATTAATTAAAAATACCCAAATCAGCTAATTTAATTGAGCAGTTCTTTTCCATTTTTCATATTGTGACATATGAGTCACATGATATTTTTCCTGGCTTTTTTAACGCTAAGGCCCGATGTGACGTATATGTCACAGCAATATTTTCTTAAGTTGTTTTATATGAGTTTCTTCAAAAAATGAGGTCAGAACAGGTTAAATACAACAAGGGACATGTCATAAAATGATTTCTATGGTGAAATGGGTGGTGGCTTGTTTTATTGACAGAAAGCAAGGTTTTTAAAAGTAGCTGCCTCTGTGAAATGTGCCAACTCTGCTGGCCACCATCTTGAGATTCACAGAGAGTCATGTGACTGCACCGGGATGTCAAGTAGATGTCACATAGGGACTTCATGACTTAAAAGTTTAACATAAATGTGTGTAAGGGGCTTTCCAGGACACTTGAAGGCAGTGTGACACCCGTGTCACCGTGGGTCCTTATGGGTTAATATCAATGTTGATATTATGTTTTGCCACTTAAACAATGTGTCGTTAAGCAGAACAACCCACAGGAGGTTAATTATTATGTAGAAAGCTAAAAAGAAAACAAAAGAGGTGCAGTAAAGGTAGAGTAGATGTGATGCAAATTTTATTCAGTCTGCATGAACCAAATTTTGCAGCATTTCTAGAAGAGGCTCCACCTCAGACTTCTTTATTGTTTACGGTGCTGCTGAAGATTTTTAGTGGTTAACAAACAGCATTTTAGTGCATGACTACCTCAGTCTGGTTGCAGAGTTGCACACACCCATGTTCATGTTGAACATAGTACAGTTCACCTACAACAATATGCACACAATGAATGAATTTTAGGACATTCAGAAAGTTATAGCAGAGATTAATGGATAAAAGTCTGATGTCAAGTGAAGAAGCAGAGAACTGGCGGAAATAGAATAGTGGATATCCATCCATTAGCTCCACCACTTATCCATGTGGGATCACAGAGGGGCTGGAGCCAATCTGGGATGATATTAGGCGAAAATGGGGATCCTTGGAACCTAGAGAGAACCAACACAGGCACAGGGAGAACATGCAAACTGGCCTCAGACTCTTACCTTCTTGCTGTGAGGTGACATGCTTACCACTGCACCATCGTGCCACCCAGGTATTGGACAAACAGTTATACAAAAATCGTTGAAAACCCAAAATTCTGTCATTAGTCGTATGAACATATACAGTAGTGTTGAATAATGTGATAATAGTTATCATTGCTTTTAGATGTGAAAAAATTGACAGGGGGTGTTGATGACAGGGAAGTAACAAGACTATCAAACTACCACACCAGATTAGATATTAACAAGAAAGTTCCGGCGTTGGTAAAGTACCAGCACCACCTCTTTGAAAACAACAGTGGGAGGTAACTAGGTCAACAATACACACACATACAAACACCTTATAACATGTGAATATACTCCCGAGACTCTCCTACTTGTTTCAGTGCATTCCCCTCTTTCTCCCTCAGTCTTTTTTCCGCAAATTAGATAGCAGGATTTCAGATTTCATCTGGAATAAGAAGGTACCTAGGCTACGCAAACAATATTTGCAAAGACCAAAGTCTCTGGGAGGGCTAGAAATCTCAGGTTCTATTATTGGGCCACCAATATCAGGACTCTTAAATATTGGCTTGAATGTGAGGCTCTTGACCCCCCTCCAACATGGCTAGTTATGGAAGCAAGATCAGCAAATCCTGTCTCCTTGAAAGCCTTAGTACACTCTCCCATTCACTCATCCACTCTTCCCTACACCAAAAATGTGATTGTTAAGACCACACTCAGGATCTGGGTCCAGTTTAAGCGTTATTTTGGCCTACAGACATTCTCCATTTATGCACCACTAGCAGCTAACCATGCTTTTCCTCCTTCCCTCATAGATGGTGTTTTCTTACGGTGGTCTAATCTTGGTATTCATAACTTTAAAGACCTGTATATTAATAATATCTTTGCCACCTTTCAGCAGCTTTCTGATAAATTCTCTCTTCCTAAGCAACATTTCTTCAGATATTTACAAGTTGCAGCTTTGTTCATGAATAGCTTTCCCAATCTTCCCACCGACTTAACTTTGGACAAATTTCTGACACCAATTCCTACTCTTAAAGGCTCTATCTCGTATGTCTATAATCAAATCAATTCTTTACGTTCAGAGCCCCTAGACATAATTAAATCACACTGGGAGGAGGATCTGGGGGTGGCATTATCGGAGGAAGTCTGGGCAGAGATCTTGAGGGGTACACAAATCTTCGATTTGTGCGAGACACAGTCTTATTCAGTGCAAACTTGTCCATCGTACCTATTATACTAAAGCTCGACTGGCTAAGATCTATGATGGTGTGACTCCAACTTGTGATAGGTGTAAGCAATCTCCCCAAACTTAATTCATACGCTCTGGCAGTGTCCTTCTCTATATAATTATTGGACTGAGATTTTCAATACCCTGTCAGAAGTGGTTCCTGCCAAATCCTCTGAGCGCACTTTTTGGGGTTGCTCCCCCTTCCCTCACCAAGTCCAAAAAGGATGTACTAGCCTACGCTGTTAGCCAGAAGATTAATTGTAATTAATTTCGACAACACCGCCCTGTCATACCCACTGGATTAGAGATACCCTCTATTTTCTTAAATTGGAGAAAATTAGGTTATCTTTATCCAGCTGCTCCAGTAAATTTGGGAAAGTATGGGGCCCATTCTTACAATTTGTTAAGACAACAGATCTTCCATCTACCCCTGACTGACGTGACAGAAGCAACTTAGTGGGGTACATTATTTCTGTGGTGTTGAAGGTTATGTCCGTTGTGATCTCAACTGTAGTTTACTATGACTGATGTGTCTATTTTATTTTTTATTTTATTTATTATCTTATTTATTTATATATTTATATATATATATATATTCTTTTTTTTTTTCTTTTTTTTTTCTTCTTTTTTTCCTTTCCTGATCTTTTCTTTTTATTGGTTATTGATGTCCTATTATTACCCCTTTTTGTTTTAACTATTTATTTTACTTAATTTTTACTTTTATTTTCTGTATTGTTCTATGGCTGTTCTAGTTCTGTGAGTTGTTTGGGTATGCAACAATAAGTCAATATCACTGCTGTATTGTTCTGTTTTGTTTTTCTCTACAAGAAAAAACTGACTACTTTACTCTTTGTACACATTTGATTACAATTGTATTCACCTGCAAAACCCAATAAAAAAAGTTGGAAAAAAAAAAAAAAAAAAAAAAACACCTTATAACATGAATTATTCATCTGTGCCGCTCATATTTATAAAGAAAACTTTTGTTTACTCTACAGCTGATTAGCCACAGTGGGGCTGAATTATCGGCAGGGGAAACTGTCACTGTGCTCATTTAATAATGTCTCACACAACAATGTTCCCGTAGCTGATGGATTCACTTTTTCCACATTTCCTGTCAAAAACTGCAGCTTAATTACCTCACCAAACAACCTCAATACAGTCTTCTCTAGACTTCACAACACCTCTTAGTACGCACGTGTTCCTATAGATTAGATGGTTCCAAAGTCTCACATTATTTTCTTTACTGTAAATCTCACCATGCAAACCTGTGAAATCAAACTGAAGCATGTGTGTTCATAAAGAAGACAGAAATAACCACAAACAGTGATTCCAAATCCACACGTTTACAGTCCGTTTATGGAACCTCTATCTACATTTCCCTGTGATGAGTCCAGGGCCTCTGACCTCTGTGTGGAGACCTCAGGTCTATTGCCTGAACCAGTTGTGGCTCGATGCATAATTCATACAGCTGGTGGGATTTTGGCCTTTCCCTGAAGTTGGCTTCCTGTGTTTCACAATTGTGTGTTGACTTCAGCGATGGATTCAGGGGTAAGGATGATAGCACCTCTTATGGATAGCCAGGGAAACAAAGGTTTTTGGTTGACTGGAATGCAAATTTCATTAGAAAAGGAAGCATTGAACAGGGTCTATAGCATGTAGAGTGTGAATCTGACAGATATCATCTTGTTATTTTTCCCCCCTACTGATTTTTGAGCGGTCACCTATTGGGTAGTAACCAAAAGAATGATGCAAGCAGCTGAAATGGGCTCTCTGCACAGACTGACTGTGGGTTAAACCTTAGAGATGAAGAGCTCAGACATCCAGAGCGAGCACGGAGCCAAGCTGCTCCTTTACGGCAAATGGAGTTAGTTCGGGTGGTTTGGGTATCTCATACAGTAAGGATGCCTCTAGGGTGCCTCCTACTGGAGGACTTCTGGGCATGTCCAACTGGGAGGAGACCCCAGGGCAGCTGCAGAACTCACTAAAGGGATTATGTATCCCTACTGGCTTGGGAATGCCTCCGGATCCCCAGGAGGAGCTGGGAAGGGTTTCAGGGGAGAGGGATGTCTGGAACCCCCCTGCTGCCTTCTGGACGGGTGGATGATTTTTTGGCTGTACTGTCCGTCAGTATTCTAAATAATCCTGCTCTCGCTCCATATGTCACTTGAGACCCAGTATGAGGAGATCTGTAGGTTTTGGAGGGAAAGTGAACTTGACCCAGTGTGTTAGTGAGTCAGGTCACCAGAGACGAATGTGAACAATAACAACACTAACAGATAAGCAGGGAGAGTAAGCTGTTTAATCATTCAGCACGTTGCAGCCCAGGGTGTTTTAGACAGTGGGCAACAGCACAGCTAAAAGCTGGGTGGATCTAAATGGCCCGACCTCATGGAACTTTCAAAATGAAAGTACTAACAACTGACATTAAAAACAAACTGCCACATAACCTGCCATGAAATGCATCACAGAAACAAACAAATTAGCACGTATGCATAGGCGGGTGGTTAATGTGTTTGTGCAAGAGAGAGAGTCAAAGAGGGGTGAGGAAATTACACTGTGCACAGCTCCACAGTGAAATAAGGTTTTAGCCATTTGAAATAGTAAAATCTATTGAGTTGATTATGAAACTGTGACAGGACTGATTAGACCGTAACAGAGGACGTGAGTTGAGTAGGTGGTCCCTCAATGAAGGCCCAGGATGCATTTGGTTCACTGCTGAAAGAACAGGGCCACAGGACCATCACTGAATATGGCCTGAATGATCGGACCTCAAGTCATCACACCTCTACTTAGAGATGCTCGCTTGTGATTGGATCAGCTGAGGTGTTCAGGCTGCCTTCTGAAGGAAAAACAAACAAAACTGTAAAATGTTAATAAACCAGCTCAAGTCTGAAGAAAATTCAACAGTTTGAAAGATTTCTCATCTGCTTTAACCACACTCACCATGCAAAAGCTAATTATTGTATAAGATTTGCATTATTCCCAGTGGGAGGCGGCTGCATTCATGTCATCTCTCATAGTTGTTCCGGCTTCGAAAACCATGTATCAGTGGTTTTGTCGGGGTGGGTGGCAGTAATAAAAGGCGCCAGTATTGTTGTGTATCTGTTTGCATTTGTTAGCCGACAGGCTAGGGGGAAATCAGATGAATAAATAGCTGCTGTTTGTTCATACAGTAGAGGCCGGGGCGTCAGACAAAGCCATGGGCTGCCAATGGTTGAATGTTTCTGCTTTAAATTCCTCCTTTGTTTTCAGCAGAAAAAAAAGCACTCAACTGTGTTAGAGAGTCAGCCCGCAGCTCTCTCTCACTCTGACACACACACACACACACACACTTCCTCTTTCTGTCTCCTCTCCATCCTCAGGTTCTTCAGCTCTTCACATTCGAAAAGCAGCTCCGCATATTTTAACATGTTTATGAATCTCATGAGTTTTAATGGCTCTAATTGGCTATAGCTCATTGCTATGGAGTGGGCTTTAATCTTTGTGTGTCAAGGTCTCGCCTCACTAGCTGAACCTAAACAAAGGAATCGGTTCCCTGGTTAACTAGTCCGTGTTCATCCACTTCCCCTCTTCCCCCGGTGCGCGCCGTTCCACACGTAGAGGACCACTCTGAAATTGAATGCACTGTGGAAAATGGTCGGAAAAGAGTGGAGAGAATGAATTACCTGCTCCGATCACTGTGACTGGGTGGCTCTTTGTGTGGTTTTTGAATAGCTGGAGTCGGGAATTTAACTTTTTATTCAAGTACGTTTTGACTCAACTCTTCAACTGTGGAACATTTTGTATGCAGGATTTCACATTAGTGCTGACCATCAGCAGTTTGTCAGATAATGTTCCCCTCCTTTTCTCCTGAGCACAGACAGCATGTAGAGGAAATGTAGGTGGCCTAAGGTAGATAAAAACTAAACCCAAACATTTCTCTCTTCATCTTCTTTGTCTTCTCCTTCTCTTTCTTTCTTCTTCTTCATCTTCTCTTGCCCTCTTCTTCTGTTTCTTTCTTTGTCTTCTTGTTGTTCTTGACTCCACCGTCTGCTCTGTGTCAGCGTATGCAGCCTACTGTATGTGTGAGTGTGAGGCCCAGGTGTGGCAGGGAAGTGAGACCATTAGCATGTTCACACCATGTCAGAGCTGCTCTCCTCTGGGGCAGATGAAGGAGAGTGATGCTTTCTTCTTTCTCCAAAAACAAAATGAGCACTGTTGGCCTAAAGGAACAACAAGAGAACAAGAGTTTCTTGTAGGAAAACGCTTGGTTTTTTCAATTACTCTCCTTTCATGCTGACAGCGTATTTGTTAATTTGGATGAGCTTTCGAGTCGTTGATGTGATCACAGAAAGATTTGTTCCAGTCGATAATGGGTTTCTAAATACATTCATTTGCTGCTAATACTAATACTTGGCAAATTGCAAGTATATATTTCAGACTAGTATGGAATTGTGTAGAGAAATCTCCTCTTTATTTTCACAGCTTTGTTAGCGTTATTAGTGGCTTTCATTAGTTTCATCTCTGCTCTTCAATTGTCTGCTGCCTCTTCACCCAATTTCCCCTGAGAGATCAATAATTCATCTTCCCTCACCTCCCCGTGAAATAATGAACAGAAAATGTTGGCAGACGTCTGGCCACTTAGAAAAATGGCCCGCTGCAGACGCCGCTGACCCCTCGTTGTTAACCGTTCGACAATTCACTAACCTCAGTGGCTTTGGGGTCACAGCGTGCGATGTGTGTCAAACACACAGTCGTGTTCGCGAGCCCATCTGCTTTATGAATCATGGATTGGGTGGTAGAATATAGGGCAGAGCGATGGGTCATGTTACATCACCGCTGTGAGATATGTTTATATATGACAGCGAGAATGAGCGTGGGAGGAGACCTGTGTTTTAGTGTGGGAAAAAGGAATATGCTCACATATGCTTGGCTGCGGAAACGTGGACATATCTGCATCCATAATGGGGCATGTGCACGTGACAAATTTCCTATGCACTCTGTGAAGACGAGAGTTTAAGACGGCTGCTTCCTCTGAAAAATCGAAGTGCGACTCATCATGCTGGAGTTTTATGTAAATCTGACCGGGTAGAGCAGCTCAAGCTAGTTATTTCTGTTCTAAGAATGCATTATCCAAAGTGATGAGGACAGTTTCTGAGGTAGCTGGAAAATACGCAAGACGCCTGTGTGTGTGTGTGTGTGTGCGCCCACAACCTCCCCCAAGAAGTTTCTGTTCTCTTCTAATTGCTGCTTCCCAAAAAGCTGTTAGCTGACAGTTTTACATGGAGTTTGACAAAAGCAGCAGAGGGAGGGGAGGAAGCGAGGGATGAAAGGGCGAAAAAGAAAGAAACAAGGGTGGTCGGAGAAAAAGGGAGGTGAGGCTGAAATGCACAGACTGAACGTCAATACGGGTTCTTTCCAGGGAAGTGCTGCTAGCTGCAGTTTTTCCCCTCAATCTCTGTGTCAAGAAGGCTGCAGTGCACCCCCCCCCCACACACACACGCACACACTCCTACCCCCCACCACCATCACTCTGTCTCTATTGATCCCCACAGCAGCCCTCCCTACAACACCTCACACTAACCCTTCTGTTTTACTGTATTAACCACGATGCACTCCTGCAGTCCACCTTTGTAGACACGCATTTGAGGCTTGTTACGATCCACAAAGAGCCAGTAAAGGAAAAGTACTTTTGAGTGTTAAGTACGTATTGCCTGTAGTACTGCAGCAATGTAATCCAACAATCCAGCTCTGACACCAAATTACTAAATTCCTCCCCTTCAGCAGAGCTTTGAAGCTACAAGGAGTCGATAGTTCAGTATGGGAGTGGTGGATCCACACCTCCAGAATGTTGTAGAGCAGCTGTAAGAACGGCAGCTAAGGTGATTTTAAAAGCGCCTGTGGACATTTCACCACTTTTCCTCCATGTCTTCAATGGAATTCAATGTAACTGCAGTTGAGTCTAACTACAAAGCTTAAGCCCACATGATGTGTTCACGGTCCTGAAGCTGAACAATCATTCTTAACTTTGTTATATCAGCTTGCTGCTCCATAACTTCAATAATGATTCTCTCTGTAGTTATGATAAATGCTTATTTTAGTATCACACAGGACTGTACATGCTCAGATAACTGTAACAGATTGCTCAGAAGAGGTCCAACAGGAAGTTGTACCTCTCTGGGGCCTGATTGACCCCATGTACCAGTGAAAGTAACATCACTGTCTCTATCTCCCCCCCCCCCCCCCCCCCCCCCCCCCCCAAGCCCATATATATAGAAAAATGAAGGAAGTTTTTATTTGGTGTCATAACATTTTTTTTATGATCATACAGAATTAGTATCAGTGAGACCCTCAGCAAAGCAAAAGACAACAAAACAGAAGGAATAGATATGCAAAATGCTGTTTTATTTTCATTTTCCTGGAGTATTCCTTTGACAGATGTATTTCCTGCTGCATTGACTGCGGTGGTGTCGGTGGTAATTACCAGATGTTTGCAGGTGCGTGCAGGTCTGCTGTCCAGTGATGACAGGGTTTATGTGTGGGCAGCTTGTATCAGTACGACTCCCAGCTGCACCCACCCAACAAACAATGTGTGAATGCAACTTCAAACCAAAAACTGGAAAACTACTTTGGGGACCAAAATCAGAACAGTGAGTAAGTAATGTAATTTGTGGGCGGTTTATTTGCTGTGTATATTTGCATGCATAGTCTTATTGAAAGAACAAACAGTACGGAGCAAAGGAACCATTACTGCGGTTCATGAATCATATACTGATCTTAATTTCAAGCCTCAGTAACTAAAGACAGACTCTCGGTCTTTTAATTTAATTTCAATGCCACTTTTTTTTTTTGGGATTTTCTGTCCATTGCATGCACCAACATGCCAATGCTTTAAAAAAATGAAGCCACATGTTTTTTTTTATGATTGTTGTTTTCCCCATCATCAAGCTTTGTAGGAACAGATTGTACGTTACTGCTGCGAGGTCGTGTTTGCGGAGAGAGGGGTCTACCAAGAGGTTCAAAACACTGCAGGGAACTGGTGTGTGTGTGTGTGTGCACGCTCAGCTCAGAGTCAGCAGACATTTGGCCGGCGAATGATGGCAGCAGCTTACATGGTATTTAGCTCTATATTATGTGTGGATGAATTTGTCAGTCCTGATAATGTTACAATGAGCCGGAGGGGCTGCAATTTAAAGTCCCACTCCACGGTTGGAGGCTGAAAGACTTCAGTGTCAGCGTCACAAACTCACCTGTCAGACAGACTCTGGAGAGGCCTTAATGAAACAAGCAACAGTGAAAGAGCAAGAGAGGCTGTAAAGGGGGAGGAGGAGAAGTGGGTGATGTTTTGCGGTGGGTGGTGACTGATTGTGAATTATCTTAATTATCCTCAGTCCCTTGAGATACATTAGATTTCATGTAAACAGCACCACTGGGAATGGTCGACTGTTACCTCCCTATTATCTCCCCTGTCCTCAATCCTAAAGCTATATGTTTCTCTTCATTGACTCGCATCCTCCTCCTTCTTTCTTTCTTTCTTTCTTTCTTTCTTTCTTTCTTTCTTTCTTTCTTTCTTTCTTTCTTTCTTTCTTTCTTTCTTTCTTTCTTTCTTTCTTTCTTTCTTTCTTTCTTTCTTTTCCATTCCTGTACAACCTTTGCTTTTATCCCACACCTTTCCTCTTCTCGCCTTTCCTTCTCTTTTATATACCCCTTATTTTTTCCTCAGATTTCCTTTTTCTAACTTCTTCCTCCCCTCATTTCCTTTTTCTTTCTCTTCCTTTCATCACAGATATTAGCATGGTTATGAGCAGACTGTCTGCTCCTGCATCTGCCTGAACACATGTTGTCCTTGTCCATGTGGATGTGTGTACGGGTGACACATACGTCCGGCAAGCGTTTGATTGACAGTGACACACAGTGACAGCTCCTGCACGTCAAACCGAGCCGTCCCCTGTCAGGGCGGCGAGCTGACGGCAGACGGGGCTGAACTGTGCTACACAATGCTTCCAGCACCAATCCCCCTGTATTACTGTGTGTTTTCTTAGTGATTATAGATCAGGTCAATGTGAAGTGTCTCAGTCAGGGTTTCATCCACCATTAGACTGCAGAACACTGTGTTCCTTGGCTCAAAGCTGGGTTTTCACAGTCTGTTTACGTTTTGGCAAATTGGCACCATTAAAAGTATGCCGAATTAGCTATTTGCAGTCCTCGTTTACAATGTACCCATAGATGTACGCACAGCTTTCACTGGATGGTGATGACATTGAAGGAAAGCGCTGGGGAACACTGTCTAGCTCATCAGAGCGCTCATTAACCTCTGACACTGTAATGAAGTAGAAGCTCCAGTATTAAGCTACTGGCTGAGCTCATGCAAACATTGTGATTTTAAAAGGAGTCCCTCCATTAAAAAAAAAACTTATGTGACTGTTTGTATCACACCATAAAACTGTGTTTGTGTGACCGTTTGTTGTGTATGAATGTGTGTAAGGACAGCGGTCAAACCTAAGCACTGATGAGGAAAGGAACGTCACACACACACACACACAGCATGGTGAAGACACAGCGGCGGTAGCTACACTGGAGCGTCCAGTGAATGATGGTCTAGTTAGCAGCAGTCTGACTCATTTCTGCTTCCTGTTCAAAGGCAAACACAGCACGTCTGTTTGTCTCTGCTGCTGCGTTGGTTTGTGTTACCTCCAACTATTTGATATTAATGTTTTATGTGCTACTTTTAATGCATTCTGCTTTGTGTCCTGCGCGTGGAGATGTATGATTGTCATACTTTCCATCTTTTCTGCATTAGTGTTATGGTTCTGACCGTATGACGAGATGGTTGGAGTTTGCCAATTTGCGGTGTGAGTGTGTGTGTGTGTTTGTGCATACATCAGTGTCAATGTGTTTTATTCCTAAAGTTTGATTGCCCATATTTGTGGCTTTATAGATGATCTCAGCATTGTGTGCTTTGTGGGCTTGTGTTGATGTTTTGTGTGTGTGTGTGTGTGTGTGTGTGTGTGGGCGTTTGGAGCAGGCATGAGGCAGGTTTGGGGGCCAGCGTGTTGTGGTGTAGCATGGCCTTCTTCCAAAGCCCTGTGGCTGTTGAACTTTTATGGAGAGTCAAGCGCTGCACAGACCTTTCAGTCTACCCAGTGCACATCACACACACACATACACACACACACACACCAGCAGCAGCAGCCCAGCCTTCATTAGAAGTGCCACCAGTAGCCAAGCCTGTAGCCTGACACTTCAAAGAGCTCCCTCCCTCTTCTCCTCCTCTCTCCCTCTCTCTCCGTTTCCCCTCTACCCTGTGCTCATTCTTTCATTTCTCAGGGCTTGTTTTCTCTCTCTGTCCCTGTATGGCTTTATACTGTAAATCCCTTCCTTCTGCCATTTGCTCTTGTTCATTTTCTTTAAGGATTTCTCATTTACACTGTCAAACCTGAAGGAAAAGACTCACAGAATTTGCTCTGTGTGATCTTCTAAACGTTGTTCTCCTGCAAAGAAAAAATCACTGCACAGTTCTTTCAACACTCACCTTTTAGATGTCGCTCTAATAGCTCTGCCGTTCGCTCCCAGGTGGAGATCAGTCGTTCAAAGCCATAAATCTCATCCTTATTAAGACACAGGTTGCAACATTGTAACTATTTACGCTCTAATTTGGAAACGTGTTTTTACCTGTCGCTTCTTTCTTGGAACAAAGTGCTAAGTGAATAGTTTGATGACATGGTGATGCCAAATTTAGAGGGTGCAATTTGTGCATTGTCACCTCAGTGATTGTTTATCTTAATGGAGAAATGGCAGAAAGTCATTGGTTCCTGTTGTGGATATTTGTTGTGCTCTTTGACACGCTCATAGTAAAAGGAATATATTCAAAGTTTCGACAGTAGTTTGTGCAAGACAGGACATTTGAGGATAAAAACTTTGGATTATTTGAGAGAAAATTTTAGTGCAGCAAAAATTCACATGTCAAAATTCATAATATTCAGACTCTTTGCGAAATACACCTACCCTCCATGATCAAATCCACTGATTATAGTGATTCCATTGGAATAAACCGACGTCTGCCCGACCACACTGCTGCTGTGCCATACATACTAATGTCATCCTGCCAATGGATTCCAATAGTGATGGGGGAAAAATGTGCAAATATGTGTGAAAAAGTATCAAAACAGTATATCAAATATCCATGGAAGGGTAATCCACTACCCTGCTTACAGCGCACACACAGACACACACACACACCAAGAGAAGAGAGAGAAACACACTCACAGGCTCAACTCTGTATCTCTCTCTGAGGGATGTAGGGGGGTAACTGATCCCTGCTTGGCCACAGACCAGAGCCCAGATATTGATTGATCCACAGTCTGTGCTGCAGCTGCATCTGATACTCTTAAGTGTTATTCCACTGACTGAAAGTTTCATTCAAGGCTAGTGGATAGGATATGCACTGGCCCCACAGTGTTCCTGACAGGGTTCTGTGCTGGATTCACTGTGTGAGCACTCGCACAAACCTGGCAACGCAAACACAGGCATCTTCATTATTATTTTGTTGCGTCAATTTTTTTGTATGGTGTATGATCCTGGTTCTGGTCTAGACCAGTGGTTCTCAAAGTGGGGACCGCGGACCCCTTGAGAGGGTTTTTTTTCTCTTTTTTTTCCAGAAATATTGCATTCTTTTGAAATTCTTCCAAGAATCCATGTCATTGGCAGTAATTTGAACGAATATTGACTAAAAAAAACGTAACGTTATTCAGTCTCAGATGTGTCTGGTGTTTGTTTAAAAATGTTGGGGAATGGGGGGTCCATGGTCTATGTAAGCTTAGGGTTCCTTGATGTGAAGAAGTTTGAGAACCACTGGTCTAAACAGTTACCATTACTGTAAGTCTCCAACTGTACATCACAGTATCTGTTCGACCAGAGGAAAACACTGGCTTTGAATCAGGGAGACCCCATGTGTGTTTCTATCACATGGGTGTAACCCTGTGATATACTTCAACTTTATTCTTTCATTACAGGAAACACAACTTGCTTTTTTTCCCCTATTATCACCTCACACTCTCTCACTCCTTCAAATCTACACACCTTACAGTAATAATTGTTCTGCTAATTAATTGTGCAGAATAATGTAATCAGATGCTTGTGTCTATGTGAGCGAGACAAGGAGGAGAAAATGGCTCCCAATTAGCTCAACTTTGAAACTTTGGCCACCATTACCCCCTTTATTTTTGAGAACTTCCCCCTCGCAGCCCCTAGCTAGGGGTGAGTGTGTATGTGAGCTTGAGCTTGAGGGTCTGGCACTAAGAGAACCAATTAAAACCAGTGCCGGCAGCTAAGGACCAATGGGAGCAGGGCACCAACGCACTTCCCCACCATCGACGAGGTAATGCAAACCAGATGCAGCAAGGGAGCGTGTGTGTGTGTGTGTGTGTGTTTCTTGGTGAAGCCTACTGTATGGGTTTTTGAAAATGCCTCTTTGCTGATACACACTTTCTTCTTTGTGCGTGTAATGAAGATTTTTTTTTTAACCATTTTTTGAAAGAGATGCAGAGCTCGCAGTTTTATTTATGAGGGAACCGAGGAGTGCAAGAGAGACTTGGATGACAATAATGTAGTAAAAGAGGCGTGTCCCCCCTTTCATCTCCAATGAACACAATTTCCTATTCTATCTTTCCATGTTGACTTCTTGCTGGAGTAGAGAGAGAAAATGCTTTTATTCTAAATTGAGTATTAGTGCGATTATCCAGTTATAACACACTGTACAATAAGATAAAATAAAGTGTCAGCCTGCTCAGGATTTATTTCCATAAATCCACATCTATATCTTGTTTCAAAACCATCCAATTTAAACCTGATTCAGTCTCTAAGCAGTAAGCAATAAGTAATATTGTTGTCTGCACTGATGACCAACCAACAAATTAATAAATAGAGGATTTTTTGATGACAGACACAAATCACACACACATAAGATAACATGTTAAACCTGTCTCCATACAGATGATATACTCGTATTCCCAAAACATCCAGACTAATGAAAGTCTTAACAAATGCATAAATGCAACCTCCAACCTTAATTATGCTATAAAGTGGGATGAATCCACCATCTGGCCAATAAATGGAGATGGCTCTCTTGCACAGATCCCTATACCCACTTTCCCTTTCACTACGTGATATATTTAGATAAAAAATTCTAATCCAAGCCATCAGTAGTTCAGTCTGAACTTGGCTGTGCTACTTGAAATAAAACGACCATTTAAACTGCCAGTCTCCATTATAATATGCAGTTTCACACTAAAGATGATGGTGTTGCCGTGGGTTTTGTTCTGTTGCAGGTTTCTTCCTCTTTAAAGGAAGTTACTTCTCTCCACTGTTAACGAATGGATTACTCGGTGTGTGTGTGTGTTCCCTTGGATACTTAGAACGATAACACTTTGTTATGGCATAAAGCTTCATATTTCTAATAAAACGGATCCAAGAACATAAATGGCCTGCAGAGTTGAGCCTCATTTAGAAAACAAGCAGTTAACCAAACGGCTCACCTCTGTGGTTTGGGTTTTATATTGACAAAAATAAGAGCCATGATTGCTATGAAATTATACACTGTCAACATTGGTAACAGCAGGGAGAAAACACTGAGCTCTCACTTTTCTCCCCTCTCTGTTTTTATGTTGCTGTTCTTTAGCCGGGCAGAGAATGTAACAGACGCCCAGAGAAAATATCTGACCTCCCCTCCAGACTTGCAATTTGAACCAAGATGGAGTCTTGAGATGCTTTCAGTACTGCTGCACTTTGGGGATGATTAAACTCGGCCTCTCGCAGACACACACTGCAGCTGTATACTGTATGATAGATCTCACTAGCCCACAAGGCAGCCGAAGTTGAGATAAAGTGGATCAATCTGTGCATGTGCTAGTGTTTGTGTGGGTGTTTGTGGATGTATTTGGCTCTTCCTCTCTATCGGTCATATTACAGCCTCACCACAGCTCACAGGAAAAACAGGGAGCTGTTTCTGATTACATCCGCAATGATAATCATGTTGTTTGATTGTGTTTTCTTTCAACATGTAAGCACTGAATTTCCACAAATACACAAGAAACAAAGGCAACTTCTAACAGCTCTGCAGTCATCCATTCACAGATGTGTAATTCCAGTGATGAAAAGCAGAGACACCTCACAGTTGGTGTGTATGTCAACTGATTCACCTCATTTACAGGGTTTGACTGACTTTGGCAGATTTCATTAGTCAATCGATAGTTTGGGATTCGTAGATGGAGGAAGAGGACTGAGGTGGAGAGAGGCGGTGAAGCGTGCATGAAAATAAGCAGCAACCCCTCATGTGATCGCTGGGAGGACTTGTACAGAGAGGATGATGCAGAGAGGAATGGACAGAAAGAGACAGGCGTTGAAAAGGAGGGAGAGGGATGAATAGAGACGGAGATAGAAAGTGACAGTCAGACAAAGAGGTGGAGGGACTTTAGACTTCATCGTCCATCTGTGGTTGCTCATGACGGATAAGGAATGGAGATAAGAACTCCTGACCTGTGAAAGTGCAAGAAATGTTTTTGTTTGCGGTTTCATTGCGATTGCCTGCCTCTAAGGAAATACTATCCTCTCCTTCTCCTTTTCTCGGCACCTGTGGAATTCCTTTTGCATCTTGACCTTTTTAGATATTCATTTCCACACTCCCAAAAGGAATAGTTTCTATCCGTCCCTTCAGTTACACGAGATTACATATTGATCACTGTGTTCCATAAATCCATACAGGTATATTATTGGTTAATGACTTGGTATCAGGATCTTCTCTAGCATTTTGTTCTTCTGAGCCAGTGTTTTCTTCTTTTTACCAGCATGAACAAAGTCCTTGTCTGTCTGGTGGTCAAAAAGACCACTGTGATGTCTACAGCATCACAACTTCACTGTTATGTAGCAGGAGCTGTAATATAAATCAAATTGCAGGCTGTGGTGAACATGTCATCTGTTGTGGTGGCATCCCACTTGTAAAGTTGGGCGGGTTGTTCGTAAAAGAATTTAAAGCCCCTGAAAACTTGGTTTTAAATTGTCAGTTTTTCTCAGTAACATTACATGTTCATCAATAAACAGGCCGCATAGTTAAAGCTAGGTTAGGTGTCATTTATGAGAAGTTTAAAAACCTTCCTGGAGAGAACTGTGCCCTCACATAACCCCTGTGTTTGGACAGATTTGATTGACAATGCGAGCAAAACAGCATGACTTTCATTGCATTTTATTGAAATATCACTGAATTCATCTTTTTACCAGCGGAACCACACCCATTTGAAACCAGGCCGAAAACCAGACAAGAAAACAAATAGAGCAGTTTCTCATGAAACCAACTGAAGAACCACCGTCCCTCCAGTTGTCTTGAGGTTCAATAATATCCACATTCACAAAGACCTTTATCCTTCAGAGGGAGTGAACGCAGACCATGATCGGTCCAAACATTTGCAGCCTATGGTTTTGGCTGGCTTGGTTAACCAAATCCAGACCGGCTACACAGCACGGCAGCAGATTAATCTATAGAGATCTAGAAAGGTCCTGAAGCATCATCCAGGTCTGGGACCTTCCCTCGCTGGTGTCGATTTCGGTATCGTCGGTCTGAGACTTTCCAGCCGAGGGATTTACTCACTAGTTCCACATGGTGCATATACTCAGTAATGTGACAACCATAGCCTTTACTTGGAGAGGCTTTAGCTCATGAATCCAAGCTAAGATTTCCAAGCAACTGACAGAAAGGCTCTTGCGGTTCTGAGTTGATTTTAAAAAACAAAACAAGACACAACAACAGGAAGAAAGATTATATCCCCCCTCCACCCTCCTCCCCTCTTCCTGTCACACGCTGGCCTCTGCTTTCAGCTCATTAACCAGCGCAGTTTCAGAGTTTCTGACGAGCCTGACGGTAAATCCAAAAGCTTTATGAGAACCCTCTGTTAATTAGGATTCACCTTGTGCATGGTGGATTTTTTTTCTTCTTCTTCTGAATCTTGTGTCTTGGTGTGGAAACAAATGCTTGCTGAGCTAATGGAACAGAGTTTTAGTCTCTAAGCATGTTTCATCCCTGCACTGGAAGCACGCTGTACGCCTCAGGCCCCCGCAGCTTAGGCAAGACAGAAGACTGATTGTAGTGGTGTAACGGTACATATAACTGTTGGCAGACAGCGACTTCCACCTTACAGTTGTGCTCTATAAGCCTCTCCGTTTGGCTGTGGCCATATTAAAGCTGCCTTGATGTTATATGGAAGAGTTGCCGATCAATCAAGGACAAGGAGAGCATGCTGTTGATTTAATTTGGACCAATAAGGAGGTGATAAGTAGATGTGCATAAATACCAGTGTTTTGTATCATATTGGCTTGGTGTGAGAGGAAATAAAGCTGTTTTCACACTGCATGTACCACACATGCCACTATTCCCTAAAACAGCTGTTGCTATATGGATAGGCTGTGTGTGTGTACAAGTGCAGGTAAACAGCGTCCTGCTTAGCAAAATGACAATGAGACCACATCTTCCTCTCCTTCTCCACCAGAGAAAAGGGAGTGAAAGAAGGAGAGATGTGTGTGAGATGTGTGTGTGTGATAGAGAGATGTGAAGTCCCAGTGGAGGAAAAGTGGACCGGGCGGTTTAATGAGAACCCTGGCTCTAATGCAAATGGGAATTGATTACCGCTGCCGTGGTGTCAGGGGATACTTAGTCTTAACAGGAGGAGAACGCTCCTCTGTGTGTGTGCGTTTGCATGTGTGTGGGCATGGATGTGTGTTTATCATTTGTCTATCTACCAGTCAATACACTGTCTCTTCCTTCTGCTTTACTTGTCACTTTATGAACAAGCTCTAATTATACTTTTGTCAGTTCTGATGGATTTTTGATGCCTTTGAGTACACATCTTTCTTTTTTTTCCTTTAAAGTTCCTCCCACACCGAGAACCAACCAAGAAAAAGAATGACTTTGTGTAATTGTGTGAATATTTGTGTGAGGCCTCATGTTAACAGAAGCTCGCCAAGGCTTCTGGGTAACATTTAGAAAAAGAAAAAAACAAAAAGGCACCGGAGCAGGGCCCCTGTTGATCAATCTGCTCCACTGTGCCACTGCAAATAAACACATCTCTGCCCTCAGCCCGTGACTGTGCACTAAGACGGCTGGGCTGGAGGAAAGCTTTGATAAATGGGATTGTATCTCTAATTGGATGTACATGGCTATTGAAAACACACTTACAGGGTAACAGTAGTGGACAAAGTATCTGCTCTAATGAGGGAGAAATGCAAAAAATTACAAGTCACAGTGAAGGTCGTGGCCCAGAGCTTTAGTTAACACCAATACGACCTTTAAATGATTCGTAAAATTGATCTTTATGGAACAGCCAATCACTCGGTCACACTCTGTCCTCTTGCCTCCTTCTTCTTCTTCTTTTTCTTTCCACCCTCAAAGCCAACAGCCCTTTAAAAGTTAACAAAGTGGCCTTCAGCTCTCGTTTGCAGATGGATCACTCATTAGGAGCTCCATTAGCGTCTTCTGTTGTGTGATCCCACTGAATTAGTCGCAATCAAGCCGTCTCACTGATGCTAATCTGAAACAACTTAACGGGGTTAGCCTAGCTGTTACTGGCACTCCAATTAAGAGCCGCGTGAGTCACTAAAACAGCCCTCGCCTTTTGAAACTGCAATACAAAAGACAATAGCTCAGTTGCATGAGGAAACCGATGAGTTGGATGTTTTCATGTTACTGTGCCACTGAACCCTGTTGTCTGGACAGTAGGAGATTAGCATGTAGCAATTTGGGATATTTACATGTAATTTCCACTAGGCTTTTTCATAAGGACTGTGTATAATAGATGTTTAATACAATATAAATGATCATAAGGCAGTGTTTGGCGCTCACTAAGCTAAATGCATTTGGATGCTAATAAGAAAATGACGGTTAATCCACAACATAGCCTACACCTGCATTACTGAGAGGCACCAATAAGGGATTTAGTATGGTGTGTTTGGATTAAACTCTTTTCACTGAAGAAGCAGAAAAAATGATTGCACGGTAACATCGACACAGATGTAGCCAGATGTGATGAAAGCGAGCGACCCCTGGGTTTTGGGAGACGTTTTTTTTTCACTGAAAAAAATGTGATTTTTTTTTTTTTCTGTTTCATGATGTTTAGTTTAGCCTAACCATGCAGCCATTGGTAATTTAATTATTTATTGTTGCATCAAGTCATATAAGAAGCAAATTTTATTAATGAATGTAAATTAATACACTAACTTCTAATTAATTTTTGTTTATGGATTAATTTTACTTTCATTAATTGGTTAAGTCTTTGCTTTTTTGCATAACCTCTGATTACTGATGCACAACTAACACACACACACACACACACACACACACACACTGCTTGTGCACCCTTTTTATTGACCATGTTCACTTTCTTACCTTAAACTGGCCCCTGGCAGATGTGACTGGCCTAACGCGCTCATCAGATACTGTGGCTCTTGGTTAGAAGTTGAAAACATATAAACACACGTCCCCGTATAAACTTCCAAACAATAACGTGATGCTTCAGTTATCTGGCTCTCTTGTACGACATTAATGGCCATCAGCCAACCACTGGTATTTACTCAGCACCCATTAGATCTGATTGTTAGCCTGTGCGGCTAATTAGCATTCCCCAGCTGGCTCTTTCACCCTGTCATTAGGCTTTCTTATCCAGCAGCCGCAACAAACTGTAATGTGCATCAGCGCTCACTGACATCCATGTTTAGCTCCACGCCTATTAGCACTGAAGATGTCTCACACGAGCTTGAACAGTTTGCTGATCAGACCTCAGGCCTGTGCTACAAAAACAGGATCAGGGATTAGTTAACCAGATAAACTCAGGTTTAATCCTGGGTTTTCAGGATTACAAAAGAGGTTTACTTCTTAAATCATACCTGATACCTGCTCTGGTGCAGGTTCAAGATGACATCAACTATATAAAAGTGCCGCCTACTGATTAAGCAATTATCTTGAGAAATGGCATCATCACTGGAGCTCAATACGCAGACAGAGAAGGGGTCTGTGCAGAGAATAGGAAACCCCTCTCGCTTTCCCTGAAGACTTTCTTATATGAGCAACCCTCATTATTGCTGAGGGCCAGCTCCTCGACTGAAGTGTGCTCCCATGTAGGAGGGCCCACTCCTGTAGTCTTTGCTTCATTTTTTGGCTGCAAGCAATAACAAAAAGCCATTACATAGTGCTTTTGTACACTGATATCATCCTGCAACAGAAGCCGACTCGAATCAAAGCCTTATGCTTGTGGTACTTGTAAGATATGAAAATAAGCCTTGTTACCATTTTGAATTAGGTTTTTATATTTAGTCTTTATTTGCTCCAAGTCTGTTTGACACCAGCGGGGTTGCAGCCGAAGGACTGAGCCTAAAATTGTTGTACGTGCCACGAGAAGACATCTAAGCAACACATTAATTTCATAGAATGCACAGTGTAATTATAGTCAGATCTTTTATGGCGATATTTTAATCCTATTAATTTATGCGTTCAGACAGTCAAGTGATTTTTTCTTTCAGCTGCTTTTCCTGTATTTTGGAGCTGCAACTGTTGCCTTTAGCCTGATGTGTTTAACTTCTTCATATATTTCATTCGCTCTTCCTCTCTGTGCCTGTCAATATTTCTAGCTATATGCTGCAAACACAGCCCCTTTTATGTGAACATAAAACCCACCTCTTTCAATGTAATTGTCCCCTGCAAACCCAAGTGCCGAAGCTTATAACAGAACTGTAAGGCCAAAATGCATGCATGAGACAAAACTTAAAACCCTAACCCAACTCATATTTGAGTAACAACAACTTGGTCTTACTTTGTGCAAAGCCAGTGAAAATCACATCGCTTCAACATCTTGTGAATCACACCTGTGTAAAATCTCAGGCCTCTAGGTCCAACCTCATGTGAACTTGACATATTGATATTGGCTATTGATATTTTGGGCATTGCTCTGACACTAGTGTCCCAGAAGCTCTCCAAATTGTGCCAAATGCTTTAACTCACTACTGAAACATTGGAAAAACATCTGATGAAGATAAAACTTCTTTCCACCCTTTCCATTCATTTTCCATGTTCCAGGTTAAAATTAAGAACAAGTAATTCTTACTCAAAGGTGCCACAAATTTTCTTGCAAAAGTCCACAGCAAGGTCATTCGGAAAGAACCAGCTGATCTCTGCAAACCTAGGTTGACCTACCAAGTTAATAACCACAATTGTATGTGAACATGACATGGCTGCAGCCACAGGTCTCTTACTGTACATCAGGTTACACATCTGACATCAGTTTATCATCGCAGTTGACAGGTGGACTGCATTAACGTGCATCAGGACAGAGACATAAACCATAAAATCCAGGTGTTCTCCATCACCCAGACCAGCTCTGGTCCTGGTCAGAGCTGTCCTCGGCTGCATTAACAGGTGTCAGTGCAATATGTCTCAAAAACCTCACACAAAACAGATCACAACGAGATCAAACCGATGCAAATCAAACAGGTGGTACACAGTTTGGACAATAACACCCGGAATAAATGCAGCCGCGGATGTGACGGGAAACATCTGAAACAAAGAGTTTGCTCTCTTTTCAAAGGCTTTGTGTGTCATTTGAGGTGGTGATATGATCTTGTTTGGCAATAGACTGTTCCAGTGTGTGTATGAGAGGAACATTTGGGCAGAGGTTTTAATTCAGCCTCAGCTAAATCACATCTGGGGAACCAGGTGGGAAGAAGCCACTATAGGGAGTTATCTCTCCCTCCAAGCATGATGCAGAGTCATTATAGCATCATATTAAAAATTGATATTGTGTTGTTTTTTTCTGCAAACGAACTGACTGGAAGAACATGGTGGATAGATAAAGCACCAGAACAGACTCTATATTGAGCTTCTATTTGTGTCTCTCTGTTTAAAAGTCCTATTTGATTGCACACTGACTCCCTGGTGTTAGTCGCTGATCTGTTGTGTCCTAATTGTGCTGTACATCGGCTCCTGTATCTTACTTCCCTCTCGCCGGTCCCTTTGTTTTGTGGGTGAAAAGCACATTGTTTGTGCTGTGTGCACCTGGGAAGGCATCGACCACCTCACACAGTGCAGCCCAGGGCCCCTAGAGAGCCGGCTGCTCCTCATCCCTCCTCTACCTTTTATTCCCCTGCTCCCCCTTTCACTGATGACCCTCAGCTCAGTCCACTACGTCTAACAATCTAATAAACTCTTATAGCTTCTTCATTCCGCTTTGCTGTTTGACCCACAATGTCACTGCTTTTGTAAAGTTTGTGCATAAACTTTAACGTCACGATCTTTACAATCTCTTTGCCATGTTTGGACACTTGTAGTTACAATGTTAAAGGAATAGTTCTGTTTTGTTTTGTTTTTTCCCTGGGGGTGCTGTGAGCTAGTCATTGGTATACTTGCAGTAGATTCTAAAAAGGAAAACTATCCCAGTCCACTGACAGAACAGTAGAGTTACGTTGCTATGTTCAGGGTCATAGGAAAAACCATGTTTCAGACACCCACCAAAACAATCTCGTATCCATTTAAATATACACTTCATCAAAAATATTTATAGCAGTTAAACTTGTTAATGTGCAGTAAAACTCTAGTTCTGCAGTCACAGCCTATAACCCATAATGACATATTGACATATAGTATATAGATCTGTCAGTTCTGGGTTCAGATACACAGCACATTGTTTATGTTTTTATGTTAATTAGGTAATAATTTGTGTGACAGAACATCATAAACATCAATGTAAGCTCTGGAAGAAAATGACAACATTATAGCTATAATTGAAGGTCAGGACTGAATGTTGCAAATCTGGACATTTCAGATTCAGGAACCTGATCAGAGAGCGACCAATGATTTTGATGGCTGTGGGTGGAGTGTACTGTAGCTACAGTATGAATCTAAGGAACTCTGGGAAGTTGAGTTCAGTTTACTTTCTCTGCAAATACTTGCAAAACTGTGTAAAGTTTGAATAGTGCTTTGAGCAAAACAGCAGCTGGATTCATTAAATGGACATACAGTGTATTCTTCTGTGAAAGTAAATTTGTAAGAACTAAAATCAACAGGTGAGCTAACAGTGAAGGTTTTAATTTAAGTTTTGCATGACATCCTTAGTGGAAGTCAAGTGCAGTCAACCGTTTTGTAACAGTTTGGATGCTCTGCACTAAAAACAGATATGAAATATAAGAACAAAATGTCATACAGACAGTTTAATTGCATAAATATTGATTCTTTACTAACTGCATTAAAAAGCCACATTGGTTCAGTTTGACTCCCTCTTTTTCCCTCTCGCTCTGTCTGTCCGTCTCTCAACAGAGCTGTGTTTTGAGTCTGTCTTCATGTTTGTTTCCTATTGTTTGGATTTTCCTCTTTCACTTTCAACTCTCTCCATACATCTTTCTTTCCATCCACTTCTTTTTTCCCCTGGCGCTCACTGGTGTTCCCTCATTACCGGGGTTCGCCGACAGCTGCTTCCCGCTTCCCTGCTTCCCCCCGCAAGGCCTGCACATGGATTTGGTGGTGCTGGTGTGTGTGTGTGTGTGTGTATTTATTTGATAAGTAAGTATATTAGTTTTTTGTTTTTCTCTGGCTTGTTTGTTATTTTAGAAAATGCAAATCCTACATTATCTCTTATTTTGTATGTAAGAAGAAACATTTTGAAGCGATTTGTCTCGACTTGAAAGGACGACTTACAAATGTGTTTACAAATGTAAGCACTAGTGTGAGCTGACAGCCCATCTAGGTGTGACTTATTTAGAACCAAATCCCATCCCAAGACTTTCTTGTCGTTCAGATTAAGGATGAAAACAAGCAGCCGGAGCTGCTCATCGCTTTAAAGAACAACCATTGATTCTCTCTGTGAGTGTATGTTTGTGTAATCACAGCCATATGTGTCCACATTCCTGTACTGTATATAACATCAGCACACACACATTGCTCGCAATGCCCAAACACAGAGATGCCGACTCCCATCACCATAGAAACCAGCTCCTGGCCAATAAGAAAGAGGTGCCTCCTCGGGAGTGTAAACATTTTCCTTGTTGTCAAGGAGAAGTGGACACCGCTTGCGAGCCACGTACTGGTTCTGATTTTAATAGTCAGCCTGTATGTGTGTGTATGTGTGTGTGCATATCTGTGTGTGTGCGACCTTAGATGTGCAGCCTCAGAGTGCGTGACAGAGCGAGAGCAGATCTGGGGGTGGTAGTATATTGATACCAGCAACACTTGCAGTGTGGTGCGCCTTCAGCTGGAGGAATGCTCTGGACTGTAGGAGCTGTGGTTTGGATGGGACCGGATCAGGCTTTGTACTGGTGAAAAGGGTCAGAGAGGAGGTTTTTTAGGGATACTCACACTTAGATGTTGTGTTAATGGTTGACGGTGGGCGGAGCCAACACTCTGCCCTATAAGCGACAACAAACCCGCCGCACTAATCAACCTCCGCTTGGTTTTTGACTCCAAGCGTGATCCTGGACCTGCACCCACCCGCCTCTCTTGGGGCATTAGCAACGTGATTTTGATTGGCTAACACCCATGCTGGAACATTTGTATAAACGTGATTTGATTGGCCGACATCTGTGCTGCCGTGTGAAAAACAGAAAGTTTTGAGTCATCCAACACTTTATATCCACAAGGCAGATTGGCAAAGCTCTGAGAGTCACAGGGGTTTATGGGCTCCTTCTCTCACACACACTCCTCGCCTACCACGCTCTCCCTTTCTGAGAAGCTATTGGAGCCTATAGCCATGGCTTATTTGCTTTGTATAATGGGCTGCTTAGTGCCAGAGGATTGGCTTGGCTTGGCTCGGAGGGGAAACCAGAGGAAAGAAGAAAGTGGAGTCAAGGGAGGGAGGTAAAGCAGGGTTGTGTTCAGTGAAGACTGCTGATCTGGGCCTACGCTTCCTCAGCTCTTTACTGTAATGACTGTAAGTGTGTGTGTGCA
This sequence comes from Decapterus maruadsi, assembly GCA_030347415.2. NCBI lineage: Eukaryota > Metazoa > Chordata > Actinopteri > Carangiformes > Carangidae > Decapterus > Decapterus maruadsi. The sequence continues at coordinate 17,925,296 of CM064888.1, forward strand.
TGAACTAGCGGTCGCAAGTGGCAGCCAAGCAGAGATTGAGGGATACTTTGACTGCACCGAGAACCAGACAAAACTCAGAACACATCAGACATTACACCACACACACACACACAGCTCCACTTATTTACTATACTGACAGAGAGAGATACTGTATATGGACTGTAGTAGTGTAACTTCCATAGTGGGGACAGAAAGCTGCTCACACACTTACATTATGAAGACTGACATCCCATTTAGGTAAAAAATAACTGTCCCTACAGGGTAAACTAATTACACTTGAAGGGATACTTTACCCAAAATTGTTAATTCACCAGTGTTGTGTACCGTCATGCCAAGGAAGGGTTTGGAGAACTTTCAGAGTCATCAAAACGCTTTTGGAGGGGGGTCCGGCTCGCAACAGATTTTCATATAATGGCAGCAGATAGTGCTCACTGGAACTCCGACTTTGAAACCCTTCCTTGCCATGACGGTGAGTAGAAAATTGGTGAAATATTGATTTTGGGTGAAGTATCCCTTTAAGGGTTAGAGACTTACATTTTTGGCTTAGGTCCAAGTTACCATAAGCTTCAGGGATGGGGATAGGTATGTACTGTAGTGCTTATGGTTAAGTTGAAGATCATCAGATCATCTACAGAAACAGTGAGCCCTCTTTAGACTCAGATAAACCCAAAATATTAAACTGATCCATTGAAGCAGTGGGAATAAACCCAAGCCACCGTCAGCAGTCTGACACGTCTCCTCAGGCTGCACCTCCTTCACCTCTCAGGTGGACCATCTCCAGCATATAGCCACAAACTGTGGTGCATGTTCTTTTAGAGAAATGTTCAGAGAGGAAAGGCCAGAGGCTTGTCACAGAAACCCCAGACTTTCTGTCAGTCATATTCTTTGTTGACTGCCACAGAAAATCCATATTTGAACAATAACCCATTTACAGTGTTACACTTTTCTCCAGTTTGACAGAACAATCTTAATTCAAGGCCCACTCTGTGGCCTTTTCTAGAGTCTCAGCAACAAGTCATGTTCTTTTCCTTTTATTATATTTTTAAACAAAGAAATCTAGAAGGAAGTGGAGATAGGCTATATATTATTTAACATTTGTAGTACAACATATCTATATACAAATCATATCCATCATATCCAATAACCCATTGAGTTTAAACGCGCCTTCCTGTTGATGACGCTGATTGCTAATCAGCTTTTCTGAATGCTCTAAATATTTGACCTGTATCTATGTGTGTGTGTGTGTGTGTGTGTGTGTAGACCACAGTAGCGTGTCTCCACTAATTTCACTAATATTAGCCGGGTTCTGTTCCGGGGCCAGATGAGCTGCATTGATAACACTGACCTCCTGTTAATCATGCTGATTCTGGCGCCCGGCCGCATTTTTCCTCATATCGTAATTTCCCTCAATTTGCATATTTGTAGCTCAGTCATTCTTTTCTCTTCCTTTTTGACTGTTTTTCTAAAGCTTTTCTTCATCCTCTCCTTCCAGCTCGCTGACCTCTCGCTAACCTGTTAATGCAACATGTGCTGTGTTTCTCTTTGCTCTCTCCGTTTGTTTGCTGTGGCATTTCACTGGATTTCCTCAGACACTCCAACGTGTGTGTTTCTCTCTCCCTCTCTGAATGTGTGTGTGTGTGTGTCTACATTCAATGCTAATTCCACAGAATGGAGGGAGTTCTCCAAAAAAACTTGAAGCTCATGAATGAAATGGCAGCAGTCAGAGACTGAGAGCTAAACTGGAACAGACAGGAGCGCGAGAGAAACACTGACACACACTGCCTGACCTATGAACTATCACACACACACACCCCTGAGCTTTCCTGAGAATGTGCCGTGTGTGTATATATATAAATCTGTCAACCCACAACAGGTCTATCAGCCAGTAGCAGTCATTAGTGGTGATGTCATACTGTCTGCAATTGGCTGTGTGTTTGGTAAAAATCACTGTTGGGGATTTCAGCCTCACAGGCACTTAAGATCAATTATTCATCTTTCATCTCTCTCTGTCTTTTCCTCACTTTTTGCCTGTTTAATTGCTCTTCTCCCAGCTCTTTTCTTTTCATGGCCCTTTTTTTTCCCCCCTCAGTCAACGCGTGGACGTGAGATATGAGCTGTGTGTGTGTGTGCTGAAAACACATGAGCACATAGTGGAGTGATTTCTGCAGAAAGCCAGCTTCTCTTCAGACATATTCTTTCTTTTCCCCTGGGCTGTTAATGCTCTCACTGACATACACTGTATAGCCACACACACACACACCTCTCATAATTAGGATGACAGATATGCTGCTGTAACCTGTCTGATGGACACATTCACTAATTCACAGCCTTGAGAGAGACTTCCTGCTGCAGGTGTCTCTCTGTCTCTCTCTCATCCTCTAAGTCACTTGTTAACATGACACTTGAAAAAAACAAATTATTGCCTTAATCCAAATAACTGGACATCCAGATCATGTGATTGGAATTGGACTTTCTCCGTCATGTATACGCCATAATCAGAGTTTAACTGGACAACACATGTGCGCATGCTCCACACCCCCTGCGCTGGCATAAGACTCTGGAACAACAACATCCAAGAGCCAGTTGCAGAAGCTATTGTTGTAGCGTTACAGCGTTCTTTTCTGCCTCTCGAAATCACCATGATCACGAGGGATAGCGTGCACCTTATCTGCACAATAAGTAACGCGCACATTACGTACGAGTTGAACAAAGCTGTACAATTAACTATCTCGTTGTTGTTCAAATGTCTTCCATCTGGCTAATAGTCAACCGGAAAAGGTTCCGTAGTAACCCGCTGAAATGACGCATATCGCCCCCTGGTGTTGAGGAGGAGGACACTTTCCCGTCAGTTATTTGATTTTCTCTGTTGCATGTAAACTGGGACAAGGACAGAAGTCCAATTTGATGCCAAAATCAAATTTTGAGCATAGCTCGATTAAGCTGTGCATATTAACGTACTGACTCCCTTTGCAGATGTGGAAACAGATGTTTTTAGTCAATGCATGAAGGATTACACATCACATAATTTGCGGCTTGCGGCTGGTCACAGGTGAAGGCTGCAGAGCGATGTGCACCACATCTGATTAGTGAGTAAGAGGAAACACCCAGTTTCCCTCTTTGTTAATGAATGGAGCAGAAATATGACTCACTGAAACAGAGAGACGTAAAGGCTATAGCTGCTTTCATCCAGAGACTGTAGGTCCTGCGTGTAGCTGTGTTTGTTTACAGCAGGGTCTTACTGGCTCCAGTATGGAGATGACGTCCTGTGGTCACAGCTTCTGGTTAAATCCACCATGGCTTAGTTCAGCACGGTGAGAGCATTAAGAGCACGAGGGCTGCCTGTGCACACACTTTCTATAAGTCCGTATATTTCTGCACACTTGGCCTGAGGGAATTACCCGCGGTTCATTTTGTTGTGATGTTTAACACATGGTTACCAAGGTTACCAAAGGAAGTGTTGAGGATGGTGGTAAACAACCAACATGAGACGGGGGAATAAAAAACAAAATAGAAGAATAGAAGAACTTAAAAAAAACAAACATGAAAGAAAATCTAAACAGTATTACAAGGAAAAAATAAGTTTGTCTAAATCTAATTTAGTTTGGCTCTTTATGGTATAAACACTGAGCTCACTGGTAATTACACACTTCATAGCCAGAGCTGTGTGCAGCTATTCATCCTACATGATGATACATCTAGAATATCCATCAGCTTTTAACCAACACAGAGAGCAAACCAAGGAAATAGACACAAATCAAAAGTATCCAGTTGTACACAGCATGTTTTGTTGTTGTCAACATAACCTGATAATGCGGTCTTATTTCTCTTTAGACCACTTACAGCCTCACACTCACTCACTTGAACCTGTCAGGGTCCAGGACTGAGACCTTCAGGGAACAGCAGCATTGGGTTGTTTTTTTCCCTTCTCCCCTCTCATCCTCTTCTGTTTACTGAAACAGTGGTTGGCATCCTTAAATGTTGCATCATCGCCGGCTACTGGATCGCCTGTGGTCCTCCTACATTTGTGAATTCTTTGTGTGGCAGAGCAACACGGTAGAGCCTCAAATGATGACACACGGGCTGGAAATGAACAGCACGGCTGCACGCTTACCGACACAAACCGCTCTGTATCCATTCCTGCTTTGTGTTTCAACGAGTTCCGTGCGTTCATGAATAGTTCTGAGAGGATTTTAACACCATAACGGAGGATTATTTGTGAGTGAGCTGAACCGGCGAAGGCAGGAGCTGGGTGCGACGCTCCAGGGCAGAAACAGAGAACTCTCTGTGCTCGGAGTGGTTGAAGATTCTGTTCAGATGAAAGTCAGACACATCACAGCTCCTCAAAGGCATCACTCAAAACTTCTGCTGTGTAGCTGCACCAACTCTGCCCCATCACCTCAGCTGCAGACGCCACGGCAACAGAGATGCGACTCCACAATACTTCCCAGTGAAACTCTGTGTTGCTTAGCAACTCGGAGTCCGCAGTGGCAAGATACAGGGGAGTTTCCTGACTGATGAGAAATATGCGTGTGTGTGTGTGTAGATGAGCTGTTTCAGGAACCCTCCTTTGCACACACTTCATATGTAAAAGTTGACTGCAGAGCAGCAGCTGTTGACGCCTGCGTCTGCAGCTGGACTGATGCTGGCAAATAAACTCAGCCTTTGTTTTGAATATTGATGAGGAGAGTGGATCATGAAATCAGCCCTTTCTTCGGCTGCCTTCACATAAAAAAGGATATCTCCATATAGTTTGTCTTTAGAGTCCCCATTGTGTCAGTATAATGGTTGGTATAGACTCTGTGCATCCATATTCATGAGCCAGGAGCGTGAAACAAAGTTGCAGCCTATTTAAATGGACAGCATCTTGCAGTGAGGGCTGGATTTATCAATAATGTAAGATGGTAAAAGTTTAATGGTGTTTTCTGTCATCGATGCCCCCCCCGCCCATGGGAAATCATTAGGTCAGTTATTTAACCCCCAACTCTCCCCAGCACACACTCATTTAAACAAACACGCACGTGACAGTGCAGTAACTGTGCTGAGATGTTGTTTAAGGACACTAAGCTGATACGTGGGTCTCTCACGTGTTTCTTTGTCCCCTCATCTAGTTTTTTTTCCCACATTTCCCCTGTCACTCCCTCTGTCCCTCACATATTCCTCTTTCTCTCTCTTTTTCTGCAGTCCCCCCACCCCATCTCTCTCCCACCCCTCCATCCCGCTCGGTTTTAGCCCATTAGTTCTAACCAGCCTCTCATATGGTCGGCACTGATACAGCCGGGATGACAATATGCTGCTATTTCCCTCAACCTCCTAACTCCCTGGCTCCTGACTCAGGCTTCTGATAAGCCATGTCAGTGAGCGGCGCGGATATGCACTGTTATACCGGCAGGATTTTCTACGCCACCACTAACAGACGCTCCACTGTTACACAGCAGCCTTTTTGCTACGAGTTGCATCTGGCAGCATGTCGCTGAGGCAGGGTGTTTACATGCCTAATGCTCATTTCAAGGGTAAAAAATGTGATTTAACTCACTATAGCTGCCGCATTTATACGTGTCAGAGCGAGATATCCGGTGTTTGTCAGGCCGTCTGGTCTTTGTGCATCTCTCCTGATCGTCTTCCTTTTCCCTTCCTGACTCATTGCTCAACAGATTAGAGACAGAGTGGGAAGACATCTAAAGCCATATTTCTTTTAAAATCCATTCGTTAAAGAAGAAAAATAACAACCCAGCACCTTTTTCAGCAGCTTCAAATTAACGCAATCATCCGACAATAACCCACTTTCCCCCAGCTGGTCTTTGAATTATCAAACCAGCATCTCGCAGATCACAAGCATGTGTTTTGAACCTCCGGGCTACGGGCGGCCCTGTGTTTTAGAAACTGAGTTCATCATACAAGCAACAGCTTTGTCTGCTTTTTAACGCTTAAAAAGATCTACGTCGTGTTTCCCTGACAAGCATCCTCCTGTGGTTATTGTTTTAACGACTGTCCTCATGCAGACGTACGAGCCGAGGAGACGGGATGTTGCCGTGGCCCTGCGAAGCCTCTTAAACTGAGCAGACGCTGTTCGCTTTTATTAATCTTGTATGTCCCATATGTCCCGTTTACTCGGATCAGTTCAACGGCTACAATGTGGGTGCTGACACCGAACATAAACATGAGACAGTGAGTCAGGGACCGAGCAGTCAACAGAGGTTTATTTCACCAAAACATGTCCAAAAATACAAATGAAAGAAAATAAACCGCTGTAGTAAATAATGAGATGTTAAAAGAGTCGACCAATAAATATAAACTCAAACACAGCTAACTTGACTAACTGGCCTAACAACATGAAACAGAGGGGAAACATAGAGTCAGTGATTCCCAGAGGGGAAAACAGGCAGTAACTAGGCCTAGTATACAGAAATATGATGATGATGATGATGATGATGATGATGATGATGATGATGGATGCCTGGTAAGATGCAGACAACATGGAGATTTTTTTTTTTTTGGAGTTAAGAAAGCTGAATCATTCAGTTAAACCATCAACTAAATGTTAGGTGGCTGGGAATTAATTTTGTCACCTGTTGAACATATTTGATGAATTGCCGCAAGTGTTTGTGCAACATTTCTCCAGTGGTCTGCTGTGTCTAAATATCCAGTCTGTCTTTCAAACACCATGTGAGAAACGTACATTAAAGCAGCTCACTGAGTTCCATCAGGATGTGTTCAGGAACCGGAAGAGAGTCGGACAACTGCCATTTGTTCTCTGATAAAATGGCACTTCATCATGTGGGGGCTCCCGCAAGTAGATAAATAATAAACTTAAAGGTGTGAATGTGCGCTCGTGCATGAGCACACGTGCACACATTTTTGCACAATGACAGTGATGAATTGTACATTACACAGGGAGCAGTCGCCCTCAATATTTCATGAACATCCTTCCACTTTCAGTTCTCCATCTCCTTTTTTTTTTTATTCTGGCATGTTCAGCACTCTTTCTCAAAAAAAAAATCATTCTTGTCAGTCACCTCCTAGAAAATAGCTGGGATAAGACGGAACAGACAGAAAGGTGAAAGGAGAGAGAAAGTAAAGTGATCAGAGAGAGAGAGAAAGCTTTGACGGGATTTGCGAGAGGGATGGATGGAAGAGGAGCAGCGAAGGTGAGGCAGCGGCAGATGTCTCCACCTTCACAGCTAAACCTCACTTTTCACCCTAAGCTATCTTTCCTGTTTTGCACATCTTCACATACGACTGCTGTGTTTTTTCGCCTTTGTAAAGTTTCCACTGTGCGGTGAAGGCATTGCACCTCTGAGGGGGGAATAATAAATAAAAAAAACACAAAGAGAAGGGCGGTTGTCAGGAGTGATAAGAAAGGCAAAAAGTTTGTCAAATAGAATTGTCAAATAGTGAGGAGGCCACTCAGGAGAAGAGAGTGATATTTGAGTGTGGGCCATCCTCTTCACAGCGTCTATCTCATCTGTCTTATAGTTTATCTTATAGTCATATCCTCTGTGATTTCCTGCCTTCGGACTTGAAAAGCACGCCGACGTGCACTACAGCGCGAGGGCCCCCGATCAAGCCCAGCGCACAGCTTTGATTGTTATTGCTCTCTCACACTGAGCCACCAGCCGGGCGCTTAAAGCTGTCATGTGAACTTGATGTTGAATTAACGTCGTAAACTTGCAGTAGTTGTCAGCGTTTATTTAAAGAACCTAATGCCACAGCCAAAATGATCTATTTATAGGAAGGTTGTGTTTACTGACTCTGGCACCGGCCCTTGCGGCCCAATTACTAGTCCAGCCCACTAGGAATCTTCCCATGTCTCCCGATTAGCCACTCCATGACTGAATGTGTGTTTCCAGTAATTAGATTGCTATCAGCAGGAGGCCACAGATTATTTTGGCCCTGGTGGGTTTATTCAACCCTGGCTAGCCGTATTGGGTAGAACATTGGCAACAATTCAGTCCAGTCTTGTTGTAAAAGCGCCCTCAGAGATATGGAATATGCCATAGTGTGTATGATGGAGGTCAGAAAGAGCCAAATCCACATCTGGATGATAGACTCCACATATTTTACCAAACAATATACCCTCAGACTTCACACCTTAACCCATTCTCTGTCTGTGTCCCTGCCTCTTCAGTCCATCGCCTCTCGCTGTCGCGGTCCGACCTGCTCTTTCCCACAAGCGCCGCTGACAGCTTTTAATAAAGGAACATGCTGCGTTGTATGGTTGAATGTCACCGCACCTGTCCCACCTCCAGCTCGGCTTCCTACGCCAGGACACCTCGCTTTTCACCGGCGCTGGACCTGGCCTTTGTGAAAGTATGAACTTCATGGCAGAGCGAGTTTCAATCAAGAGGAGACGTCTGTGCACATCCTCTGTAACACTCCTCTGCGCTTTGATCTGAATTCCTTTCATGAACATAATGGGGCGTTGTGAGGCCAGAATTTCACCAAGTTGCGTCAAGCAGACAGTCTTAGTTCCATACTGTACAAAGTAAGCAATATTCATGGCTTTTTAACTGGGGCTCATACGTGTTTTTGAACTCCAATGTGTATTTTCCGGGAGGACCTGAAGCTAGCAGTCATACATAACATGGAAAAAAGGCTAAAAATGGAAAACCTTGTCATATCTCTCAGATGTTACACAACCCATGCACTGAGCTGTAGAACTTGTGTAACGGTCACAGATTGTATAAACTTCTCAAATTGTTTGCAGCTCTTGCACAGAGATGATCAGTTGCTGCTACCTCTTATCGCTCAAGAAGAAGACTGGAAGTCATTTTCTAAAACATATACAATATCATAACTGTTATCAGAATGGTGGCAGCTGAGTAAAAGCACACTTTGACCCCAGATAGTCACCGGTCAAAGATCTCAGGATTAAGTTACATGCACAGAAAATAACTGAAATTGCTGCTTTTCTCCTCTTTGTGTGACTGACTCCATAGAAACAGCTGGTAGACAAGTTAGCCTCCCCAGACAATGTTCTCCTGTCACCACAAACGGTCAGCGAATTGCATGATGGATGCAAACAGGCATTAGATCCTTTATGCTACAGAACGCTGTTCTGAGATCAGACGGAGGGAGAGATATCACTTCCACTTTTATATCATTCTAATTGATGTCTATTTTTAGGTTTAACTCCTGGAGCACTGCTGCCCTGACAGCATGATGACATGCTGCTTCAGGAGGCTTATTGCAGGGAGCTCGCATTAGTTTCAATGTTACAGAAAGATTATTAATCAACACTTCTTCTCATGCATTTATAGAAAGTTCATTCTCTTTGCTTTGCATTTCAAATTTTCTGGAAAGAGCCAAATTTATCTCCGTCTACCCACAGGAAAAAAAACTTCCTTCTGAAGTAGGTTTGCATGTAAATTTTGTATTATATTCATATTTTCCGGGATGCATTTATCCTTTGTGAGGCTTGGTCTACCTTATTTCCTCATATATGCATCAGTCATTAGTTCAACACCACCATCCCGCCGCCCTCGGCCCCTCAGCGGGAGATATAGATTTTTGAAAGTGCGTACAGAGAGCCAAAGCTGTGTGCAGAGCCACGTACAGTCAGAGTTATAGTAAACACAATGAATAATATCTATTCAGAGAGGCCTGTCTGTATTGATCAGCCTCAGACTGTGTGAGCCTCATCTCTTTCTGCTCAGGATTAATTTCCCTCCTCATGAAAGAGTTGGAGGAAACTTGATGAAATGAGTTAAAAATAAAAATGAGTTTTTAAAGTGAAATAAGTTTTTGCAGAAAAACTTTGCTCTTTTGAATCCGTTACCCCATTTTGCCTTTCTTTCCCTTCCACGCACACACACACACACACACCAGTATGTACTCGCACACGGATTCTTTTGTTGTTGTTTGTGTCCTGGTGTCTGGTGTCAGATCATTAGAGGACAGGATCAGAGTGAATCAGCAGTGAGATGCGGGGAGGCAGGGGAGGACATAAGGCTTGAATATTGTTTTTTTCCTTCATTAGAGAGGAAAGGCACGTTAAGCGTGTATGTGTGTGTGTGTGTGTGTGTGTGTGTGACGGAAGCCTGAAAAGATCCCATGAGAGCAGAACACAGACAACTTTTTAAGGTGTTGATGAATTTGATAATGCTGCCTATCTGATGAAAGCGTTGTTGTGTGTGTGTGTGTATGTGTGTCTGTGGTATGAAGCAGGCTTCTTGCTTTCAGAGTTTTGACAGAGCATATCCTTGTGTATCTTTCCTCTAATTGAATCCATCCCTCAGGGCGTCACCACTTGTTTATATGCTGACACCATGAAGGTGAGCGTGTGTATGTGTGTGTGTGTGTGTGTAGCGTCATACTGAACCCAGCAAACACTCTCCCCTTATTGTTTAATTATAGCCCAACAGCTGGAGCGATGAAGGAAGAGAACAAAGACAGGAAAGGAAGAGTTATTGATTAAATGAGTCAGATTATTCATATTTGATGTTTTGCTCTGTCTCCTCTGCTCGAGCTCTCTCCTCCGCCTCCACCTTCCTTTCTTTTCTGTTAATAAATTGTCTATATTCCGTTGAAGGGCCGCCAATAAACAATACATTTCATACACTTCATCGGCTGACAGGGTCTGGAGTGCGCCAGTAAAACTTGTCTCCCCTTTTTACACGTGTGCCAAGGGCAAGTAGTGTGTTCTCAACCGGCTTTTAAAGTGTGTCCTTCCTCGCCTCATCAGCTGGACATGGAGAAATATTTTCTTTTGAAGTGTTCTTTGTAACCACATATTCTATCGATATGTTGTTTTTGCACTCATTTATTCATATACATATTATAATGACTATATATAGAATAGATTAGAAAGCTTTTATTGGCAATCAGGGATACAATGAGAGTAGTACAATTGCATTCACACATTGCACATGGTAAAAGAAAGGTGACCAAATGTTTCAGTTTGAGTTGTTTCAGGAGTTATGGGTTCTGATTAGGGTTGCAAAGGGGCAGAACATTTCCGGTAAATTTCCAGAAACTTTACGGAAACTTTCCATGGGAAGTTAAGATGGGGAATTTTGGAAATATTGAAAAAAAAAATCCCAGTTTTTATTTGGTTACAAGAATGTCCAGTGTGGATGAATCTACGCTACCCACTTGTTGATGGGTCCACTTATACTTATTATTATTTAGTGGTCGGGTCGCCCAGCATTTCATAGTTTTGGTTTTGCGGATGCTGCCCTGTGGGTCATGGGAATACAGTAACATCACCGAATCGCCCTTTATGGTTGGAACTATGACGGTATCTGATCGTCTTCCAACCTCCGACTTTCATTCTTGATCAATGAAACCATTCTTGCAAATGTTTTCTCTTTATTCCCGTTAATTCCCATGGAAAGTTTCCAACTTTGAAAATTCCCGGAATTTTGCAACCCTAGTTCTGATAGTTTAGATAGTTCTGAGATAGAAACTCCATGCTTATGAGAATTCCATGCTGCTCTGTGTAGTAATACTGCAATTTGTGCAGGATTGAACCTAAGGCAACAAGTAGCAGTAACAATAATATGATGAATGCTAACCCGTAGTCTGATAGTGGCGCAAATAGAGAAGAGTCCGAAATATCAGATGCGTATTTATTCGCTAATTAACCGGTTGTGTAATTAATTCAGTGATCCACTCTATCACACACCAGTCATGCTTCTCATCACTACTTAAATTGACAATTCTTTGTGATGGTAAGATTAGTGCAGAATGCCAAATGAAAAAAACAACAACATGAATCCAGTGTTTGTTGAGTTTTTGCATTCTGGTTCTTCTTTCCTGCTTGATGATAAAATACACATTGGCAGTATTAAATATCTTGTCCAAGGTCTTGGACGACTCCGACTCTGAGTTTAAACCAACACAGCATAAACTTTGAGAACACTCTGTTCTTGCAGAGTTTCTCAGTCCTTAGTGCAAACACTTCATGCATAAGTCATTCCACGTTCTACCTCTGCACTACCACGCTACGTAACACAAATCTTATTGTTTAACACTTTATCTCTTTCTCCTCTCACCTCTCTGCCTCAAAAAATAAAGCACCTTAGGGCTCAGAAACCATTCACACCCTGTTTTCAAATTTTGTTATGCTGCCTCATCCATAATAATGGTTTACACTTTATACAGCACTTTTCTATCAATACCTGATACCCAAAGTATGTACATTACCATTACTCATTCATACCACATTCACACCAGTGGTGGTAGAATACGTGTGTGGTCACAGCTGCCCTGTGGCAGACTGGTGCACATTGGCAGCCATGCTTCCGTCAAACGCCCCCTCTAGCCACCACCATGATCATTCATACACATTCACACGAGGTAAGGTGTCTTGCCCAAGGACACAGCTGGATTCAACCCTCAACCGCTCTACCTCCTGAGTTCCATCCATCCATCCACCCATCCATCCATCCATCCATATCCAATCCAATCCAATCCAATCCCAGCTATAGTGCACCATAGACAGGTCACCAGTCACAGAGACAAATAGCCATTCAACTGACTGTAGTACCAATGGAGCTAACCAGTATGTTAGGTCTTTGGAGCGTTGGAGGAAGCTGGAGAACACACATGCAAACTCAACACAAGAAGACATCAACTCTCTGCCCTAAATATTTGGTGCATGCAAAATATTTTTATCTTAAATTTAAACCAAAATGTAAAAGAAAAAAAGAAGTTTAGTATTTCTTCTACTTCCCTGAGTGGTACATAATTGTCTGACTGTGGAGAGCTGCAGTGCTCTTGGCGTCCTTTGTTCAATATTACACACATGAAGGGTTTCTGTTGTTTCCCTAGGTGCTGTACTCTTGGTTGTACACTGTTTTATTATTCATGTTGTCTGATATTATGAAAATGTTCACGTTGACCTGTGGAGACTCGTGCAGTCGACAGCAGAGGCTCAGAAGTGCTGGTGCTGGGTACAAATACATCTTTTATACAGAGCTGCGGTAGAAAATATATGCCACTGTTTCTAACACAGAGGCCCAATAATCAATTAGATTTTTTTTTTTTCATATTCAGGGTTTTATTTTGAAAGTTTTCCTTTTTTATCTGTTGACCTGGTGTTTCCTGTCACATTTCTAGAAGCTGTGTGGTCTCTTTACGCGCAGCTCAGATGAAGATTGATGTCAGTAATGTACAGAGACAACACATACGGCTCATTATTTTTAATTAGCCCTTCTCTGTGTAGATGCTATCACTGTGTGTCAACAACAGTTTTTACCCCCTGCAACTTTCAGTGCCACCGCTCTTACATTATAGACCTGAGTGTCTGGGTTTTTGTTTCCTGTTTAATGATCCCACTCTCCATACTGACTGATCTTTTTAATTGCATCCCTTTGGACTCCCAGAACTTTGTGTGCATCCTCCAGTGTGTGACGTAACCGAGCACTGCCTTCCAGATGCACCCATCTTTACCCAAACGATGCCGCCGAGGTTCCTGCTGGTCACGGACTCAAATATCCCCACAGCCTGCATCTATTATTCACCGCTCCTCTTCAATAGTGTATAGGAACCACCAGTATCACTGTATCACATTCTGTCCAAGTGTCTCATGGCGTTACATTCAAATTGGATGATTCTGTAGCACATGATTTATGTCCAGTGTCGATGTTGGGGGTGAATGCAGGGGAGGTGGCGAGGCCTTTATTTAGCGAGGCATAAAATAAAGATTTGGTGGTTGGGGTGGTGGATGAGCTCTGACTTTCTCAGCAGCGACAGTATCTAAGTGAATAATAAATGCTTGGAGGTATTTTTAGGCATTTCATGTCTTTATTACAGAGACAACAGAGATGGCAGCGAATGAGGAGGGAGAGGTGGGTGGGGGCGCCTCACATGAAGCGGGATCACTTCACGATTTACGGCCACCACCTTCACCACCATGGTGACCGATAAATAACCGTTTATATTATTATTATACAGCCATTCCTGTCGAACATAAAGATGCATAGGTAGAGAACGCTACTATTAGATCGTCTGGTGCTCCTCTTTCAAACTTTTGACTAACATGAAAGACAAAATCGACTCTGGGTGCTCGTGTTGTTGTCGTTGTTGCTGTTGCGGTGGCTGTGGGACCGTGCTGACCCAGCTGCATTCTGGGTCAGTGGGATAAATGAGGAAGTGGTGGCTAATACGATAAAAGATGGACAGGTCGTTTGTCTTCACAGCCTCCGTGCACACTTTTACAGACAGATGAAATGCAGTGATATCCTTTTTAGCTCACGTAGCGCACGCGCACACACACACACACACACACACACACACACACAGAGTCTATTCTGTGCAACTCTGTTTACCAGGCTGGATGTGGGGCGCTGACTGTGAATGCAGTAGCGATCTATAAAATAAGTGGGTGTGTGATTATGTGAATGCATGGAGCCCACATATCTGTGTCATAGTGCTTTGTGTGTGTGTGTGTGTGTGTGTGTGTGTGTGTGTGTGTAATCTCTGCTTCCTCTCATCGCTGTCTGATGTCACATGGCTCAGGCCGGTGTTTAGCCTAAACCACATTAGGAATGCCGCACTTCAACCCCGTGGTCAATAAAATTCATGCCCCATGCATCAAGATGTCCTCACATCCAATAACTCTGAAACCAGATGCTTCATAGTCAACCTCCGTGTCTCCCTGCTCCTGCCTCTGTTGTCTGTTTTCTGCCTTGCACAGTCTCTTTAAAGTGCCTGTCTTGTTTCCTCACTAACAATCTGAACATCTTCCAACAGACCTTGCAAACAGATCTTTGGTTAACGGGGTGAAATGGGAGCAATGACTGCCACTCAAATCAGGCACAACAGGGCGTTCCTACTTCCTGGATTCCTCTGTGGCTCGTTTTTTTTTTTTTTCCTCTCAAAAGCCAGTTTTGAAAGTGAATTGGGCTTTAAGAGATGTGTAAACTGCTCTGACAAAGTGATGCAGTTTATAAACTTGAATGAGATAATGAGGTCACTGGAGAAAGCCGAGAGAAAATACACATTCATTTCCTGCTGGTTGTTACTGCGAGCTCCCAGCTCTTGTCATAAATATGTAAGACATGATTTTCTGCCTGTGTTGTATTCCTTAACTGTTGTCCACATGGTTCGAGCGCGCCTCCATGCTGGTGATCCTGCTGAACTGTGTGACACTGGGCATGTTTCATCCCTGCGAGGACATCAACTGTGACTCCTCTGAGAGGTGCAGGATCCTGCAGGTAAGATCATCTTTGGCTTTATTCTCAGTGGATTAAGTGTCCTTTCCTGCATGTTTTGCTTAATACAGAAAGTCTGTGGAAAGCAAAGACTGTTTTCTTATGATGTAAACATGTGTAAATATTTTCCCTTGGGTTACGGAAAACTTTCACTGCCACTGCACTTAAAATATGTGACAATAATACCTGAGGCAGACATGAAGAACTACATGATACACAGTGGAGTTGTCAGTTTCTGAATCGGATACCTATTGTACTGACACAAGCATGGACTTGAAGTACTAGGCAGCATTAAATTATTAAAGGGATAGTTCAACATTTTGGCAAATTGGCCCATTGCCATAATCTGTATAGTCTTGTGAGTAGATTGTTATCTCTAATTGTCCGTGCAAGCTATTTTTAGAATGGCGGAGCAGAGCTGTGAGCTGCTAAGGCTAATGGGATTTCTTGGTTTACCTCATCAAACTCATTAAATACACAATCGAACAACTCCAAAACGCTCTGGTGGACAAGTTGTGACCTGCACATTCACCACACTGTGAGATAATAACAGAACGTTACAAGATGGAGTTGTTTTAGAGGTAAATCCATGCATAACCACTGACATGCGTTCCTATCGGGGGCAGTCTTTCGGCAAGCAGTCTCTGCATTTGCCTCGAAAACAACTGTCTTGTAATATTCCATTATTATCTCATAGTGTGGTGAATGTGCAGGTCACAACTTGTCCATAAGGTCAAAGGCTCGAAATCTGCATTTCTCAGAGAGTGGTCTGCGAATCACTGGTGGTCCCTGAGTGACCCCTAGTGGTCCATAAGGTGGCAGGGTAACATATCACGTTTCAAGATTTACAGTGTTTCAAAATTCCTGCATAGGTGTGTTGTTTACACACATATTGGTGCGCACCCTCGGTCTGCACTACTTGGTCTAAATGCTGCACCAATGGCAGGGCATCATGTTTCCACGATGACTGCATGGAAAAGACGTGTGGTACATCATGTTTACATGAGTCCTGAAAAATGAAACTGAAAATTATTAGTAATGCTAAACTTTAACAATGGAGATACATGTACGACTGTACAGCCCAGTTAACTACGTGAACCTTTTTAGCTCAAACTTGTTGCGTACACTACCAGGCAGTTGGAGCGGGAGGAGGTCCAACCGCTTCCACATAACAAACAGACCGCACCAGAGTTGGTCTGTAGCCACACCAAATGTGACTGTTGTGTTCACACTGAACCAAATGCACCAAACTCTGACATAGCTGACCTAAACACTACCTGTGTGAAAATACAGCTTGAATGTAAAATCAGAGATACAGCATGGTATAATATTGGTAATGCTGTAATTTTAGCTTGTAAAATGTGAACTGTTGAAGTTGGCATATTGTGTTTGGGGCTATGCAGAGTTAGGTGGTCCGTGAGTGTTTTTTAATGGGTTAAGTGGTCCCTGACCTGAAAAAGTTTGAGAAACACAGATGTAGGTCATTACTTTTGCAGTTTAATTCTTTTCCTTAAATAATGTAATATAAGTGCTTTAACTAATGGGTGATATGTAGTGGGTAATTGGTTTCAGTTTTCAAGTAAGTTGCCCTGTGCAGCTTTCCAAAAAGCCGTGTTGAAATCTTCATGCATTTTTTAGAGTGCACTCCAGTAATTCCCGAGTGGAAGCAGACTGATGTGTAGTTCCAGGCAAAGGCAGACTGAAGTATCTGGGGTTTTCCCTGGAAGCCACTGGACAATTAGGCCGATGAAACAGAGACAAAAAAGTTGCAGAAAATCGATTTAGGTGTGCCTCAATTGTTGCTGTGCAGTCACTGGGCCAGACGGTGGTGGGTGGAGCCATGTTAAAATTGGCTAAGGCTAAATATTGGCTTTAGTCAGGGAAACTGTTTCACATATACCTACCTCATGGCCAGTTAACTTCGATTCATGTGGGTCTGCCTCACGCCCCTTCTCCCACTGCTGTAAATCAATCAGACACTCCACATTGTAACGAAACAGAGGAAACACAGTTCTAAACCCTCATCCATACATTGGCCTGTAAAAACCATGAAAGAAAATGCAGGGGTGAAGCTGAGAGACAAGGAAAACGAGAGGACACTCCAGGCAGGTGCAACAAAGAGCATCAGAATGACTGACTGTACGTTTGGTGCTGCTGCTTCTACTGTACTGTACCACCACCAGAGGAGACGCTCCAAAGCCGACCCCAGTCCTACAGGAGACTGTGAGCTCAATGAGACTGACAGCAGAGATCCAGCACAGGTCCCCGAGCCCAGGCAGAGCACCAGTCACAGAGTTTATACAGTAAGAGAGATCATTGTGTTAGCTTGGTTTTTGTTTATATCAGTTAGGAGGTAACATTCACAGAAATATTAACACTTAGCAATCGGTGGCATCTGTTTAATAATAACATTCCACACAGGTACATCCCTGAGACATCTTCCAATGGGTCAAAAAGAAAAAACAAACAAACACACATTTACAGACGCAACATTCACACATATGTGAGAGTTATAAGATAAGGACAACAGATGCAGTGTAATGGCAGGAAAAGAACAGGTAGTGTTTGGTAAAATCACTATACATGGCAGATTAGATCCAGAGAGCAGGAACTCTGAAACACTGAGATGAATTATACAGTAGATAAATAAGAAGAATCTCAGAGAGACACTAAAACATTTCCATAATGTCTGGCCTCTGCAGGTCCCTCCATTTGCATTATCTGAGATGGAGAATAAACAACAACATTGTGTGGAGGTGTTTCCATAAATTCATAGACTGCCTTTAATTTAGCAAACAAGAGCATTGTTTTTCCCTTTGTAAAAAAAACAGCAACAAAAAAACAAGAGGACAGAAAGCACATTTGTTTTGTGTGTTTGCTGAGGGAATCGAGCGCAGCGAGACGCAGCAGAGGAGATCTGTTCATCTTGTGCAGGGGAAGGATAATGTGCTTGCAAAGTGGTTTCAAATAGATTGAATCAGAACAAAGTCCTCTTATTTTCTTGTCCACTGACTCGGTGAAATTGAACAGTTTTGTTCCAAAATGAGATACAGCAGGGCCCGAAAGCCTGATGGGAAAGGTCCCGGACTCTTGGACCCCACTCTGTCAATCACTTAGAAAATAGAGCCCCAATATGACCACATGATGTATGAAGTCACTTCACTTGGTAAGACAGGATAGCTGGATCAAATTTTGCTCTAGAAAGGAGAAGGAATGGACAGGGATGAAGGAAGGAAGTTAATAGAAAAAAACAATTGGTATGGGAAGACAAAGGAAAGAGAGGGAAAACAAGGAAGCAGAGTAGGAAAGAAGTACAGTACAAGGAAAAGGCAAAGTACAGGAAGCGAGAGGAAACTGAAGGAATAGAAATGGGAAAGAACATCAGGGAAATTAGGAGAGGAGAAAAGGAAATGAGATAGAAAGGAGACGAATTACCACACAATGAGAGAATGGATGAATTTGGAGAAAGGGATGGTTTGACAGAGGCATTGAGAGCTGAGAAATTGAGGTTTTGAGTCTGCCGTTGCCAGGGCAACATGTGCCCATCCACTCCCTCCATCTTCTCTGCTCAATAGTATGAGATGTGATTTAATTCAGCGGCCCCCCCTCTCTGCAGTGCAGATGAATGTAGAGCCTAGAGGTTAAATGCATTCTCATTAAAACCTCGCCCTGCGCATTTCCATCTCCCCATCTCCCTCCACGTCGATATGTTAGGAGACCGTAAAGGCACATGACCTGCGCACTCGTCGGTCTTTGATCCATCTCACACACAGTGGAACATACTGAGTCCACTTTTCTCACTCTTCACAGGCTCTCTCGCTTTCTCTTTCACACTTTCACATTCTTGACGTGCCGTTGCCTCAGTCCATCCTCACCTCTCATTTTTTCTTCTTTAATGGGTTTGACTTGAAGACCATCGAGTTCAATATTTACTTCAATGCATGATGGATTTTCAGAACATAGTGGTGTAACACTATTTCTTCTGTTACAACGATGTGTGATACTTTGATGTACAAGCAGCATTGAAAAGATCACTATGGTGTAGTGTTGGTTTAGTTTAGTGTTATACTCCCTGTTTTGCATTAGGACTACCTGGGGGATCCATGAGAGAGTGAGTGCAAGAGGAAAGATTCTTCAGTACAGAGTGGAATTAAATGAATTAACTTGACAAACAATATCAAAAGAAATGCACAGCAGTGGATGGTTTTAAGTGGAGTATTTGTATTCCTCCACAGAAGGACAGGATGAGATAGAGAACATAAAAGAAGTGGCTGAGGGACAGTAACAAAAGAACAAAAGGACGTGATGGATGCAGGTTGTTTTTTGTGTGTTTATGCAAGTGTGCAAGATTTTCTTAAAACAAAACAAAAAGCCAAACTTTCAAGTGTGTTCTCTGTAATCCCCTCCGTTCAGCCCCTCTACTGACTTCTGCTAACAAGCAAATAATAACAACAGTTGTTGGCAAACAGCCAATCAAAGCAGTGGGGCAGCAGATAGTCAGACCCACCTGGAATCACATTTATACCATCTGCTCTCATTAGCACCAGCTTTGGGCACGTACAGTATCATGTTTTCCCACACACAGCGCACTTTAGATAATCTTAAAACTATTCACCTCCTGACTTTACATGGTTGAATAATGAGAAATAACAACTGCTGGTTTGGATTTTTAATGTTGTGGATTAATCTGTGATTTTATCTTTTTTTTTTTTTTTTCCAGCTGCCAGCAGGTGGGGTAGTGTATCACTCGCCCACAAAATTCCACAAAACAGTATGAAATAAGTGAATTTAAAGAAGTGTATACAGTAGTTACTGTTAATTATATCATTGCAGTAAACATGAAAAAATATAGATAACCTTCAGTGAGGGAGCGAGTGTCAGGAACAGATTTTGCCATTGGACTAAAAAGATTTCAAACTTCGATGCTAGCTGACTTTATCTTTGAATTCCCTTTCCCTGTGATTATATGACATAATATAGTATTATGTGATATATCATATTTTACTAAAATATTCAACCTGGCTTTATCATCACCATGAACTTATGTTACATCATTTTTGCAAAGCATTTTTCACTATGCCACATATTGAATTGAAATTACTGAATACTTGCTCAAAATATAAGAATCCCAACTTATTATAGTCTTATTATATATTATTATAGCCTCTAATCTCTAGTAATATATAAGTGTTAAGGCTATTAACAAAGCCAAACTATTTCAGATCATCTTCACTCAATCATCAAGGAAATATATGAGGATTATATTACCTTAATTAGAATAACTTTTAGCATGACATTAATGCAAACTTGCTCCAAAGTTACACATCATGCATGAATCTCTACACTGCAGCTTGAGCTTCACATGATGATCTCCATGGCTCTCCTCTCTGATACATCCCAGTGAGCTCTCTCTATCTGCTGACACAGCTAACGGCCACTGTGATGATCACAGGAGACTGAAGCTGAGAGAAAGATGACTCCTGCTCATTGTGTCGGCCATGTTGAAAGGTCACCCCGAGGCATTTTCACAATAGCTTTTTGATGACATTTGGGAAACATTTCAAATTTGCTTCACCGCAACATCAGATCTCATCATTCAATAGTTATGGGAGCTTAACTTTATGCATTTTCTTCTCAAAGAAGCTCAGTCACTGTGATTCCATGGTGTGATCCGTGTAACAACCAAAAGAGTCAGCTACCAACTACAAAAAGTCATTTGTCTGTATTTGGGTCATTTAAGCCATTTTAAGCTTCTTACCCAGTTGAACCAACAGCCAATGTTGTCATTCTTTGATGACACTGTCTGGTTCACACACACACAGGCCTGGTATGTGCCTATGAGGAAACATCAGCGCTTGTGTCTGCACGAGTGTGTGTGCCATTACCCCGGCTGCCATGAATGGTGGTGATTGAGCTGAAAAGTCTCTCTCACAATATTATCTCCCTCCACCTGCAAGGAGAAGATCTCAGCTGAATGGCAGATTACAGTTAGCCTGCCCTATTGTCCTCACCACATGAGGCATGCACCGCCTTCACCGGCATGTATGGCTGTCTGCCTGGCTGTCTGAGTGCACCTGTGTGTATGTGTGTGTGTGTGTGTGTGTTGAAAGCACCTGACCCTTGTGATAATAGCATTCAGACCTGTGACAGGCAGAATTAGCATACATAGTGGCTAAGGTTTATTTTCAGGAGAGGCTGTATGGGAATGTTTTCATCAAATTGTTGGCACCTGTTTTTATACCCATCTATGTGTAGATACACTGTATGGCCATATACAGAAAATTCTACCAACCAGTTTCTCATGGCCTGGTTTAGGTGTTTCCTCACAGACTGTCACTGAGAATATGGCCACCCAGAAACAGTGATGGCCGTTCCTGTGGAGGTTCCACCTATGTAGCCCAGTCAGAGTAACCAGTGGGTTCTTTATCACCTCTTTTACCAGGGTCACCACCCAATTTTTGACCGCCGCCGCCCCCCTTGAAAAACCGGAAATCTAGGAGCCAATCACGGTCCAAGCGGACCTGTTGGGCTGACTAGTCCACAACAGTTGGAGCCCTCCACCTCAAGCACCCAGTGAGAAGCTGCAGACAGGTCGACCAAACGGTGCTATTCTCCCTCTGCCATCTGATTTTTAAATACCAGCACTCACCCTCAAAAACCGATCACATGAATTTGATGCGGATGGGCATGTCTTTGAGAATAAAATCGCTTGAGAAAGCAGTTATTATAACCTAAGGTGAGCTCTTCCAAAATGTGTTAAGCAAAACATTAACCATTCATTGAGTTTAAGTGCGTAATTATCACGTTAACTGTTGATGACTTAAGTCTATTCCCTATAGGTCACATTCAAGTGAAGGAAAAAATAACTTATAGTGTCATTTTGACTGGAGAACATGTTGGTTAAGAAGAACAATTACAAGAACAAAAAAAGGAATGTATTTGGCAATGCACTGCAATGAGCAATAAAATATGGAAATGTTCACATATAGAGTGTTATAGAAACACTCCTAATAGAAACCTTGACTAAAATAAAGAGCTCCATAACTAACTTGAAGTAATGATCACACATACTGTACACATGAACTGACTGTTATGATCCTCACCTGCATGACTGCATGATGAGATGAGGTGTGTCAGGAGGCGTCTGATGCCGTTCAGCAGCTGACACTGACGGATCACCTCCTACATTTGTCTTTGTGGTAATTCCAGAGGACACTTTCTCTCAATGTTGGAGACAAAAGAACTTCCTTTATTGACTAGAGGGTAAAGTCCTGGCACTGTGAGTTTTCTCCTGCCTGGTTAATGTGGCCTGTGTGCTCTGTCTGTGCTCAGCCCCCAGCAGTACAGACCTCTGCCAACCAGTTTCCTGGGGGAAACCCTGTGCACCCACCAACAATGCTCCTTAAGTGGATGCTTGCTATCATGTGGACTTGACTGCTACAATTTTCTGCCTGATTGCTTATTGTTTACCCACAGCAGTCTTGGCTAGCTGTGGAAACACACGGCAGCATCTAAATCATATACAGAGATCTTCCTGAACTGCAGATCTGCAGATTTGCTCGTCAGGAGCAGGAGCTGCGACACTTCACACTTCACACCGCACTGTATCTAATAACTGCTTTGACACTTACGGATTTGTGAGTGAGCCATGTAGAGTCATTAGGGAGCGCTCTAAGTGCACTCAGCATAAGTGATACAGTGTACTTAGAACATAAAGGCTCCGATCTAGAGGTGACGAGAGGGTGTGTGATGTTGGCACTCACTTGACACGCTGATAACATGCAATATAGCTGGCTTGTGTATGTGTGTGCCTGGTGGACACGTGTGTTTACATTTGTTGTCAGGCAGTGTGAGGAGTAACATGGGCGTTCTAGGGCTGTTAGGCTGGTGTCGGGCGTCACTGTTTAGGCTGGAAGGTTCACCAAAGACTGTGGAGAGACAGAGATGAATGTCATTTATTATAAGCAACAGCAACAGCACACTGTCGCCATGACAGAACAGTCCTACACACATCTGGCTTTTAAATATGTCTGACTTTTCACATCGACACACCATGCATCACGGAGAAACTGCTAAAAATGTTGGAAAATACTTCGTCAGGAAAGACGCTCAACATAACAGACCCAGTATGACACAAACATATACACACAAGCCTGCACACACACTGTTGTAGCTTTAGCTAACTGTGGGAGACATATCAGAATAATAGGGAAGTGATACCACTTCCATGAGAGAGAGATGGAGAGAAAGGGGGGAGCCAGTGGGAGGAGGAGATAAGATAAAGATGACAGAGATAGACATCAGTGGGAATGCCAGTAGCTCACATCCAGCAGGAATCTCATCCAGCTGTGAATAAGCAGATAAGAATTCCAGAGAACCAAAGACATGTGTGTCTCCTGGGTTTTTTTTTCCATACATTTGCATAAAACAGTATGCAAAAAAATAAAACAAAATGTGTAGTGTTTAAAATTCAGTGATGAGACCTGTCCTGCTGTCCAGTGATAGATGGGATTTGTTCAATATTATTTCTTATTGGATTAGCATTGAATAGTGATTAGTCAGTGCCTTCCAAAATGACTCAGCTCTGCTCTGCCGTCACAATGGACCGCAGCCTGTCATGTACTTGATGTAAATAATTAAGCTAAATCTCATTAAGCATTTTATATTTCTATGTCAACTCAAACTCTACAGCTCTACTGTGTACAGTATGTTACTGTAGGAACTACTGTATGTTGGATAAAGAAATATTTACCCAGGTACAGATAGGCACCAAGGCAAAGTCTGAAGGAGACTGTGTGGGCTATTGGACTCACTCCCAGACAGCAGGTCGCTGCCTCTGCCAGCCGATGATATAGTGTGTTCTTTCTATTGAATACAGTGTAATTACTATAGAAAGTTCAGCTGAGAGGTATTGTCGACATTGTTTGTCCGCACAGGAGAAGTATATACTTAGTATCCGACAGTTACTTTCCTAAATCGACCGGCCCCGTAATGCCATGTGCACCTTGCCGGGTCCAGATGGGGGTGGGCGGTTAGGAGTGATGTCATGCACGCTGAGCCACCAGGTGAGCCGCGGGGCCCGCCCCAGCCTCTGGGAAGTCATTGGGTGGCAGCGTGCCCTGATGGATGTGTGACCCTCATTCTGTTGGGTGGAGGTGGTGGTGGTGGAACCTGTTGTAGCTGCTTGTTTCAGCTGAGGACACACTCTCCGTGACTGCATTAAGCGGCCGGTGGTGACGGAGAGGAAGCCATAGAGAGGGCAGTAACATTAACATTAACGCTAATGTAAACAACAAATTGCGTAATGCACTGTATCTGCTTGAGCTTCACGGTTCTGCTACTGTCACAATGTCTCAGCTTAGAGGGACATTTGAATAAAACAGCCATTATTAATATTAGTAACGCCTGCGTTTTTCCTAATTGACCATTAAATGAAACGATTAAAAATGACTTGTATGAAAAAAGCACTACAGTCTGCAGCATTTTGATATCAGTCAATCGTGACTTCATAGTTAGTTACTTGTAATTAATCATGCGCCCATGCTCTGTGATTTTTGTAATTGCTGTTCTAAACAGTGTCTGTTAGGTTGTTTTTTTCACAGGGTTCGTCTGGTTCACAGGAAGTGAAGCCTCTTCCATCTCTGGCAGAAGCAGCACTGGTTTGTTTGGAATAAATATAGAAGGATGAGCAGCGTTACCTTCCACCTACACTATATCAAAAGATGAGAGTCTTTACAGCACTGCCAGCAACGTTTCATTGACAAACGATCAAAGGATCACAAAACCACCACAATAATAAACACAATAAGTAGCAACACATGGGAAACCTGAATGAGACATTGGGCCTTTTGGAGCTGCAGTCTTTGAGTTATGATACCAGTTCAATGGTTTCACTTTTGCCAAAGAATATTTTATTATCTGATTCACCACTTGATTTTGCCTCAACAGTATTTTCCATCCCTCACAATTTCAAAGCCTTTTAGATTGGATTGACTCATCGCAAGTTCTCCGCTGTCATTTATTGGCCTATTTCACACTTTTGCGACTGTCATGCTGAATGAAAGCCAATTTCACGAGGCTTGTCTGAACTGGGATTAAACCGAATGATACGCTATAATGAACATTTTAGTTTTGTTTTCGAATAATGCTAAAAGTCTTATTATTCTCTGGAGACCTTCCAAAATTGGTTTTAAAAAAAATCAAGTAGAGTTAAAATATCGTGTGTGTCTTCACTGGAAGGAAATGCAGCGGAGGGGATAGAAATTAAAGGGTGTGTGAGCAGTGAGCCATGCAGCACAGGTCACGGGTGTATATTCCCTCCGAGGCAGGCGTGTGTGTGTGTTGCTCTACATGGACACACAGCCAGTGAACCATGGCGACAGTATACCCACACATTTTCATTTTGGTAGCTACTCAGCCTGGTGTTACGAGTCCCAGGAATCTTTTAGTCTCTTATCGATGTGGAATCCAAGCAGCGTTTGGATTTCACATCTCATCTGTGTTGATCAGCAGCATGTAACACGTTTCACACTCCACTGGTGTGTCACACAAGTTTTGTGGGATCAATGTCCTGATTAGAGAGCCATTATTACCACGTGCTGCTGCACCAGCATGCTGCTGTCACAATGCCTCAGGACAGCATGTCCTGCTGACTTTGATGAATCGGAAGTCCCAGCTGTGCATAGAGTGTGTCTGTGTGTGTCTGTGTGTGTGTATTTGCATGTTTGGAATAAAAGCAATAGAGAAGGTTGTGTTAATCAACATTAGCTCTGTATCAATTTATCAAAAGTCCCTGAAGGCTTGGTCCCATGTTGTTTGTGTTACAGTATACTCTATACTCTATGTTCATTATGTGTTTTGAAAATGCATGTTGTGCGTGTGTGTGTGTCTGTGAGAGACAGTAAAGATATTGTCCCCAACACCCTGAGTCTTATGGGTTTTCTTATGTTATCGACTCTGAGGGAATGCAGGCTTTAGCTAATGCAAAATAGATGAGTAATTACTCTGGAGCAGAGACAAGAGACAAGCCACCTTCATTAAACAAAGAGAGCGAGAGAAGGACAAAATATTAGAGGAGAAGGCGATGCAGTCGCCGTGTGCTCGGTGGCAGCAAACACTTGTTTTTCAAACAACGCTCAAACTGTCTCAGTGACTTCAGTCACGTCCATAACTGCACTTTGTCGTTATCGTTCCATCATCTGGTCCAAGAATCTTCTGACCAGTTGATTAGTAACGAGAGCAGGGCGCCTCCCCACTTGTCCATTAAGGCTTATACCAGATTCTCTGATAGGAAAACAAACATGATTGACTGCAGCAGTCTTCATGCACACAGAGAAAATACATGACAAAGCTATCATTTTCAAACCAAGAGGGGGAACACAAAAATCAGACTGGAGGAGAAGTTGATTTCCCTGGATGATCTCCAAAATGCAAAATTCACATTTGTTTTTATAGAGTTTGATGTTTCCATTTTTCATCGGCTCACTGCACGGTCCATGCTGCCTGCCAAGAGACATAAGGATGGAAACATGAGTCTGACCCCAGTGTTCTGTCCTTCACAATAACAGTGATCTAAAGTTGAAAATAAGTTAAAAACTCAATCTAAATGAAGTTATTTTTTATTTATTATTATCTATTTATATGTCTGAAAGGGCTTTCTGTTGTTTAATTTTTTGCTGTGCAAAAATCAGTCGTAGCTCAATAAGAAGAGCTTTTTCAGCAAAATACATGAGCCAAAGCAATTTTAATTTTTAAGAAGTTTCATAATTTCCTCCCAAAATGATTGTCTAATTAATATACCATTTGTTCCCCTGCTGGTGTTTAAACAACTAACAACTAAAGCTATATTTACACATATTTATATCAGTATTTCATACTCAGATCAGATGTTAATGTAATATGACCATCTCAGTTGTCATGTACTGTGGAGTACGTGCTGTAGCTGGTTCTAGCGCTCACACAGTTAAATTTAGATCAACTTCACACAATGGTTTTTCTCCCAGCTTTTATTTTGGCGGGATCGTGCATCACCAAACAATCGACTCATGTTCTGCTCTTTAGGGTAAAGGAGCTGTGTGTAAAACATCCTGAGTGATGTGAGATCAGTTTTAAAGAGTGAACCTGGAGCAGCCTAAACTCCTGGCAAACAGAGGTGAAATACTGAATGAAATCTACACGAATACTCTCCAAACAAGAGATGGATGAGAGTTTTGAGTTGTACACTAACTATATCAAACACACACACGCACACACACTCACTTTCCTGTGTGAACCTCTATATTTTCACTGACACTGAACTTCAGAGCAGCGAGAGGTTAGCTTCTGCCTAAGCTAACAGGATTTGATGTATTTATACATTTCTGTGTTCTTGTTTGGATGACTCATCTATCAGTGGGTGTCTTCTGCCTTGATCTCCTTCCAGAATTTTTCTTTCATTTATTTGACTTTTTCCGTCCTCATCTCAAATTCCTTCTCTTCTGCCTTTTCAAATTTATTTATTGATTTTTCATATTTCACAAGGTATAAAGTTATGTTCTCTTTAATTCTCATCCAACTCCCTCCTCCCTCATTCTTGCCCTTATTTTCTTCTTCAATCCTGTCTGATAATGATTTAATTAATCAAACCGCCAGGCAGACAATAATGAGGGCAGGAGTTCTGATTAGTGCAAAGTGGGGCTTGTTCCAGATTATTACATTATATACTCTGGATCTGAAGCAATTTGTCATTTGAGCCCCTTTCAGGCAGCAAGGTGGCCAAACTGTCATCTACCTGTGGACCCTGCCCTCAGCAGTCATCAGCTTTACTGTAGTGCCCTTGACCAACACATTCAATATTTTGCAAATGCCTTTTATCTCTATCTTTCGCTGTAATTTTTCCCTCCACAGGGAGGCTGGCCTCTGGACAGCCAGAGAGAAAAGACGAGTCTAGAAACGAATGAGTCACATTAGTGTTGCATTAATGACAAACATTCTCTGTGGGCAATTTCAAGCATCACATTTAGCTGATATAAACTAATATGATCCCAGAGTGAGTTATGCAGCAGCATATCTGTACAGTCCACACTATTGTCCAACAATTAACACAATGTTCACAAAATGAAACTGTGGAGAATATTTTTTTTCTTCCTTTTTTTCTTTTTTTTTAAGCCAAGTTTGAAAATTCACTCTCTGTACTGTTGGTTATTCTCAACACATCATGTGGTGGAGATGGTTCAGTATCATCACTTATCACAACCAAAGAATAGAATGATGGTCAGTCACATGATCCCTTCCCTTCCTCGTACTGTTCAACCACTTGTCATTAGACTGTAGTCGCACCTTGGTGCACTGGCTGCTTGATGGTTCACCAGCTACTGGATGTGTCACCATGAAGTTTGTTAAAAACGCTTTTTCATCCATTGCACAATTTTTGGTTTAGAGTGAAATGCCTTGATAACAATTGATTGCCATGAAATTCAATACACACATTCATTTACCCCAAAGGAAAACAATATTTAAATGCAGCTATTCATTCAAATCAATGTTGTTTCTTTCATGGAGCAAATGTAGCTATTTATCCTATTAAACTTGAAAATGTCCTCTTGAGTACAGATTGCATCTTGAACATTTTGTTGTTGTTGAATAAATTACATCCTAATGCAGATGTCTCTTTGTGTTACAAATGAGACAGTGATGGATAAAGAGAACTGAATGTTTCTCTCTAAACAGTGGTAGTAGTCAGAGCTTCTCACTGCATTAATGGCTTTGCGCCGTCAAAGGTCCTTCTTCTTCACACCACAGTTTGCATTCCTAATTTGCATTTGACACATTTGTATTTTTCTGCCTCTCTCTCACTCTCTGCAGAATTTTGACGACTTCATCTTTGCGTTCTTTGCCATTGAAATGGTGATCAAGATGGTGGCTCTGGGGATTTTTGGCAAGAAGTGTTACCTTGGAGACACATGGAACCGCTTGGACTTCTTCATAGTATTGGCTGGGTGAGTTGTGCAATTACGCACACACACACAATAACCCACACGAAAACGCACAGGTGGCCAAGCATATACACTTGAGGCTTGCACAAGAGGCAGCGTACACACTTACACACGCAAATGCAACAAATTCCAGTAACAGTCATTCTGCAAGTCAGACTTTGGGAAAGCAGGAACAGATTCATGAATAAAGACACAAACAAGAATATAACAGATATTTCGGACCATGAATGTAACTGTGACTATACCTTAAAGGGGACACATCATGGAAATATCACTTCTTGAAGGCTCTTTAACATACACTGTATCTGCGTCTTTGTCTTGCCTTCTGGCCCCCAAATTGTGAGAACTGACATTCAGTGATGTAACTAGGTTTGTAATTTGCATAATACCACCCCTACCTGGGACCAGCACAAGGGGTGGGGCGGGGCAAGCAGTGGTTCATTTGCATTTAAAGGGACGGGCACTGAAACCAGCCGTTCTGAACAGGGCTGTTTAGAGAGCATGAGAGTTGTGATGTTTGATCATTGGGGTATTTTGACCAGAGCATGTCACAGACATGTCTTTAAGACACCTGGGAACTATTTTAGTTTGTAAAAAGTGGGCATAATATGTCTCCTTTAATGTCCTACGCAGTTCTCTGTGCTCTGTGCCCGCGAAGCAGAGCTAGTGATATTAGATTTGAAGAATGAACCTGCTACAACTGGCTTTTTAAGTAACATCAGGCTACTTCATTCTACCCTCCACTGGGTTAGTCATTAAATGGATTTACCCTAAATGTCCAGTAAAAGTCTTGTAACTAGAAATCGGTAGCAAGTACGCTCTTAAATTCTTAATTGCATAGAATGTGTTAAACAGCTGGAGAGGGTGGGATCACATGTGTAGGTGAGTGAGCTGCACCTTTAAATCTGTCCATGTACATGGGATAGAAGACGGAGCATGTACTGTAAACCCACACAGGGAGACACACTCGTGCACACAGATGTACGCGCAGCAACGCACACACAGTAATTTGATTAAACATGTTACAGAACACAGCCTGCTGGCTTTAGTCTGACATTTTCATCACACCACATCCCCTGCTGGTTTTTAATGCCATCCTTCTGCCACAGCTTCTGTTGTCCATCAGTGGGAACAGGGCACATTTCCTTCTGTGCGTGCATGCGTGAATGTGTGTGCGTGTGTGTGCGCGCAGTGTCCTTCAGCAGCAGAGGTGAGACACACTTCACCCACTTCTTTTACAGTGACACCTGTAAAGCACAGCCAATGGGTTTTCTATTGTAGCAGCACAGTCTGTAATGGCAGCTCCTCAGTCCTCATGTGTTTAATCCCTTTACTTCTCTTCTTCCTGCATCATGCAGTTCTATCTGCATGGAAATTTGTTTTCATCATGGATAGTAAATAGATGAATAGCGGCTTCCTTATTGGTCACTGTGACTCAGCAACTGAACTGAGCACCAGAGGGAATTAGACTGGAATTTCCTTGATGTCTGTAGTTCAGATAATAATCCACTAAATTATCAGAAGACCAATTAAAAGATCTTAGAATGTAAACTACAGCAACAGGCAATGACGACATTGCTGCTATGAGGAATAGAGACAGTTTATAGATGCAGATGGAGCTATTATGTATCTGTAGGGGAAAGTGGGTCATTGCAGCAACACAGGACAGGACAGGACCCTCTGCATAAGGAACAGGAGATTGGTATTGCTGTATAGAGTTTTAAAATGCAAAATAACACCTCCAGACAATATCTGCCTTACTTTTTATTATAACATTAGTTGGTAGTTAACCCATTTAATCCCAAATTTTTTCCAGACATGAAAGTATCCAAATCATATGCCATTAGAAACCCTTTGCAATAGTCAGTCATTATTTTTGGAAATTTTCATGGAAAAATAGGGAAAAAAGTACGTTTTATAGTCGGTCACAATTGTGACCGGTGGGATAATGTGTATACTGATTTTATGATTTTCTTGTTTCCAGTCATCAAATTTTTCATATTCCAGCTCAATTATATGTGGGTTGGAATATAGAACTTTGTTACTGGCAGTATCAGTATCATCATGTATTAACAGATGCTAGTGTGTGTTATTTGACTATTTCACATATGAAAAACATGAATACGACAAATGAAAGCAAAAACGAAGACGTCCATCAGCATTAACATTATTGACCTAACATTTATTAAAACATTCATATAATAATTTTGTAACATTTGACCTTGCACTTTTGTTTAATACTAGTAGTATTTTAGTGCATTATTCATTTTAACATTGTAATTGTAACATTTTAGTGCAACATTCACTGAAAACTGTGGAGCAGTCATGTGCAACCTTCAAACTAAACCCAAGGGCTGCTCAGAATAGAGGTAACTTGCATTCAAGTAGAAGCCTGCACTAAGCAAAACTTTACATACATACATTTTAACATTGTAATTGTAACATTTTAGTGCAACATTCACTGAAAACTGTGGAGCAGTCATGTGCATCTTTCATACAAAACCTAAGGGCTGCTCAGAATAGAGGTAACTTCAAGTAATTGATTGAAGTAGAAGCCTGCACTAATAGTCCAGTCATTTTATGAGAAAAGGTTAAACAAATTGCAACAGAAGCAAACTCAACTGATTTTGTATCCTCAACATGTCAGGGAGGGTGAGGGGAAAAAAAGCCCTGAAGAATCCCATTAGGGGAAAGTTTTGAAAAACACCCAAATATATCCCATGTATACGCATATAAAAAAATGTTTTCAGGTGAATAGGGTAAAAATTTTAACCTTTAGATATCTCCATGAAAATTACTGAGTTGATTACTTACATTAAGACAAACAAAAAATGTATTACAAGTTTTTTGAAATTATTTGTTAACATGATCAAATTTGCAGAAAATTGCATACATTTGTATAAAATCCACCGTTTTGATGGCACATGTATATACATGTATGAAGTTGCTGTGGTGGTACCAGCATGAAAATTGGAATGAGTTGACTCCATCGGTCAACCAACAAGAAATCACTTTAAATTTCAAGATGACTGCAATTTTTCAAGGTAGCCACATCCTTAGTAGAATGAGCAAACAGTGCATAATCCAATTACATATGGCTAATTGGCATATATGCCAACACCAACCTGATCTAAACATTGGGTATAGCAGGTGAAAATGTCTTGTTCAGTCTTGTTAACATATTACAGTTAAAAAAGTTAATATTAAGGTCTGAATGGAACCCATTTAGGCTATCAGGTGTGTTGTATGTGTGCAAATTAGCTATACGTAATTGGATTATGCACTGTTTGCTCATACCTGCTCTACTAAGGATGTGGCTACCTTGAAAAATTGCAGTCATCTTGAAATTTAAAGTGATTTCTTGTTGGTTGACCGATGGAGTCAACTCATTCCAATTTTCATGCTGGTACCACCACAGCAACTTCATATATACATGTGCCATCAAAACGGTGGATTTTGTGCATATTTATGCAATTTTATGCAAATTTGATCATGTTAACAAATAATTTCAAAAAACTTGTAATACATTTTTTGTTTGTCTTAATGTAAGTAATCAACTCAGTAATTTTCATGGAGATATCTAAAGGTTAAAAATTTTACCCTATTCACGTGAAAAAAATTTTTTGTATGCGTATAAATGGGATATATTTGGGTGTTTTTCAAAACTTTCCCCTAATGGGATTCTTCGGGGCTTTTTTTCCCTCACTCGGGACATGTTGAGGATACAAAATCAGTTGAGTTTGCCTCTGTTGCAATTTGTTTAACGTTGACCCCTTTTTTGGCTTATATTTACTGGACTATTCATCATTGCAGCACTGTATCTACTGTATTTTTTTTTGTGGTAGAAATATAATCACCAGATTGTAATGGGTCTGTTCCTTCTACACTCATACAACATGTTTGCCATTGTCTTGTGGCCCCACATATTGTTCAAGCTCCCCCTATAGCTGCAGGAGAGAAAAAATCCTGGCTTTCCATGTTACACTGTGTTATCCCACCGGTCACTATTGTTGCCATCAACAATTTTACTCATTCTGTGACCATACTGAACATAGTTGAGTGAATGTAAACACACCTGTCAATACTAGACACCTTAAAGATTATGTGTACCGAAAATATTTGTCTTATCTATATATTAACCTTCTTTACTGACCTCTTTTGTTGGGGCTTTGATGCAGCCATCTTCCTCGGATGGTGCAACCAGGAAGTAATCAGCTCTGATCATGGGGCAATTTACATTAGACATATGAAACTGCACATATGTGATCAGGAGGGTTTCATGCTTCAGTATATTTTGGAAATATGTTGATATTCCATTCAGTAACAGTTTTAGGGCCTTTCAACTGGAAATGTTTTTTACGGTCACTATTGTGACCGATGGGATTAAATGGGTTAAATATAGAAATAAACCATTTTTATTTCTACAGTATATGATTAATGAAAGAGCAGTCCATGAATGTAACAAATATTCCACATAAAACCAAAAGAGAGAGGCTTTGCCCACACAGAGAAAGTACATAAATACAACAAGAGACAAATTCAGATAAATGACCACAAAATTAAACACTATTGAAACGCTAATGGGACATGAGGCAGCTTTGAAGAAACAGAAATGAAACCATACAAAAGAATAAATGGAGAGTTTATTGAGTTTAATGAGTCGGTGCTGCGAAACCCAAAGAAAAGTGTTTTCAGAACGACAAGAATGTAGCTGTGCACAGCTCCAGGTCCTGAGCTCTTTCATGAGGGAAATGGTGGATAAAGAAAACCAGCTGATTCATCAGGAAGGCAAACTATGGTCTGTCCCTCAGCGTGGAGGTCTACCATCACCAGAAGAAGAAGAAAAAGAAAAACAGTGGTGTTTGAATGTGGTTCAAGTTTCCAAGGAGCCTCATTAAATGCTGAACTGCTAGAGGGCCCTGACCTCGCACATATCCTGTTAGGAGTGTTAATAAGATTCAGCCAAGTACAGAGTAATAATGGTGAACATCAAGTCGGTTTATCTGACCTTTTGAACTCTGTGATGGCTGAGAGGAGACAGGACCTCGTCAAATCAAAGACTGCTATGCAAGTATTTTGATCACCATTACCTACTAGTTGTGCAAATATTTGCTTCAAGCTGTGAATAGACTACACACATGCTTAACCATTTAAAAAAAAAAAAAAACTATAAATGACCATTTAAAATTCATCAGCAGTGCTCTTGCAATTGCCCTGTGCACTGACGTTAAAGTGCTGTGAGCCTCAGGAGGATTCAACCTAACTAAAAAGAGAAACTTTACAATTTGGAGAATTCATGGGAATAGACTCTTCATAACAACTGTATGTGGGGTGAAGCTTTACATAACTCATTAAGTTGTAAGTTAAGTTTTATAGTTTTATTTAAGCTCTGCATTATTGTGGGCATGCTGCTTTGAGTGACAGGTGGGTGAGCGTAAGATCGCCACAAACCTGCATGCACCGAGTCTGAGCTCCACAGGTGCCCCACCCCTTTATGTTGAGCAGAGCCAGAGACTGGCAGGATGGAGACAGCTCACTCTGAGTTTCCTAAGACACCTATGGGTTACATCAATGATGCTGCTTCCATCTTCATTCACAGTCTCAAGTGTAGATACATGCATGCAGGTATGCAATATGGTAATACTGTATGTTTCTGTTTTATGAATAAGACCATATTCCCATTTGTGAGCAAATAAACTTAAAAAGAATATATCATACTGTATGTATGGGCATCCCCAGCCACACAGAGACAATGGTATCCAAGGTAACGGCTAGTTGTCGAGCTTTTGATATATCTTGGCAACAGTTGTTAGGTCTGTGGAGGAAGGCTCTGATGAACTGTTTGTTTCTTTCCGAGATGATAATTACAGCTAAGCTGCTTCTTCAGCAGGTCTGCGCTCTTCCCTACTAATCACCCCTCCATCACTCTCTGCTGCCGACGGGAGGGAACCATCCAGAGCCGCTCGGAACAAACAGGTGGAGAAGGAGAGAGCCATGAAATGTGCAGGGAGAGAGTTTTTGGCAGTGAGGTGATAGCGGTGCAGGAGGGATGTTGTGTTAAATCACCACTTTTTTCTAGTGATGACTTTATATTTGCATCCTCTGTGATGGCCTCAGCAGCCAGACTTGTGAGCTTGAGGTTTTTCTTATTTTATTATTATTTGTGGTTGACTTTGTGATCTCTAGTTTGCTCTCCGTTATAAATCACAACTTCATCCCATTACATGCATGACAATAGGATATTTACACTTCATGACTGTCCTATTTTTAGTCAAGCTAGTGCTGCTGTGGCTCTGGGGATTGCAATGTTTATCAGTCGGTCCACCACCACGATCCTGACTGAAATATCTCAGTGACTACTGCATAGACTGTGTTGAAATTCTGCAGAGTCATTTAGCTGATGAGGACAATGTTGTAACGGTTGATAGGAATAATACAAAACAGAACAAAGAAAAGTTTAATTGGCCAGAAGTTCTTTTTGAAATGAGAAAACTTAGGCTGGGCAAAGGCTGATTTCTGCATCAATTGAAATATTTATTTCAATTATTTTCTGAATGGTAGTCGGTAAATGAGCTGATTCCTGATTTTGGTTTTCTCATTTGAAAACACAATTTCTTTGCAGCCAAGTACATAACCCAAGAGATATCTTGCCTTGCAAACTGCCTACTTTAATGACTCTGACACTCAGGGTGCTCAGTGGTTTAGTGCTTTTTCATTCAGTTTGAGCTGGAGATCTGCAGGGTGAAACTTTTTTTGAACCAAGACTCGATAAGACCAGTCATTATATTGATATCAAGAAAAAGCAGTTAAAGGAGTTTAAGTTTGCTGTACTTTAAGCCTCACCTCCAGATTAAATAAATTGTCAAATGGATGTTTCCATTATTATGTATTTATTTAGGGATCAGTGCAGTTGAGCCCTAGTCAATAGTCTAAATAGCAGACTAGCTAGCACTCACTGTAGCAGACAGGGGATCCGCTCCTTTGTAAATCAATCCAGCTTTGCACTTTCTCAGTGGCTGGTTTCCTACTGTGGAGGGACAGAAAGGATAACCGAGGAGGAAGAGAGACTGAGGAACGGATTGTCTAAGGAAGGCAGACTGATAGAGGCAATCAGGTCGATAGCCTCGTTGGACTCCTTCAATTTTTAATCGGGTCTGATGTTTGAGGACAGACACCGTGAAAATATTCGTTTTGATAGTGTTGCCAGTCTAGATCACTGACATTTAGCGGTTATTGGAAGCTATGAAAACAGAGACGGAATGGGTCATTTATTGTGAATTAGCTATAAATGAGACATAATGAGCCTAAAAGTCTGTTTTCCAAAGGTGAAATATCATATGAAAACATTTACTCTGAATTTTGAGATGAAAACCTTTAATGACCATGTATTGCCATGGATAACTGCAGCCAGTATACAGATCATGTATATGCATTATGAAATACATGCAATCATTGCCTTCATTCAATCCACTGGATATCATTGTCTTTATAAACAATAGAATTGATGTGACTCAAGAGGCTGCATTGGAAAAAAAAACAGTGTGTGATTCATTCACTCCACTGGCCTCTCTCATAGTATGCTTTTGTTCCAAAGAGTGTAGGTTGCAATAAGATCATGAATTTGTTTATTTTTCTTGAAGGTTTTCATTATGTTTCACTCTGTTGTGCAGTGACAGAATGACTTGGAGTGGAAATAACAAAACTAGAGTTCAAACCCTGCCTGCTCTCTCACCTACCTGGTCACTCAAGGTGTGAAGTTCAAACATCGGCTGTCACCTGACATCACATCACAGAATTGCTGTGTTAAGCCTAGGAGTTAAAGATTGGCCTGTAAAGCTGACTTGTTGCAGGCTGTGCTACAGTTACAGGCTTTGTAGGTTCTAGAGAAACATTAACATGAAGCATTGGCATGATGTGCAATTAGTGTAGGCCTATATATATTAATCATTACTGCATTAAACAAACAAATAGCCTCACAGAGTAGACAACACTTGACTCTGATTGACAGGGTGCACATCAGTATCACATAGGTGACACTCCTCTACTAGTTGAGAAGTTACTTCACAACATGACAGTAATGTTGGATGTAAAGGGACTTGAGCACCAACCAACACCGACTCAACCGTCAGCGCTCGAGGCGATGTATTATTTACGACTTTTCTCACATGCTGTATGCTGCAGTAGTGCTTCGTGACACATGTAAACACACTTTGATGTGTAAAATCAGTGGGGCTCCCCTCTAAAGCTCATTTTGCCCCAAGATACAAATAAAAAAGTTGTTGCATTTAAATTGATCGCATGGGGCCAGCATGATGCCTCACTCTGCAGTTCCCAAGAAAATGACTGAAATAAGGTATTAAAGAGTGAGAACACTGGTTTGCTGATGCTGAGTGACTTTGTTTGACGTTGGGATAGTTGGTATAAAGTAGACTTAGATTTCATATGCAGGAAAGACAAGGTCACAGTTTGCAAGCTTTTTTGTAAACAGAGTTTCCTACAGTTACAAAATAATGAGCTCCTGGAGGGGACGATAGTAAGTACATAATCATATTACTGTTATGTATTATTAAATATTGGCTGTTTTTATTGGTGTGTCTTGTTTTCATTTTCGTTTTAAGCCAACTACAGTTTTGTTAATGCCTATCAGCCCACTAGCAGAAAGTGGAACAGGGTGCAACAGTAGGGCGTAGAGCTGGATCTCTCATTTGTTCACGGGAACTGCAAAGAGTTCACTCAACGAGTCACTTATTGCAAGAGTACAGTTTTGCAGATAACACCTCTGACATTTCTGTTTTGGGGCGAGGAAGAGGAGCGCTCCTTCATAGTATCTGATTTTCGCAAGAGAAAGAGAGATATTCAATTATCCGCCAGGGCTGTGAAAAATAAGTTGGTTAACATTTGGGTTAGATAAGCAGCAGAGTGGGTTGATGACAGAAAGTGTTGCTGATGTAAGGGTTTCGTTCCAATTCAGCATGAAAACACTCCATCTGTCTGTTCCCTGTGTTTTTTTTTTCCTTTCTCCACTTCTTCGTATTCTACACGCACTTCATTTAAAATAACCACTTCCTCAGTATTAGCTACTGCCCATGCAGCCAACGATATAATAAGGTGGTTGTCACATAAAAGTTGGTACGAGTGAGCGCACACAGCATTCCGACTTCAACAATACGTGTCTGTATGGAGAGGCTGACAACCACAGTCAAAACCAGCCCCCACATACACACAGCCCAAGAACTATCCATCACGTTTAATTCATTTTCTGAGGAACATCTAGTGTGACAGCTTGCCTGTCACTGATGTGGAGGCAAATAGAAAGTAAACAAAATGTGACCAGAAATATCAGAGAGAGAGAAAAAACATGTCATGAATGAATAAAAGGACAGAATATGATGGATCAATGTGCTGCTGCAGTGTCATCCAGTAATAAAAGTCTTTATTAATAAGTCATGCAGTAAAGACAGTGGGGTTTGGCAGAATGTTGATTGTAGAGCCAAGAGGTAGCATGAAGAGTGAGGGTGATCTT
The DNA here is from genome assembly GCA_030347415.2 of Decapterus maruadsi. Classification (NCBI taxonomy): domain Eukaryota; kingdom Metazoa; phylum Chordata; class Actinopteri; order Carangiformes; family Carangidae; genus Decapterus; species Decapterus maruadsi. The sequence goes on from CM064888.1 coordinate 17,963,947, forward strand.
AACACAGTGCAGAGGTACTGATATCCATACCTGAATGCATCACTTAGAACTATTTCAGCATATCATTCAATATTTCATGGATAAGTGCTTTGACTCCAGGGGGTCACATATGCAAATGTGTAATAGAGCCCCAAAACATTTTGCACCTGCATATCTTTCTATTCACTGCACAATTTGAAATTAAGTGTGAAGACAAGAGGAGATGACTATGAAATATTAGGATGAGAGATATTAGGATAAGGAAATAAAAAAAACAACAACAAAAAAGCTTGTAGATATCTAGAGCACTTATCTATGAGATTGTCTGTTCAGGTAAATTTGCAGGGACAGTGCATTAGATGGGACGGTGTGTTAGGAGGCAGTGGACACAGAGCAACAGTGGCATAAATGTGTTGTGTGTCTGTTAATTTGACACATTTATGGTCATTGCTCACTGTTCTTAGCTTGAATTCCCCGAATTAAACACGGAAATTGTGTTCATGAAGATATGATTCAAAACCCAGTTTAGCTTGGCTAACCCACCTCTCAAGTCTCCGGATTAAAATATGATGATGTCAAATGCTCCATTTACTTCAAATAGTACCAAACTGAAAGCTCCATGATTGTTGCTCTGTTTTCTAAATGCAGGGCAGGTTCTGCATGACAGTTGCCTGACAGGTTTGAGATTGGTCTGGTCTGCAAGTGCTATTGTCTTAATAGGAGCTTTAATGTGGGTTTAGAAGTAAAATGGACCAATTCGAGCGTCCATCATGAAGCAGTTTTGTAATTGTCTGGTTTGCCTCACCATGTGTTTCTATCCCAGCTCCAAATCACGAAACCGATGGAGAGACTCCAGAAAACCTGTTAATTCCATTGAGTTTTCTTCAGTATACAATATCTATACATCATGATTTCCATTAACGTTGTCAAAGGGAAGCCCGGGCAGGGAAATGATGGATACACACCGGTGAGGTTCATTTTATATATGTCTCACTATTGATTTCACCAGGATTTAACGATTTGGTTGATCTATGATTTATCTATCCCTTTGTATCCATGTGTCAGATGTGGAGCTGGAAGCTACTCTACAACTGTGCACAAGCTGCAGGAAGACTGATGAGTGGAGTGACTAAGACAGACAGAAGATGGATGGACTAATATATACAAGCAGATAGATTAGGTTAGATGAGGACAGGACGGGTTAAGCTTTGGACACCGTCCTACATTCCTGAGCTGTCTTGAGTAGTTTTCCTATTATAGGTCTTTCTGGGTGGCATTACGTCTAGAGTGTGTGTGTGTGTGCATGAGATGTTCCAAGCTACTGTTGCCTTTGTGTTGAGTGGTGTAGCTGGACAGCTGTATGTATACCATCCTTCATGTGCCCTGCTGTTTTGGCACAAACACACGCCCTCTGCGATAACAGAGGACGGGCTACGGAGCGAAGGTGTCTACACGCGACTCCAGCGCCGTGTGTGGATTGGCTTCGCATGCTTTAGTTTGGGAATTCTCCTCACGCAAACTCCCCCGAAGGTTGGGCCTCCCCTCGTCCCTCTGCTGCTTCTCATTTTCGTCCTCCTCCTCCCGCTGCCCTCCCCTGTATCAGCAACATCAACACTGGCACGGACTCTGACGAAATCAGCGCACGACTTCCTGTCGTTTCCATCGTTTGTTTGATACACTCCATTTCTCCTCGGCTGTTTCTTCATTCCAGATGAGGGGAGATGGGTCAGTTTTCACTGAGCACACCAACATTCATCTGGCTCTCATCAAGGGCAGCAAGTGTTTTTGCATGGACTATTTTTCAACAGACATCATTCATCATCTGCTTTTAAGTTTGTTTATGTGACCCTGTCTGATGAAAAATTACCCTAATATTTGTATTACATTACTCTGGGGATTTATAGCGTGGCTGTGGCACTCAAACATGAGTTTTCCCATTGGTGTCCTGATAATGTTCCAATAAATTTCCCATAGGGTCTGCACCACGCAGACCTGGAATTACGCTGAATTTAATGAGTATTCTATATCTTCTATAGCCTGATAATCAGATTGAAATGGAATTTTGTTTTCGTTTCATTATTCAATCTGACATTGCGCTCAGCCATTTTCTGTCTGGAAGGGTTTGTTTTGTTGACCTTGTTTGAGAAATGTGCTTATTTGCATTCTTACAGAAGTAAAGAAATAAATCATGTTTATCAATTAACAATATCATATCTAGATTGCTTAAGCACAGTGAAGACACAGGAGGTGACGCCAGAAATTATATGGATATAAATGTGTTTTTCACAGGCTCACTCTTTGACCCTGAAATCTTATATCTGTGGAGTTTTGATTTCTTGTGGTATGTGATATGTCTCTCAGAATTTATAATGGAACTGATAGTTGACTGACTGGGAATCTAATCTGTGTCAGTTCTCGTCTGTGCCCTTAAGGCAGTATTTTACTCCTCCTAAAAAAACCCCAGTTGATTTCTTTAGACTTGGATTTCCATGGCAGCCGTTCCACAGCTGCTGATGTGATGTACCTGTTCCCAGGGGCTGGATTACAGTGTTAGCCCTCTCCACTGGTGAGAGAAGGGCAGCTCTAGTCTCTAGTGTTGTGGTAACTGTTTACCCATTTGCCTTCTGTCTCTACTTTGTAGGCCATCTGTCAGTGCTAGGTGTGAGTGAGTGTTGTGTGCAGTGTGTCCATATATGACAAAATGTGCGTTCCCACTGGTGGTGGTAGGCAATTCCATACCCCTGCCCCCAATACGTCTACATACTAATCTGCACAAACTGTCAACTCCAAAACTGCACAAACAGAATAAAACACAAAATAAATACCAATCACACAATAATCACACAATCAGAAAGACCAAACTAAAGTAACAACAGACAAATTACCAAATTGCACAAACCCTCCATTCCTTTGCTCTTAAAAGAACCTAACTTTCCTTCAAACTACTTCAAACACATGGGTGGTGTTTATTATTCTTAATGAACTCACAAAACCTCGAAAAAAAATAAATCAGTGTGTGTGAAAGTACAGATCAAGGTTCACAGTAGTGTGAAAGAATTCCTACTTGGCAGATTTTCATGGTGTGACTGATTTTATTAATGGAGACAGACATGTGCTATTTAATAGATTCAGCCGCTCCAGTGCATGATGAAACTTCCCCTCCTCCCCCCTCCCCTCCTCCCCATCTCCCTCGGTATCTGAGAGTGAGAGAGCAGACCACAGGCAGAAGTGAGAAGGCGCCCACCCTGACCTGTGGTGATATGATGTAATTATCATGATGTGCAAATAAATCAAACCAATACCATGCAAATGTACTATTAATAATACATCAGTAATAATATAATACGGGCAGCCCTGCTGCCTCCAGCTAGATGCCCCATGGGGCTCTGCCAGTGTCACCCATCTCTAATTCCACCATTGTGTAGCCTATCTATCTCAGGATTCATTTAGTGTAACCAAACAGAAATGGCTGATAGTGTACTTGGATATATAGACATTCACTCGTTAAATGAGCTTCTTGCACCTCAGGTGATCAACAGGCTTGTGCACACACACACACACAAATACACACACACACGTACTGTCCAACATGTGTTGCAAATTTGTCAGACAGACAGACTTGGAGTCGTTGCGAGTAGGGAATTCCTTCATCTGCATGCCCCTGCACATGTGCTCAGCATCTGCTCGACACACACACAAGCACACGTACGCATACAGTACACACAAGAGAGAGAGAGAGAGAATGCAAGTGTGAGAAGAGGAGACGATAAACAGGGATCAAAAAACAAGGAAAAGGTTTTTTCAAGCATTCCCTGGTCCTGCTCTCTCCTCTTAGCGCCGTCCTTCTAACCTCCCATCCCAGCGCCTGTGAAGCGCTGCTGTTGGGCTGTTAGGAGCTCACGCTGCCTCAAGGTTACAGGGAGACTGATCTGATGCTGCTCTCTTGATGCAGCACGATGCCACATCCTCCACTCAATGACAAGTGATTCACCCACCCTTGATGTCTCGGAGGGGATGCATGCACATATGCCTGTCCTCTCTCCTTTGAAGGTTGATAGCGCGAGGGGGTGCATGTGTTTGTCAGGCGCACAAACATTGCGTGCATGCCATGCTCCGCATACAAGCACAAACACATGCACTGCGTTGTGTTGTGTGTGCGTGTGGTGTTTTTCTAACTTTTCTGGTCCTGGAGTTGCAGTCCAGTGAGTTCGCTCTGGAATGAAAGCATGCTGTTTGCCAGAACACATGCATTGCAGTGGTCTCTAAAGGCAGGAGTGTCTATGTGATTCAGGTTATTATGGGATTAATTGCCACTTGCCCAGAACGAGTGAGAGAGCATGTAATACACGCAATAGATAATTGAACTGGTTAATTGTGTCTTTTCTTTACATGAAGCAGGTTCAGTATTTGACTTGTGACAGAAAATATTTGTTTTGTTGTTTTAACATTATTCTTTCTCTCTGTCTCTCTCTCAGGATGTTGGAGTACTCTCTCAACCTGCAGAACGTCAGTTTTTCAGCGGTGAGGACGGTGCGGGTGCTGAGACCACTGAGAGCCATCAACCGAGTGCCAAGTGAGTCAGAGACGGAGCTACTGCTGCTCCTGGTACTTCAGCCCCTGTAACCAGACTCAGGATATTAGAGGACAATCTGCCCTCACATCCAGTCTGGAGTCTTTTGATCTAAAAACCAAAGCCAGGCCGTGTAGAACTTTTAGTCTGGCCATAGATTTAGACCACTGTAAATAATTCTCAAAGAAATCAGATGGTATCTGTGCAAGTTTGGGGTGAGAACTCTCTGGAGTGTGTGAGGCTCAGATGTATGAACTATTCACAAGGAATCGAAGATTCTGACACTCAAGATTCACATCTGATCAAGTCCTGATATCACCTTAGTGTGACCTGTTCAACACATGAAAAGGGACGGCAGACAGACCATTGGGATTATACTGCCAAGGAAAAATAAAATATTTGAAGTGTCTAAAGAAAAAAAATCCTTTTAAAGTGATAAAGTAGAGCAGTAGAGACGGCAGCCCTGTAGCATTAGAAATCCATTGGATTGACTTTAAATTAGATATATGGAAAATTGGACTTACAGTTTTCCAGTTGAGAGTGAGATATTGATATCGATATCACTTCCATCACTGTTCATTAATAAGCTAGAGGCAGCTGTTTCCCCTTTATGCCCGAGTTAAGCTAAGTGGCTGCTGGCTCTAGCTACTGCACATTCCATGTTCCAAGATGAGAGTGGTGTCCATATTTTCACATAATGAAGGAAAATTAATGTGTCAAGCCATTCCTTTATGATTCCTTTAAAATTCATGAATGGATTTTCAATTAGTTTGAAATGCTGAAAACACAAACCAGTTAAATACACAAGATTTAACGATGTTTGACAAATGTAGTCCTCAATTAATGCCAAAAGGCTCCATTGATGTCTGTTTTCTTGTATTCCCACTGTGGTCATAGACATCAAACCGACATCTGAGCTGAAGTTATTACTTGGCTTGAAAGAAAAATCTAACAGAAGTCAAGTTAGTGTACATTAATTTGAAATATTCATCTACAAACGGACGTTTCATGACTTATTACAGTGACCAACAATTAATATCTTCCTTTACTCAGGCTCAGTAGCAGAGGGTAAATAGAAAGTCAAGGACACGCGCACTGTTGATTAAAATACATTTTTCCAAGATAAACCTACAAATTAAGAACTCTGGCACAAAGATCATAAAAAAAATCTTCCTCCTCTTCAATGTTTCTTCCAGATAATAATAATAATTTTATTTGTAGAGCACCTTTCAAAACAAAGTTACAAGGTGCTTAACAATAAAACAAATGGTGCAAATTTAAAATACACAACAACAAAGTGACATTAAAATACAGGAATACAAGATTAAAATTAAAACAACAATAATAAAAGAACATCAGTTTAAGAAGGCCAAACGATAAAAGTGAGTTTTGAGAAGTGACTTAAAAGAGGACACTGAGTCTGCCTGCCTGAGATCCCCAGGCAGGGCATTCCAGAGCCGAGGGGCTCGGGCAGCAAAAGCCCGGTCCCCTCTAGTGATCAAGCGTGTTTTAGGAACATGCAGGAGGGCCCTACCAGAGGACCTCAGGCTACGGTCCGGCTCATAGGGGGTCAGCATGTCTACAATATAGGCAGGAGCCAGACCGTTTAAGGCCTTAAAAACAAGCAGTAAAATCTTAAAATCAATTCTAAAACTCACAGGTAACCAATGAAGAGCAGCAAGGACTGGTGTGATGTGGTCGCTTCTTTTGGTACCTGTTAAAAACCTGGCTGCTGCATTTTGGACTGATTGTAGTCTTTGAATGTTGCGCTTGCTCATACCAGAGTACAGGGCGTTACAATAATCTAATCTGGAAAAAATGAAGGCATGGATGACCTTTTCTAAGTCAGTATGAGAAAGGAAGGGTTTGATTTTAGTTAATTGTCTCAACTGTGAGTAACAGGACTGCAGCACCTTGGTAACCTGAGTGTCAAATGAGAGCTCGGAATCAAAGATGACACCCAGGTTACGGGCCTCTTTGTGGACACTGTTAGACAGAACACCCAGACTAGAAGAGAGAGATACAGTGTTCGTGCCGGGGCCAGCAGGGGCGATAATGAGCACTTCTGATTTTGAGTCATTCAGCTGCAAAAAGTTGCTGGACATCCATTTTTTGATGTCAGCGAGACAGGACGTAATGCTAGACATATCGGAACAGCCAGGTTTCAACGGGACATACAGCTGGGTGTCATCAGCATAACAATGAAAATTGACATCATACTTCTCAATAATTTTACCAAGGGGTAGGATGTAGATAGTAAATAGGAGGGGTCCTAAAATGGACCCCTGCGGGACCCCGCAAACGAGAGGAGCCCTAGAGGAGGAGGAGTCCCCAAGCATGACAGAGAAGGACCTATTGGAAAGGTAAGAAGTAAGCCAATCGAGCGCCACATCACTAATCCCAACCAAATTTTTCAGACGGCTGATCAAGACATCATGATCCACCGTGTCGAAAGCTGAGCTGAGGTCAAGAAGAATTAAAATCGAGTACTGACCTGAGTCACTTGTGAGCAGTAGGTCATTAGAAACCTTGACCAAGGCTGTCTCTGTACTATGTAGGGAGCGGAAGCCAGATTGGAATTTTTCAAAAAGCTGATTGTTGTTCATAAAAGAAATCAATTGTGTAAAAACAGTTTTTTCTAAAATCTTAGATAAGAAGAGCTTTGAAATAGGTCTAAAATTACTTAAAACAGAAGGATCAAGGGATGGCTTCTTTAAAAGAGGGTGGACGATAGCGTGTTTAAAATGTGATGGGAAAATGCCTGAGGTGAGAGACGAATTTATAATGGCTAAAATGTCCGGACCAACCGTCTGAAAGACTGATTTTAAAAACCAGGTAGGAATGACGTCAGAGGAGCAAGTGGAGGATTTGGAAAGTGCAACAGTGCGCTCCAGAGTTGAGAGAGTGATTTCAGAGAAATGAGTGAGAGTGGAGGTTGGACAGTAGACATCAGGAGACATCCTAGCATTGGAACTGAACTGTTGCCGGATCATGGATATTTTGTCACTGAAGTAGTTTAAAAAATGTTCACATTTCTCTGGAGAAGAATCATCTGGCTGGTTGGGAGGGGGGGCAATAACAGAGTTTATTGTTTTAAATAGAATTTTGGGGTTTCCTCTTTGTTCGGCAATAAGGTTGGAAAAGTAGTTGTTTCTTGCCATTTTGACTAAGTGCTGATATTCAGCCATAAGATGTTTTAGGAGGGCAAGGGAGGCCCCAAGCTTGTCTTTCTTCCATTTCCTCTCTGCTTTTCTGGATTGTCTCTTAAGACTCCTTAAATCCTCATTTATCCAGGGTGTGAATGAGGGTTTTGGCCTTTTGAATCTGACAGGCGCTATGGAGTCTAAAATGTTCAGACAGGAGTTGTTAAAAACACTGAGACGATCTTCAACGGTAACATTTAGTTGATCAATATTTAAAAATGAGCTTGAAGCAGAAAAGGCTTGTGAAAAGCGATAGGTGCAGCTAGAATTTAGGGGGCGTGAGCGAATCAGAGTAGTGGGTCTAGGATCAGAGTAGGGAAATGGAACTGAGAAAAACACTGCGTTGTGATCAGATACTACAAAATCAACAATGTTTACATTGTCCACAGTGAAACCATGGGAGAGCACAAGATCAAGAGTGTGTCCTTTAACATGACTAGGCTGCTTTACAGATTGAGTTAAATTAAAAGACTGTAAAAGATGAATAAATTCTGTGGCAAGTGAGATGTTTGTCTGCTCACTGCTCATCTTCACCTACAGTACAATGTTTTCTTCTGTTTTCAATCTGAGTAACATTTTTTTGCTTGGTTCCTATAGAGTATTTATTTGGTTTCTTATTTATTTATGAGGTGCTACAGGAAGTGCTGTGATGTGAAAGTTCAGTCTCTGCTGACCAGCTAGCCCCGCCCCCTTCTGCCTCAGGTTTCCCTGGTTTCCCTGAGGCGGAGACGTCTCGCCTGTCTTTCCCTGCAGCTGGTGACACTGGCTCTAGTTGTGCTTCGGTGGAGAGCTAGTACATGTAGTACTACATCACACTCGCTGAGAAACATGTACTGCTGTCACTGGCTGCAGCTAGTGGGTCAGCTACTCTGTATTTAAAAGATTTTTTTTTGTTTTTTTGTGGCATTTCTGCTTTATTTCATAGTGATTGTAGAGGCAGTCAGGGAAGAGAAAATGAATCACCTGCAGCAAAGGATCCTGCCACTGTATTAAAGACTTAGGCTTAGCACTTAATATACTCCATACTTTATAGGCCCATTGTCAGCTGTAATAGAAGAGATTGAAGTCTCCTAATTTAATAGTTCTTTGGCCAAAGTAAGATCATCCCCAACTCTTTGTCATCTCTCTACCATCCTATCTCAATAAATGCCAAAAAGATTAAGACAGAAACAGAGCATGAGGTTGGGTAGAAATGTTACACACTGATAATAATATCTGAGAAGAATTCAATTAAAACACATCTCTTAGTTTCCACACATCTGCAGGTGTAAATGAACCACACAGGAGCAACTAGAGATTCCAGTCAGGCACTTTGCACTGTGCATACAACTGATAATTACAACACCATAGTAGGTGTCCACAGACTTTTTCATAACATTATTGATGAAACGGCTCTTTGGTTTTCAAACACTGATTTGACTGGACTCTGCAGTCACAATATGGATCATCAAGACAACATAGACACCTCACTGCCAGTGGAAGTGAACGTAGAAGCCACGGCTGAAGGCTCCACTGTCTCCCACTGGTTTAGCATTCAGTGCTTAGCCTGACCCAGCATGCATCAGTTCGCCACGCAGACATGGAAGGTTGCGTTTGATTTGGGACACTTGCTGTGGTCACCTGGTGGTGCACCTAATCACCAGTTGATTTGGCTCCGGTCTGACTTTTTTGTTTTTCAATTTAAGCTTCAAAAGTAGAGAAGTAAAACACAACTGTGTAGCGTCAGAGGAAAATGTGTCTCATTACTTCCACCTCTGATGGTTCATAATGTACAGTAGGTGACCTCCACTCCTCTGTTATGCTACTTACTGTAATTGGTGTTCATGCAGGTGGAGTGAATCCCTACACAGCAGAGGAATGTAGGTCAGGGACGATCTGATCCAGTGTGCTGCATTGGCACGCACAACAGTGTGTGTTGTGTTCTGGCTTCCCCCAGCCATGCAGACTTATATGCAATTTTCCAACTCATCACGTTTTATTAAGGCACAGTAGTTTATAGCTGCACACACACACTCTATCACACTTGTTTATTACTATAAAAAAGCACACATCTCTGAGTGGCTGGCTCCATCTCACACCCTCCTCAGCACACATACACACACAAACACACACTTTATCCTAACCCCCCAAAACCCTCCAGATCCATCTCCCCTTTCCTCCCATCAGTCCCCATTAGAGTTTAATCAGTACAGTTTAAATACGTGCAGATTAATGTTTAGATAGATAATAAGTGTATTTACACCCACCCGGCCGTCCACTCATTCTTACCTTGATTCCACCCCTGCAATATAGTTACAGTCCAATACAGACCCTAATTATGTAATTAATAACTGTCCAGTGGTGATTACTTGTGTGTGTGTTGGGTACCCATGTTGGGGCTTGAGTGTGACATCAGCCACCTTCCCACCTCTCCCATCCCTCTGCTGATCACACAGACCTCCCCTGTCATCTCAGCTACTTGTCAATCAAAGCAGTGGCAGGGGTCCACCAGTGCTCATTAGGACACACACCCACACACACGCCCTGAGAGAGACACACTGACATGCACAATGACTGGCTCGTTAGACATCCAACCATCCCTCATCCTAATCACTGGCCTAATAGCGCATTAATGTGGGGATGATTTGGTCTGGTTCTCACCCCGCAGGGAGGTGGGTGGGTGTGTGTAGTGTGGGTGGGTGACGGGGGTGGGGGTGGGTGGATGGCTGGGAGGGGGGTCTCCGTGCATTTGGTGGTGGCTGATATCTGTCTCCCCTCTTCAGCTCCCCCTTCATCACTTGAGCTGTCTAATCAAGTCCTGTGGAGAAGCTTTCAGCGTTCATCATAGCTCTGGGTGGAGATGTTTGTTGTGGAGCTCAGCTATTTTAAGGCACACTTAATTGAATTTGATTATATAGGAGCTCCAGTTCTGAGAGAATTTATCTCCTACGTGTTAGACCAGATTTATACCTCTGTCCAAGGTGTTTTTTTTTTCTCTTTGAGAACAGACGAGGTCATGAGAAGGTCAGTAACTAGAGGTGAGGAACTTAGTGCTGTTTTTGCTGTGACGGACTTCAGATTGACAATCTTCAAACAAATCATATCTAAATAATCGTATGGCAACTTTTTTTTTTAGGATTTTAGAAATAAAGGTTATGGATATGGGCCTGTCATTGCCTTAAAGGGGTAGTTCAACATTTTGGCAAATTGGACCATTGCCATAATCCCTGTAGTAAATTCTTGCAAAACCAGTGATGCGCGTTCCCATCAGAGGCAGTTTTTCGGCAAGCAGTCTCGTAATGTTCCGTTATTTTCTCATAGTGTGGTGAATGTGCAGGTCACAACTTGTCCTCAAGTGCGTTTTGGAGTTGTTGGATTGTGTATTTGATGAGTTTGATGAGGGAAACCAAGAAATCCCATTAACCTCCATAGTGTAGCTCTGAGCAGCTCACGGCTCTGCTCTGCCGTTCTAAAAATAGCTTGCACCGACAATTCCTCATGGCAATTTATTTGTATAGCCCAACAGTTTGTCTCAAAGGGTTTTATACATGTTGTATACAGACAAGGAAGCAGTTTGTAGCTCTAATCCACACCTCCCACAATTGACAGATTTGTTCTGCCCTACACTATGAATGTTTAAATGGTATTTTCATCGTGGTGAACACTGCTTGTATTGGTTATTGTGCTTGTTAAAAAATGTAACTTGCATAAAAATTTGACCCTGGTTTGGGCCAAATGTATTCATATGGAGGTCATTCTTTTTCTTGCCACTGCTGCAGAAGATATAGACGAGACAGCGCTGAGCACCTCGGCTGATACACTGCAGATTAAATATTAATTCAGACATTATCAGCGTGCACTCACAGGTCAGCAGAGTTCACTCAGACTGTCAGCCCAAGGTGGCAGAAACTTTCCATGCAGAGTTTCTTAGCTGAGTTACATGTTGATCCCTATCCACTGCTGCCAAAAATGCAAGCCATCTGAACTGGGATCAGCAGACGTATAAACTGTTAGTACTCGAATCCCTGTGCAGCGCCATGTTGCTCTTCTCTCTCTCTCTGTGTTACCTCTTACCTTGAGTCTGCATTGGACCTGAGGGCTGGAGCTCATCCTGAAACACATACACACCCTCAGACTCGCATTAATGAACACTGGGCCGGTGTCCATGTCCTGGGCTCTGGCAGTGATTGATGCATTAACATGGCAGCCCTGCTAGTGGAAGTGACAGATACATTTTGCAGGCTTCATCCTTCCACTGCCAACAAAACCAAAAATCCCAACCCATGTCACCACCACATCACCTCCCACCGTCCGCCACCTGATTGGCTATCATCCTCACGTCCTAGCACTGGCCCTGCCGGGACCTTGTAACCAGGCTTGTTATTGGCTACATCAAGGCAGACATGACAGCTTGGGACATGGGGTCTGTGTGGGTCTTAATATTCAAGAGAAGCAGCGAGACAGAGGGGGATCCCCTGTCCCTGGAGGGATATAATCTTTTATTGGACAGTGTTCATAGCACAGATATGGTGATAGTGTAAGGTTCAATGGGTATGCATGCATCTAGTACACAAAGAGCTAAATCTAGATCTTAATTATTGAGAAACACAAACAGCTATTTTTTTCTATCTCTTCAAAGCAAACAGTGCTTCTTCTAAGTATTAAATAACTGCAAACTTTAACATTTAGAATATATTGTCAGCAATTGCTACTTTTGTAACCTCCATTCAGCTGCTACAATATGCAAATAGTAGCGAAATTCTGCCTTAATGGGTTTTGGTTTCAGGCCTCAAGGCACTGAAACCTAGAAATACTGACTTTAATATGCTGAAACTGAATTCTTCTGCCCCGTGTTTGCAGCACTAAAGGTGCCGTTGTTATACACAGAGAAAGGAAATAACCTGTCGTGTCCTCGGGCTACTCGCCACATTCAGCAAACACTATTCTGGTGAAGAAAAAACACTTTTTGGAAAAAGGAAGGACCACAGTGACGGGATGATGGTGGCCGCTCAGCTGCCAAAGTGCCTGGTTCGGTGGACAAGTAAACAATTCATTATTGCCAAGACCAGCTGGAGTTAGAGTGTAAAACCACCCATGCACTATAGTTATAAAAGTAAGGTACAGGGTATGGAGGCTCTCAGACTGGCAGGGAGGGTCTGATAAAATATTCTTAAACACATCATGGGCAATTTTGAGACTAGACTCATACGTTAGACTTAAATTCAGAATATATCACCCTCTGCTGCCTCCATTAATTACAGCTTTTAAAAATCTGTCTTCTGAACCTGCAGCAAAATGACCTCAACTGGACACATTAGCTTTTAATCACCAAACTTGTCAGAAGACTTGGATTCAACAGGGAAAGATCCGTTATGGGCTGTGTAAGAATAATTATTGAGGTTAGCAAGATCTAAAGACTCGGCGATTACACACCATTGACGTAAAGCTTCCTCCTTAAGCAGAGTGGAGAGGCCTGAATTACAGTCTAAACATTTCTGGTGGTCCTGGCTGGTGGAAATTTTCAGTTGAAACATCCCACAAGTCATGGTCGTGATATGGCTGGCTGCATCACACTGGGTCTAAAATGACAGAAGTCCAAAAGTCTGCAGAGCACACCAACTAGATCCTGATTGGCTAAGAGGGTGTGGTCGTAGAGGTCATTGGTCTGGTACAGCAGCAGTGATGTGTAACAGTGAAACAGGCTATGAAACACATTAAAGGGATACTTCACCCGAGTTATCAAAACGCTTTTGGAGTTCCAGGGGGGGTCCGGCTGGCAACGGATTTTCATGATGGCGGAGGATAGTGATCACTTTTGAATCGTCAAAAACAAACACTATGAAACATCCAAATACCTCCATACTGCTCGTCTGTACTGACCCAAGTGTCCTGAAGTCGCCGCAAAAAATGAATTTGATCTCTGTCTTTAGCCTTGTTGTAGTAGTAGCTCCCAGTGGCTGCACGAGATTTGCTGCGAGATGTTATTCCATGTTTACATTTACAACGATGAACGGACATCTTGCAGCAGATTTCATGTATTCGCACAAACATCAACAGAGTCACTGAGTTACTGCTACAACAGGCGTTTTGATAACTCAGAAGTTCTCCGAACCCTTCCTTGGCATGACAGTGAGTAGAAAATTGGTGAATTATTGATTCTGGGTGAAGTATCCCTTTAACCTATATAGAAACAATTGGGGAAAAGTAAGGTAAAAGATCTCAATGACTGAAATTTCATCAGACCTTTGTTTATTTGATCACAACAACAGTTCACAAACAGCTGATGATTGTGTCTAAACTGCAGCGGGGTGGGGGGCAGTGATGACACCAGACCTCAGGCCTGCAAATGAACAATAGATATTACAGGAGAAAACATTAGCATGCTGATGAGTCTTGATGACACATTTGATGCCACGAGTAAACCCTGTTTAAACAAGGCAGCGTTGACTAACGAGCCAGAGGTGGCATTCAATAGGTGATTATCACAGGACACAAACAAACACACACAGACATCGACTCTGTCTCCGTCTTAATGAGACTGAGTCCAGAATAGCCCTTTGCATGCTCTCTGATTGTTTAGCTAATGTATGTGCCCTTTCCCTGAAGCCTTATCAGAGCAGCACAAACACAAGCAGCACCCGCGCACAGACTTTTCCTACCAGCACAGTCAGTGTTATTTTTGAGCGTTTTATCCTCTTCTCTACGCTTTGTTAGACTCGGTATTTGAGCAACTCCTGGTTCATATGCATTGTTTCGTACTTCCGCCCAAGTAAACACTAAAGGCAACAAGAACGCATCAACATCATCAACCTCCAGGCTCGGAGCGCCTCCGTTGCCCTCCTCCTCCCACTTGCACATTGTTTGCCTACCCTTAGTACTGTAATTAAACAGCTCACTGCATCGTCCCGGCCTCTGTTCTTCTCTAAGCTGCGCAGCGCTGGAGAAATTAAAGACTGATAAGGTTAGAAGGAGTTCAGAGGAGAGAGCTGTTTGCCAGGGGATGAAAGCAAAGAATGTCACAGAGTAATCCTCGCTCTTCACTGCCAGTCTGCTCGCAGCTAAAACAATATCTGCTAACTAGCATCTTGTTAGTCGAATCTCAATGACACCCTGGCAGCAGTTGGCAGGCAAGTGATATTTTGTTGCTCAAAGAAAGAATATCCTCTTTTCTGTTTGTGTTTGGAGTCCAAAGTGATTTTCAGATTAAGGTTTTTAGTTTCTTAAAGCTTGAAGTTCAGCGCTTTGATCATTTGGCGTTGTGTTCCCAGCTGAAGACGAGGAAGCAACCAGCTCCATGCAGCTTGTCAGAGAAAAGTGATTTTAAATTGTTTTAAGTGTTGTTTTTGAATATTTAGATGCATACAGACACATACAAAGTTAACTCAAACCCTTTGAAAGTCTTAGCAACTTAGATGCAGAGTGACTTGCGGGTAAACGTGGCAGAAACATGAAAAACATAAAAGGCAGTGAGGTTAAGATGCAGGAATATCTGTTATAGGCATTCAGGAAAGCTTCCCAGCATGCATCGTGGCACGCCAAGTCATTCAATTTTCCGAAATTGTTAATGGTATTACTGTACTTTACATTTTGTCCTGCATAGTTTTCCACTATTTTTTTTATTACATACAAGCCCTCAACTAATGTGACACAAAGACAGCAGCAGATTTTATCTAAAATGTTGTCAGGCATTGTGCCTGACAGCAATAAATATAAAAAAGGAATGCAACATCTACTACATACCAAATGGAAGTCAGCGTAACCAAATTACAGTCTTTCAAGAACTACACTGCAGAAAATCTAGATTGGAGACTGTCAACTCTCTGCAAGAAGGTTCCAACCTTCCGGGGAAAACCCTGGACCCTCACACAGCTGGGGTTGCCTCCAGCCCCCCTGCAACTCTGCATGGGCAGTATAGACAATGGATGTATGGATAGAAAATAGACGGCACACAATATTATACTTGATTAATAATTTAATTTACATTTGAATCTTTGCACTTTGAAATATGTTGAGAGATGTTTTTTCATGTCGTCAGGAGAGATCGCTGACAATTTACTGTATTAGCTATTTACAGTATTTCACATTGGCCTTGTAGGTCAGAAGTGGACAATGCACCCTTACAGAAAAACCACATGTGATTCACAGGTGGTTTTTCTCAAGTGAAAAATTTTGCACATGGGAATCATGTGGTTTTGGCCCAATTTTATGTGAATCACATGTGAATTCCCATGTGAACCCATTTTCCACATGTGGTAACATGTTTTACACATGTGCTCTACACGGTAACACATGTGATATACAGTACATGTGTTTCACATTGGCCTTGTAGGTCAGAAGTGGACAACACTTGTTCCTAAAAGAGGATGGAATTGATATGAAAGGAACATGAACAGTATAATTAGAATAGTTTGTGATTTTGTATAAATTGAGGAACAATCAAATGAAACAACAGGTAAACAGAGTTCAGATGGGTTCTCTGTCCTCTGTTCTCTACATCATTTTTGATTTTCCTCTATGTGTTTTATCCTCGGGTCACATGTCTCGCATTTTCAGAGGCACGTTTCCATTTTGGGAGCGTCTAGTCATCCTCGTCTGCAGTCTCGGACGTGGAGCTAGTTACCATCCACTCAAAGCAAATAAGAAGAGACGCAGGTGTACACAGGCCCTTGACTCAGAAAGCCCATTAGTACACAGAACAGAGATTACAAAGCTGACTGGGCAGGAGCTGGACCTGGACGGCAGAGCAGAGGAAGCAGACCTAATCTGCCTGCTAACAGATGGCTCCACAGATCACACACAGCCACCCGCCTGCCAGCGACGTTGGAATGGAGTAGCTGCCCATGGCGAGGTTGGAGAGGGCGCACAGACGGAGGAGGAGATGATTGTTATTGAATATGATTTGTCAATCATTTGGAATGAGCACGCTATTCAGGTTGAAAGAGGCCAAAAGGATTGATTCCCTTATCTCTCTTTCTTCAAGATGTTCAGGTTCACCTGCATCGCTGAATGAAGACTTATACGCAGTTTGGCTCTCTTCTTGTTCAAGTATTGTTTTATGCCTTGATTTATACCAGCATCAAAACAACAACATCAGTCTTGAAAAACTCATTTCTGCCACAGCAGATATTTTATGCACCGTTACCTTCAGCTGAATCTCTCTCTAACCCCCATCACTCTTGTTCTTAATATTTAGAGTTCTTTAAAAGAGCTGACTTCTCCCTAAGTGTCCTATAGCACAGTGCAGCCATCAGTGAATTCATAGAGGAGAGAGTTTTATTTATTTGCAGGTGAAGTGATCTTAAATTGAGATGGATTACACAGAAACAACAGGAAGACAAGTACCCTCACCAACACAGACTAGTAAAAGATACAAAGACATATTTTTCTTCACAGACTGTATGTCTTTTTGAACGAGACAATGCAGAGTATGTAACCTTGTGGTGCTCTAGGACATTTTTTTAGTATTAAGTCCCTGTATTGTCTGTCTGTCACAATACAGGAGGACACTCTTGCAGACATACCAGAGAGCCACAGTGTAAACCACATTTATATTCTTGCCAGTGATTTCATGCTGTTCACGGATCAGCAGTTGTTGGTAGTAATGCAACAAGAAATGTTGCGATGTGGCAACAAAGACTTGGACAAGGACGACTGCACACAAGGATGTAAATGTAGGATGTTAAAGAAAAAACAGAAAAAATATTTCTTTGCCATAATCCATTCATGTTTGTTGGCCACAGTTGGTGAGAAATACTGAATGATTTTTTTTTTTTAATGAAATGAAATTTTTTATTTTTTTTGCCACACGTTATCACACAGTTTTGGAAAATTATTACATTTAAAAAGTGAAAAAATGTATATGGACACTTAATTTTCACCCTGATTTGTAATGAAAAAAACAAAAAAATCATCCAATAATGGTCCAGTGTTGAATAAAGGGTTACATGAGAAATCAATACAATGCACTATGACCTATATGAACTATGTTGTATTCGTTTCAGATTTCCCTATATTCCAAGAATTGTTGTATAAGGATTAGTGTTGTTGAATACACATTTTATTAGTTTTCATATCACCGAAAAGTTACCACAAGTTACAGTGTGATTTGTTTCTTGTGTGAATCAGGTAGCCTACATAGTTACCATGGTTGTGCATTTGACAAAACGATCTCAGCCTCCTAAACATTTCAAGGTAAAATTGTTGTTTCTTTCAACTGAGTCACGATTGTGACATCGCCATTTCTTTCAGGACGGGATTCAAAGGACTGTGAAATTTAAATCCTGCTCCTTTTCTGTGATGAATTAGAAAACACGTAGCAAATGATTGCTTTTACACTCTGCATGGGTGCAGCTGTCAGAGGTGTAAGAAACAGCGTGGGGCATTTTTAGTATTAAATTGTCATTGTGCAGCTGTATCTGGGCTCTGAATCACAGCGTACGGAGTCAGTCAGTGTGCCTCAGCCTGCCGCAGACACTAATCCCAGCTGCTGCCACTAACTCAGGCCCAGCTAAGCAGCATCCCAACAGCTCAGCACATTTCACTCTGAAGGCGCTCGCTGGAAGGAGATGCTGCTTAATGTCTGCTCGTATGTGTGCATTTTTGTTTTTGCAGAGAGTCAGGCATATTTGTGTGTGTGTGTGTGCGCCTCTGCTGCTCATTAATGCCCTTAGACAGAAAGAGAGGGGTAGAGCTGCTGCGGCGGCGGCTCTGTCAGAGTGTGTGAGCCTCCGCACCTCTGTGACAGCAGCTGCATGTTTCACAATACTCATTATTTGTGAGTTCAGGGCAATTATGTTAAATGGGTGTCCTACCAAAGGGCAAGCAGAAACAAACTGCCACAGGTGGTGACTCATGGTTTTGTTTTGACACAAGTCTCTGCACTTCTCTGGATGTTTGGCTTGTAAACAGAGTTGTAGCCCAGCATTCAGTAACTTTTTTTCCCCAGATTAGAGCTTCAAGAGATAATTTCCCAATGAATGACATGTGTATGTACCCCGTTTGCTCGTACTACACCCAGAGCATAATGTGGCAGCTTTTACATAAGCTGAAATAACTTGAAAACAGTGCTTTCCATGAATATTGGATGCGATTCAAGACTTTATGTGTTTCCAGTGCTGCCACTCTCTCCTCAGCTGGGTTTTCCCATCCACATCTTTTTCCTTTGAGAGAATGATGTCTGTGAAAGACACAGTCCAAACATGTTTGTTATCCCACTGATGCCCCTCGCTGTGGTACCTTTTGTTCTTCTCCTCCCTTTATCTCCCACGTGTCCCTTTCCCTCTGCAGTCTGCAAAAGCCTTTTCTCCCCGTTCCATCTGCAAACACCAAAGGTCTCTCTGACATATCCTCACAGTGTTTCCGAATCGTGTTTGCAAATATACCAAGTTTGGTGAAAAAAGTCTCTGCACAAAAAATGAAAAACTAAAAAACAGCGATCTGATGTTGACGTCTATAGTTTGACACCCGGCCGGGGTCTCATTCGCCCTACATACTCTACAGTCCCTTTGTGTTTCCTGTCTCTAGTCACAGTCCCATCCATATAAATTGCCTTTATTGCATATACCACCAAAGGACCACCACCTCTTGTATACTTCAAAATGTTGCACTGGCCAAATCAGTGGAAGTGTCTCTTTCTCCACAGTGGAGTACTGGCAGCTAAATAACAGCTGCAACTTGCTTGCACCTACATCTCTGGCAAGATTTTCAATTGGAATAGTTCCCAAGTGTGGGGTGCTGCGGAAGATGCACAACAAAGATTTAACTTAACATCGTCAAAAGCCTTTAGACATTGATCTGATCAGTGAAACCTGACCTTTGGCCACAACAAGTCAGTGAAAGGAGCATCAAACAAACCATTCCAAGAAACGGGACAAGCCTTCTTTGTAGTCGTAGCAGGAACTTGTCTGTTTCCTCCATGTTGGCCCCCACCAGATGATCCTGACCCGTCACAACCAAACTCAAATCTGCACATTTTGCTAGGTTTGTGGTGAGGTTTGCCCAGGCAAGACAATCAAACAAGGCCTGGATCCGGTTCAGATGCTCTTGCCAAGTATCACTATACTCCACTACATCATCCAAATACACAGCAAAACCTTCCAACCCAGAAACAAGTCGGTTCAAGAGGGGCTGGAAGGTAGTAGGAGTATTTCTCAAGCCAAACACCATGAGTGTGTAGGAGTACAGTCTAAAAGACCTGATGTCTGCGGCATGAGGTGTCAGAGGTACATGCCAGTAACCTTCACGGAGATCAAATCTGGTCACAAATCATTTAGAATCAACCTGATCTACACAGTTTAACCTTCCTGAATCAACTTCCTCATCTACTTTTGTTTTACAACTCTGCGCTCAGATCCCTGGACAATCTGGAAAAACCTCTCTTCAGTCCCGTTCACGGTCACCAGGGTCCCTCACCGCCAGTTTGGAGGATTACCACTGTTTCACTGTCCAAATCATTCCCCAAGATAATTATGAGGCCAAAAAGCTCCACACTCCCATGGAAACCTCCCAATGCACCTCATCAGATGACCACATGAGACCATGCAAAGGCAGCGAAACAGTTTCATTCCATCCCCCTCTAACAGTGCAACACTTCTGCTGTCTGTTTCTGGGGAGAAATTAAGAACAGACTGAAGGATGTGGGACTCTAAGGCCCCCGTATCTCTCTGAATTTCAACGGGGATTTTCTGCTTCTGTCAAGAAAGTTCCTGTCCAGGAAGTGACATGTAACCTAGATTACATTCCTCTGAACTCAGGATGGGCTGACACTGCAGGTTCAGCTGAAGTTTAAGAGGGAAACTGCTGCAACAGTGGGCGTTACTTAATGCACAACATTTAAACACTGAGACTGTAGCATCCTCTCTACTGTACAACCCTGATGAACAGAAGCAGCCGGACCCCGGCTACGTGTGTTAAACTTGTTTTTGTGGAATTGATTGTTCCAGTGATCCACCCAAAATAAAAAGTTAAAGGAGAGATAGGAAGAGACGGAGGGAGTTTCACTCACCCACATCACCACCCAGCCTTTTCCTGACGCCCACTAGACAGATAATCTCTGTGCTCCAAACACAGTGTCCACCTACAGTACCTCACAGCAACTATCTGTTTTTAATTAGTTTTTTATGCTCTTCTGAACTGTATTTCTAGATCTCTGATTGAAATGACCAGATACCACAGGGCAAAGACACATCTGGTAACAGTAACTTCTCATAAAATATACAGTACCATCATTCAGACAGGAAGTTTTGAAAGTTGCCTTGTGCAAACCTATTTGACTGAGAGTGAAATGGTGGCTTCTGCACCACTAGAGACTGTGTGCAACTGATGCATTTAAGGAACAATGCATCTGATGACATCTGATAATCAATACCAGTGAACTATGAGACATCGGTATGGGCGGATACAGTACATCACTTCAAATGTATCTCGTTATAGTCTGAACCAGAGAATTGCTCATCAAGACCCATTTCCTGCTATGTTTACTGGGGGATGTAAAAAATCAAGTGTAATATGGTGATGTGATTCTAAAGGAGGCTGAGCTCATCTCCTGCTGGGTGCAATTTGGACATTAGGAGGCAGAGCTCAGCCTCAGAGGGAATCAACCCAATTTAACCCCTGCACACATTCCCCCTTCTTCCACTGTCACCTCCTCGCTTTCAGAACCACTAAATAAGGTCTGACGAGCGACACTTCAGGCTGTACTACACCTGATTGCTTAAATTGGTAAATGTAGCCTCCTCACAGGCCTGCAGAGGAACAACTACTTCATAATGTTTTGCAATTTTCAGCCTCATTTCAACACGACTGAACCAGACAAAGACACTTAACCAGGGGAAAAACAGAGTCAATGAATTCTGACACTGAACAGATGCCAGGCTGCAAAACTTTTAGACCGGCATCAAACAACTTTAGGCCAGGCTGAAACGCTTAATCATGTGAACCTGCTGCAAGAGCTTTGTTTGTTGATTTAAATGATTTTAAATGATGTCAGAGTGATGTCAGAACATTTTACTGCATCACTTCAAAATTTAAGTTGCTTGCTCCTCATCAGTTCCAATGATAGGTGCTGTTTTGTCAATCCTTCATTAATCTTTTTAACTACTGTAATACAAAAACACAGAACACTGATACAGTAGGCTCTATTCATGAAGCTTCGGTTGTTGGCTATTATTTCTGCCATTTATCATCTGGTAAGTGTATAATTGTAATTAAATTAGTGGATACTGAATTGTCCAAATGGGAAATGAAGCGTATTATATGTCAGAACTGGACCCTGTGAATGAGTGTAAACTAAAAGGTGTTTGGATTGGTGCTCATGTCAACTAGTCTTTTGAATGAAATACTCACAGGTCTGAAAAATCCATTGCACTGCCACTTGTTGTACAAGAGGTTTGATTTCCAATCCCAACAGTGATTTGCACACACTGTAATCCTGATGAGTGCATATCAGTGTGTGTGTGTGTGTGTGTGCGCATGGCTGTACTGTTTTGTGCTGAGCAGCTCTTTGACCTTGTCCTTGTGTCTCTGCTCAGGTATGCGTATCCTGGTGACCC
Organism: Decapterus maruadsi; assembly: GCA_030347415.2. Classification (NCBI taxonomy): domain Eukaryota; kingdom Metazoa; phylum Chordata; class Actinopteri; order Carangiformes; family Carangidae; genus Decapterus; species Decapterus maruadsi. The sequence goes on from CM064888.1 coordinate 17,986,227, forward strand.
TGCTGCTGGACACCCTGCCCATGCTGGGCAACGTGCTGCTCCTCTGCTTCTTTGTCTTCTTCATATTCGGCATCGTGGGCGTCCAGCTGTGGAACGGTCTGCTCCGAAACCGCTGCTTTGTGGAGGAAAACTTCTCATTGTGAGTTGGACTTTCACTCTGTTGAGATGTATTTAGTTTTTCGACATCCTTCCAAAATGAGAAATAGCTTTTTACTGTAAGAATGCATGAAGAGAAGCATGAAAAGACTGGTAAGGCTCCGCAAAGTATTTAAGGCTCCTATGCAGTTAACACAGGCTGCCAGCTGAATGTGTGTTGACAGAAAAGCCCGATATCTCACAATCACCAGACACACACGAGTTCCAGACATTCCAGATGGAGGAGTGCACTGTAACAGATATGCCAAGAGGTGGTGTAGTCCGCATACACACTTGTCCATCCAACTCACACAATAAACACAGGGCTCTCCCCGGCCATTTGGCCCCCAGGTTTGTCAACACAATTACAGCTGGCTCTTCTGATTAGTTCTCTCTGTTTGAAGGAGTGTTAATTAGTGAAATCAGCTGCTGCATAGAATTAAAAGCCACAGACTTTTGGGGCCTTCAAAAGTTGATCTATTAAAAATTCAGCCAAATGAAAAACAAAAAAAGTCAGAAGTATGCCAAAGTAAAAAAAAAAAAAAAGTAAAAGCAAGCTGCAGTGAAACAGCGATGAGCACTGCAGCCTTATTTGGTCCGGTCTCTGTATGAGGAGTAGCTGTTAGTGGCTAATGTTAGCAAACTTCAGATGGATGTGGAGCTGACATTACCAAGTGAGTTCACTGAGCATTGCACCGCTAAGTCAGGCTGCCAAGTGATGATCTCAAGTAATTCCAGAGAATGATGGCAAATTAAGTGCACCATTATCTTGTAATTGCCACTTGGTGTCAAAGTGGTTGCTGTTCAACAAAATGTTACTTAGTCTTACTTTAACTTAAGTGTAATTCCTGCAATGTCCCCCTATTCTTCTTCTCCCTCCCTAGCCCTCTGTCTGAGAAGTTCGAGAATCTGCCCAAGTACTACCAAACCGAGAACGACGACGAGAGCCCGTTCATCTGCTCCCTGCGCCGGGACAACGGCATGAGGGAATGCAGCTCGGTGCCCAAGCTGTACGAGGGGACGCTGCAGTGCACCTATGACATAGACTCGTACAACAGCACCGACAACAGCACGTGCGTCAACTGGAACCAGTACTACACCAAGTGCGCTCCGGGGACGATCAATCCTTTCAAGGACGCCATCAACTTTGACAACATCTGCTATGCCTGGATCGCCATCTTTCAGGTCAGATGGCTTCAGGATAAGAAGACGTAATATAAAGACACAGGCCTGCACTACATGATGGAGACAGATAGCTGGTGGATCAGAGGAAAACGGGCCTTCAGGATTAGCAAAGTTACTCAAGGCTACAGTCTGAGTTTTTACACACCATTTGCCTGCTTTCCTCAGATCATATGACAAGCCTTTTGTCAGAGTGCTCATTCATCACTGTCTAGCTGAGGAGGGGGGGGGGGGTAATTCTAGGGGACAAAAGCCAGACTGGAGATGAGTTCTCTCATAAGTCTGGCTGCTGCTCAGGTTTGCCTGCGTGTGGTAAAACACATAAGAGTAATGCTGGGGATTAGTCTTCTGCTGAGTCTTGGTGCTAAGAACACACTGGACTGTGAAATATGCTCTCTGTTAACGCTAATTTTTTAGTTTAGTTTATTTTTAGTTTATTAAGGGACAGTGTGCAGTGGCATTAATCATTTGCAGAAAATGAAGAGATGGTTGCACCAGATTTAGCTCATAGCTAATTTCCATCTGCAGTTCCAACTTATAACAAAAAAAAATAGACAAAATACAGACTACAAACTACTATACAAGGGTGATACATAGAATGACACAAATAGACAATAGTCAATACATAGACAATACAGAAACACAGTTTCCACATCTAAAAAGACCAGGTCAAGTGCAATATGTGAGAAAGGTGTACCCTATCCTATATGATCAATGGGAAAAAAAGCTAAGTCATAGATGATACAAAATATCATAAAACTAAACTTAATTCTCGTCTCTTTCTGTGTTTTTTTCATCACTCTTTTCTTCCCTCTTTGTTTCCCTCCTCAGGTGATCACCCTGGAGGGCTGGGTGGACATCATGTACTTTGTGATGGATGCTCACTCCTTCTACAACTTCATCTACTTCATCCTCCTCATCATCGTAAGTGCCGCCTCCCCGTGTCGCCACCAGCTGCGCGCTGGTGATTGAACAAGCGGGTCAGACGGAGGACAGGTTGCGCGAGTGTGTGTGTGTGTGTATGTGTGTGACTAACGGTGTCATCTACCCTCCTTCCTGTCCTCAGATCGGCTCGTTCTTCATGATCAATCTGTGCCTGGTGGTCATCGCCACTCAGTTCTCGGAGACCAAGCAGAGGGAGAGCCAGCTGATGAAGGAGCAGCGGGTGCGCTTCATGTCCAACGCCAGCACCCTGGCCTCCCTGTCGGAGCCGGGCTCCTGCTACGACGAGCTCCTCAAGTACCTGGTGCACGTCGTCCGCAAGGGGGGCAAACAGGTGGTCCACGTCTGCAGGCTCTTGGCCCGACACGCCGGCTTCAACATCGCCGCCACCCCGCCGCCCAGCGAGTCCCAGCGCAGCCAGAGCCAGAGGAGGAGGAGGAAGTCGTCCAGGCAGGGCTCGGTGTCGGTCCACCACATGGTGCACCACCACCACCACCACCACCACCACTACCACCTGGGGAACGGCAGCGTGAGGCGAGCGGGGAGCGTGCGCTGCATGGAGGGCAGAGATCTGGAGGCCGGAGCTCACAACAACAACGGAGGCGGGGGCGTCATAGCAACCACAGGGGCCGGGCATCGTACGCTGCCCCTGCCCTCCTCTGTGACGGCAGCCACCTCCGATTCCAACCTCGCCATGTTTTCCAACCCCGGCGCAGGAGCTGCTGATTCATCGTCAGTCCGCAGTGTGTACAACATGGAAACTCTCTCCTGTTCTCCTTCTCCTTCGTGTGCGGGGCCGACTCCGGGCTCCTTCTCCCTGGCCCCCGCTCCCGCATCCAGGGCCATGAAGAGAAACTCTGTCCCCTTCGCCGGTCCAGGTCCTAAAAACTATCCCACCCTGCAGGCCCGAGCCCTCGCAGAGTCCAGACGAGGGAGTGTTGCAACCAGCACTCTCAACTACAACCTCAACATCCCCCCCATGCCCCTAGAGAGACGGCCATCGAGCCTGGTGGACACACACACTCCCACAGGTACACAACTCACCACAAACTCAGTACTATCCAATATTCAAAAAATGTTCAAGGAAAGAGAGGGGAGATATGAGCTTAGAGGGAAACTTAACTTAAAACAACCAAGAATGAATACTACATTAAAAAGCATGTGTATCTCTGTGGCTGGAATAAAACTGTGGAATAGCCTGCCAGAGCATCTCAAACAACATCAAGCACATAAAACATAGTATGGTAGAAAGCTATAAACAGGATTGATTAATTGGGCTTTGATTGCAACTGTAATACTGTTTACTTATTTTTTTATTTTGTTTTTTAGCTTTATTTGTTAATTATTGGGTACTTGTTTCTTTCTGTGAGTCAGAAACCAGGAAGAGTTTCACTGAAATAATGATTTAAAGGGTAGGATATATTATAAGCTAAATAGCTTCAGCCTACACCTTTTCGATCTATACACTGTATATGAACGAGTTGAACTAAGGATTGTGTTATGGAAGGTTGACTGATTGTGATTGATGCTCAACTGTAAATAATTTGTGCACAAGATCGAATAAGCAAACTACTACTACTACCACACCGTTGAAAATCATGGTCACAGCTATAATCTAAGAACTCGATTAGACCTCTTCCTTTTGAATTAGCTGTGGTGAACAGGATTGACTTTGTGTATCTCAGGGTTTAATTCCCACATCAGTGTTGGAGCAAATGGAGAGATATACAGCTGAAGTGGTCTTGTGTCTGTAATCACCTATTTGCCTGAGTGCAGCATTGATTTTTCGTGATTAAGCTTCAAACTATGACACAGTTCAGACAGGGGCTTCTTTTTTTCCGCAAGAGACAGAAAAAAAAAAGGCTAACTCCAGTCAATAAATGTTAATCCCTCATGTCTGAGCGTGCAGGCCAGCTTTGTCTGTCTCCATCCAAGTTCTTAAAAAACCAGCGGGCCCAGCAGAAAGTCAGGCCAGGTCTGTTCAGGTTTGCACAGACAGTGGAACGGTGGCCGGCGGCCAGACAGGTCACACAGCACAGGCTGTGGAGACGAGCCATTACTCATCCAGCACACTCTGTCCATCACCATCAAACACGCTCCCTCTGACAAACACACATGTTGTTGTTCACTGCAGATCTCTTTCATTTGACTTGATAATTTGTCTAAAGCACGCATCCCATCGTGCCGATCCCACTGCAAGTTCCCTCTTTCCTCTGTGTTTCATTTGCTGCATCTGACTCTTCTCACTTGTGCTCGCAGCCCAGCTTTCCTGCCAGCTGTCGGCCCGCGACCTCAGCACCACCAGCAGCGCCATGGACACGGCCGCCATGACGATGGACCCCGAGAGCTGCCCCTACTGCGCCAAGGCCCTGGCCAACGAATCGGAGGGCGGCGGCGGCACCGACTGCAACGAGACGCCCGGCGACTCGGACAGCGAGGGCGTGTACGAGTTCACGCAGGACCACCACCACAGGGACCGCAGGGACAGCAGGCAGCCCAAGAAGAAGCACCGCAGGCTGGGCAAGACGGCCTCCAAGGTGGTCCACTTCTGGAGGCTGGTGTGCGACACATTCAGAAAGATCGTGGACAGCAAGTACTTCGGGCGAGGGATTATGATCGCCATCCTGATCAACACTCTGAGCATGGGGATCGAGTACCATGAGCAGGTTAGTGCACGTGTGGTGTTTCATTAAGAAAACTGTGAGCGTGCAAAGTTGAATGCAGCTGCTGAAGTAGTAGCAAACCTGAATGACTACACACTACCACTTCACAATGGGAACATCCACTCAAGCAGCTTGATGAGACGTAATGAAAAAAAACTTACAGTGCAGTATAGATCTTCTATGGACATCTGTGTCATTCTGTGTAGTTGTGTAAGCTCCACTGCTCCCACAGGCCCAACTGGAATTCCTGATGTCTCTCTCTGGTCTCTTTTGTTTACACAAGCGTAATTACAGCCAGAGAGAGAGAGTATGAGAGACGGAGGAAGCAGAGAGAGACAGGGGTGATTTAACGGGCGAGGAAGGCCCCACAACATCTGACAGAGATTTTCTACTCCCCTTTCTTTCATACTCCGTCTCACGTCTGTTGTTCTTTACTCCTGGGTTTCTTTCCCTGTGACCGCATTTGCACCTGACGCTAACATGCAATCTGTGTCAGGACATCTTATCTGGATTAGGAACGAGGCGTGATAATGCAAAGGTGTAAATACATACAGAACACATGGATCAGAGTGTTAGTGGATCAGCTGGAAAACATCTGGAGATGATCCGACACTTATTGGGATTAGATTTTACCAAAGTGTGAAAGTAACCTGACCCAACAATATGAAAGGTCCCTGAACACAACCTTTCCCTGTTAACTTAAGCTATGTGAAAAAAATACACCTAACCGATAGAACACCATCACTTCTCTTTTCATAAGAAGACTTTTATTGGCAGTTCCAACTCCATCAACCTAATACGTACATATATCAAGCCACAGGCAAGAGTAAAGTAAGAAAATGCTTATGAAGACAACTGTAATGCAAATCCCAGATAACACACAGGTAGCATGCTAATTCTAGGTGTAATTATGTTGCTACTGAGGGAGAAAATGCTACAGTAATTTGGCTCTGCACCACAATAAAGTCCAACACACTTATTGTAATGCAGGTTAGGATGAAACTGAATGACATACTGTACAAAAAGAAGATAAACTTTAATTCACTATAGAAGATGCACCAGTTCAACTCATGATACAAGTTCTATTAAGCAAACAAAGGTTTTCAGCGACACAGATACTGATCCACCGCTCCACTCTTGTCCTTCTGAATGTTAATTCGGAAACCAATAAAAGTGCGTAGGTCTTGTTTTTCAGTCCAGACATTGCTGTGGTTGTGGAAATGTTGTTGGACTGCAAAAATATGAATTATAACATTGTAACATTAATAACACTGACAAAGAAAAATGCGCATCAGGCATATTGGCCACATTGAGCTGTTTATGCTCAATCTATCTACATGAACAGCTGCTCAGATGTTGTGTTCTGTACAATATTTGCTCCATGTACAACTGAAGCATGGTTTATATTTTTTAGTTAATTGCAAATTACAATTCCTAAACAATGTGTATAACAAAGTCAAATTGTAGTGTGTGAGTGTGTTTTGGAGGACACAAGGCAGCCATAGGGATGGAGGTGGTGATGAGGTAGTGACTGTATGAAACAGTCCTTCGTCATAGTCAACACTGTGAAGTCATGTGCAGTAAATTCCCTCCAGCATTCATCAGACGTCACAGTTTGATTTACATAAATATCAAAGATTCATGTTGTCACACTTCACTGCTGCTCTAATGTTCTGATTATTGTCTTTTTTTCATTTGAAATCTTGAGGCTGCATGTTGCCTTTGAGGCTGGTGTGTGTGTGTTGCTGTGTAGTAGGATATTGAAGCTTGGCTAGGTTTTATGGGGTTTTGATCCCTGACCCTGTGTCTATAAACATATCCAGATGCCAAACATCCTCCACACACACACACACACACACACACACACACACACACACACACACACACACACACACACACACAGACACACAGACTGTTTGTTTAATCCTCCTTTTTTTCTCTTTCCTTTATGTTGTCTTCCCTCCTCCTCTTGTCCTTTCTCCTCCTCTCCATTCTCTCTTCACTTTCACCTTCACTTCTTCCCTCCACCCGCCCCGCCCCCCTCCTCTTCACTCTGTCTCGTCCTCTCTCTCTCGAGTGTACTTTCCTAGTTTGCCTAACATGGATCCCTTCAGTCTCCAGACAGGCTGCAGAGAAAACTTTACTGAGACACTTAATTGATTGCGAGCCCATCAAGACACAAGGACCACTAAGCCTCTGTTTGTCTCTGTAACTCCACCTAGAGAGGAAGCTGGCTTTTCATGTCCATACATCCTCCAGTCATGTTTTATGATTAGTTTTTAACTCAGCGTGTTCCCTTTTCAGCTGATTTGTAAAAGTAAAAGCAGACAGTAAAGTGTTTTATAGTTTTGCTACACAGCTTTACTACTAAACCACTGTCATACTTTGCTCTTTCAAAGTAGAATCCCTTTATCCTTTCCTTCCTCTGGGGTCAGTCTGCAAAGTGATTATTAAGAAAGTTTCCAAAATAGAATTTTAACAGTGTTGGGAAGTAGCTTACAGTAATGTGTAGTAAGTTAGAAAGAGGTTTGACTGGGTCGTTGTCGACTCATTAAATGCGCTGTGGTCTCTGTGGGTTTGCCGTCTAGTGCTGTTGAACAACACTCACTCAGCTGTCTTAATGCAGCGCTATGAGCTCTTCTGGTTTGCTGCGAAAGGGGATTAACCAAAGGTGATGCTGAGTGTTTCAAGACGTATTGTTCCTTTAGTAAGTCCTCACTTGTGTGAAGATGGATGTAAAGGTCTAGTTTGCGTATAATTGCTCAAATGAAGAGCATGGAGGTATTCTGCTTCAGGACTCAAGTAGCATAATGGAGATTGCTGACTAAAACGTTCTCCTATAACCCTTCATTAAAATCCAATAGCAGAGAAATATCTTTTCCTTAAATACTGTGGGTCAACTGGGGGCATTTAGAATTCTGAGCCAAGTGAAACCAGGATCCCCTGACTTAGCAGGTCCACCATCTTCTGTCTGTGTTCTTTGCTCTCAAACCAGATCAGAATAATGAAGGTGGCACTATTTCCATAATAGGCTCAAGTGATAACCCAGTGGTTAAGCAACTTCTCTGTATCTGCCTTATAGTAAGTTCCAGTCACGATTTTATGAAGGTCAAAATCTCCTCTCAAGTGTTTGATTGCTGCAGAAATTAAATTTCAGATATTGATTCTAATCATCTCACTACAGCAAAATCTAAAGGGAGCAAGACACAGCTGGAGATGTGCCGAGATCTAATGAAAGGCAAGGAGTTGATCCTGGAGGGATTTTTTTATTGCACAGTGATGCGGATTAAGAATGCAAAGAACATTTAGTTAGTAGCAACCAATATTATAAGCTCACAGGAAAAATAAAATCAGCGAGGGTCCCATCCAGCAGGAAATATCTTTCGTAGTTTAAGTCATGCATACAGTATGTTATGATCCAGAGCTGAGTGATTGCGGTGCATACCACATGGATGCACTTGCCCTGAGCAGTGACTTCCAGGTTTGACTTCCAGCCAGCCAACAGACTCAGCTGCTCTCTATCCCTGTGTTTCCTGCATCTCTTCAATGTCTTTTCTTGTAAATAAACAATAAATAGCCAAAAAATAAATTAATATGTGACCCAAGAATTCCCAAAATAAATGGTACTTGTGCCCAGCTCCCACTTATCATGAAGAGTTTGTGTAGCTTGTGCCAGCATGCCTTGAACACTCACTTATCTGATCATCGGTGCCTCCGTTGTTGCCATAAACTTTAACCCAACTCCTTCCCGTATCATCTGCACAGTCTGAGTCAAAGTTTGTGTTTGGGGAAAACTGTCCCTTTAAGAAATTTCAGCTCTGTAGAGTATGACAGTGTATCGATCAAGCTGACCTGCTTTTCAGGCCCCCTCCTGCTCTGTAAGTGGATGATACACACACAGAGGAGATCTGCTATTTTGAACCATTCAGCTGCAAATAAGGTTCTAAGAGCTCTGACTGAGTCTTAAGGAGAATTAGACACAATAAGACATCTACCCTGAGGAGATAATGGAGACAGAAGACAAATAGGGGCTAACACAGGCTAATGAAGACCGATCAATGTCTCTGCCCTCAATAATTACATACTGTACGTGCTTATTATTTTTGAATTAATCTTATTATGAACACAATGTGTGTATTTAACAGAAGAGGACATATTGTCAATTGGACATTAAGCAAAAACTTTCTGCAGCTGAGTCAGTGGGGAGGAAAAAACAGTGAAATCGTACTAAATTTAGTTCAGTCAATTTATTTTTTATGACTTGAATCAATAGAAAGTTCCGCATGTTGTGAATCGAGTTAACTGTGGCAGCCATTCAACTGTAAATTACAGTTTGAAATATTGTGCTCTTGTTGACTATATTTGCAATATTTAGTACATAGCTCATTTCTGGGAGATGTGTACAATAGACGGTGGAGAGTTGTCCTGAAGGATACACAGACGCTGCATTAATTCACGATGACAGCATTATGAATGTGCAGTGGTATATACAGTACAGCATAGACTAGTTTATTTGATTCTACCAGTCTCTGGAGGGACACACTCTAACTTCCCAGATATATTCAGCTTTTTGATGATGTTGGTGGAGAACGCTTTTAAACACACTGATCTGAAAGCTCCTACAGATGTCCAACTGCATTGAGACTTGGTGTCTGCAGAGACCATAGAATATGATAGACATCATTCATAATCATCGGGTCAATCAGTGACTTCATCTGCCCTATGGACTGAAACTTTTCCATTTCTATTTCTGCACTCATCTTCCATTTTTGACTTTAATTCATCAACCGTCTGCTGTCTGCTGGAAAAAGTCTCCTCAAGTTTCAATAATAGCAATGTTGAAAATCCTGCATGCTTGAGCACAAACTCAGATTGAAGGTGAGAGCTATACCATTATCTTCACCATTTGTATTAAATCCTGCACTTACATTTGCTTCACCATCAACGAGAAGAACTATTGAGTCTGGTCATTTTTATAATAATAATATTAACTTTATTCACATAGCACCTTTTTGAACATAGTTACAAAGTGCTTTTAAAGAGAAAACAAAAGAGAAAACCATGTCAAACAAACGACAAAACAAATGAAAAGTAAAGTTGTGAGGGCCGTGGAATTTAAAACCAAAAAATGAAAGTATAAAAGCCTGGCAAAGTATGATATAATGAAAAACAAGTGGCTCACTGGTTGCCTAAAGGGATAAAACTGCCTTTTTGTAAAAGTGAGTTGTTAAAAGAGATTTAAAAATCATTAGCTCCCTAACCTGAGGTCCACACTTAGGCTGTTCCAAAGTGTAAGGCATTAATAGCAAAGGCCCTGTCCCCTTTAGTAACCAGAACAAGCAAACCTCAGGTTGCAAGATGGTCTTCACATCTCACTATAACAAAGTAATATTGACATTTGATCTCACGACTTGTCATTTCTGGGACTGGCGCTCACTCTGTTACACACACACCGGCCTCTTGAGAAGATGGACCATGACAGATACTGTACATCCAAACACACGTCCCCTCCAACACAAACATGTTGTTACCCCTGCAACCCATCAGTGTGTGAGCCGCCGCAGCACCTAAAACCTCACTGTCCATGACACACTGCAGAGCTCCCCGTCTGCTTCCTATCTGGCTTCCTTTCACACTCACAAATACGTACACACACAAACACACCGACATTGCACGTTTGCCGCTGTCTCGCCACGAGGGCAACCGATGAGGTAAGTGCAGCAAATGTAAATCTCTGCGTGACACAAGAGATGGAGGGATAAAGAGATGATTAAACAGAGCACTGGGCAGGAATGACAGAGGTGAGGACTGGGAGGTGAAGGGATGGAAGGAGTCACTGGGTGGAAGAGTGGAGGCAGACAGTTTGTAAGAGTGAGGAGAGGGTGTCTGCTTTATCTCTCCGTACAGTTTAAGAGCATTACCATTTATGGTGGAGCTGATGGAATAGTTGTGCGTCTGCCAACTATGTGACACAGCTCGTGGTCTATTTACTTGGAAAGGTCAATCGCTCTCTCGCTTTACATAAGAAACTTCCCCCTTGTCTTTATGGCCACGGAGGCAGCCTGCTCCTCCTCCCTACTTCCTTTTTCTGAATCTCTCCTGTCAACCTCCCCACTCCCTCTATGAACGGTGCTGATGCCAAAACAGCCCGAGGAGAAGTTAAGACGTATAGAGAAGACAAGGGGTGTCAAGGCAGAAGTAAAATGCATGGTTCCTGCTTTGGAAGTTGTTGTTGCTGTTGCGGTCGAGGCTTTTTAGCTCTGACATGAGTATTGATTGAGCGTGTAGCAGTTATATGGCCACTAAGTGATCTGGTGTCACTTTTGGGTCAATTCGTCTATATTTACCAGAGGCAACAGTTTGATTTTATTAACCTTGAAAGCCATTCACTCGAAAAAGAAAGTGCACACACTGTGGATGGTTCTTAAACGGTGACATATTGGTGTTTGTTGCGGTATGTGACTTTGGTCTTGTTTTTTTGTTGTTGTTATATTCATCGTTTTATGAGGACGGAAATAGAAGGTTAATTCAAGAAGGCCATGTTTTAAAGTCAAGAGCTTGAGATTGACATGAAGGACGGAGACACACTCACCACAAATGCAGATACATGCGGCTGAAACACACTGCAACTTCCACTGAGACACATCAACCTGAAATTTGCAATTAAAAAGTCAAAAAAGCATGCAGTTCTGGTCTGCAACTTTGAGTTGCGTTTCTACTCAAAACAAAAACGTGGATCCATGAGCAAACCGCAGTTTGCCAACCCTGAATCAAAACTGCATGCTCTTTTATTAAATCACTACAATTCTAGAGGAATCCAGTGATGGTGGACTGTTTTGACTGTTTTGACTTGCACTTTGGAACCATTGTCTGCTGTTGTCTTTTATTCAATTTAAGTGGCAGCCAAGCCAGGCTGTAAAGGCCAGTGCCAGCATGTTAGCATGCTCAGAAACACTTGCCAATGTTTTGCATGAGAAATATTTACCACATTTAGCATCTTAAGCCTCTTAGTTTTTGGTGTTCTGTGCACAGAAACACACAGTTTGACTGAGGCAAATGTCAATAGTTTGGCATTTGGTCATTAACCAAAGGGCCCGCCCCCACTCTAAAAGCCGGGGGTGCAACGGAAGCTATAATTGAAAAAAGGCACACAAATTTGTTGTTGAGGTCAGTATGCTTTGTTTGATTGATTGCTATGAATGGGGATGGCTGTTTTCCTGCGGTTCAGCCACTTTTGCCTCGTTTTTTCTCTTCCAAACAAAAGCACCGTGACATTTACATTTGATAGATAGGATGAAGCTCAGTCCCATAAGGACAGGCATTACCATAGGTTTAAAGTTATGACTCTTTATGCACTGTATTTAGTATTTTTACTGAAGGCCTCTTGATCCATTTTAATGCTGCATTGTTCACACACACACATTTGCTTCTACTTGTGCCAAACCAAGAGAGACAGTGGAAAGGACCCTCCTGCTCTGCTTCTTTCTTTAAACCAGAGACAATATTTATTCAGCTTTTATCCTGCCTTGCTGAAGGAATGTAGAAGACACTGGCCGTCCTCCAAGACAGGCCTCAGAGAAGTGTTTTTCTAATTTGTGCAATGGTGAGATGTAAACAGCGAAACAACAGCTCCTAATCCAGGTTTATAGAGGGAGGGCTTTTCCAGTCCTTAAGGCCATGAAATCAAAAAGGGAGAATCAATGAGGTGATCAAATGTTAGATCCAGTTATTTCCTGGTTCAGTGAGATGTCAAATAACCCGCTGCCTGTGTTTAGCAAGGTATTCATTGTAACTCATGCCCCAGGTCTCCCATTTTATTCTCTTTGCATCGCACTGTTTTCAACATCTGTCTGTCAAAGATGGCACCATCTGTTCAAACTGACTACATACAAACTTCTGGCAATGAGCAATTCCTTGATATAGTATTTGAAAGCAAATTGAGAAGATAGTTCCTAAATTAGAAACTTTGTATTTCTTTTGAAATTTTTGAAAATCCATGTTTCAACTGAGGGCTGTTCCTAGTTTGCTAGTTAGGTACTGTAGTGATAAATGTGCTTAAAAGATCAACAGGCAGTGAGGTCAGAGTATGTTTGAAATTAATACATATAAACCGAAACATGTGCAGGTTTGGAAGATGTTGATAATTGGCAGAACTTCTAAGAAGGATGGTTCCTGTAATCACTTATCTTTTTTTTATCCTATTCAAGGTTAAATCATATCAACATGTGGTTCAACCTCTACCGACTGTATTACTGCACATGGGCAGGATGTTGTGGTGGCTTTCTCAGAGTAAATTATCCAATATGCATTTTCACTGAAATCAGTTTTCTTGGCGTCAAGCTCATTTTCAATAATCTGTTGATGGACGGATGATTTAGTTATGTAAAAAAAAAACATAACAGTCTGCTTGTGCTTTTTTTTTTGCTAAAATAAAAGGTAATACTATCGTCTACAATAATAATACATGTCAGTTTAAAAACATGATATTGTGTAATTACAAACAACAAAGACTCTTCAGTCTGTGGAGCACCTGATTTAAAGAGACACTAACAGGGAAAATATGTGTATTTGTTTTTTGGAGGAAATTATACATCAATAAAATTCATGTCAGGATTAACTTAGTTTAATATGTTCAACCCAATGCAATATGACAGTATCACTTTTACATGTTGATTTTTATTTTGTTCTTTGTTTTTCTTTGACTTGAAAGTTTCCTCAAAGCTTCTTTAAATTCTTATCACGGATAGGAGCATCCTCCTTCATCCAAATCAGTCAGGCTTTTAAAACCAGCCACTCCACTGAAACAGCTCTGTTTACTGTGTTTGAAGCAATTAGGGCAGCAGGAGCTGCAGCTCAACCCTCTGTCCTCATCTTGGAGGATCCCTCGACATGATGAAGCACCGCATCCTGATGTCTGAATTCTTCACTAAGGGCATCTTGACAAAAGTTCTCTCTTGATTTGAGCCGTGTCTCAACTGGGTGTTCGTTCTTTCAGTGTGGATGAAAATTGCCTGGATGTCTTATTTGACAACTGGCTACACGTCTTCACCTGTCTTCTGCTGCTTTGCCAAAACCTTAGAAATTGTATTTATCTGACTCACTTCACCACCCAGCTATAGGTAATGCTTTCTCTTGCCTCTGCTCCAGCAAGCCTTCCTTCATACCCTGGTAACCCATATAAATGGTGCACATTGCGATGGCGCTTCTAGTTGTCGATAACCCATAAGTTTGCTGAACCAACTGGCTGCCCATGGCTGCCTGAATCAAATGCTAATGATTGCCTAGATAATGACTCTAAGGTCTGCACTGATCTAATTGGTTGCTATCAAATAGGCATGTTCCTCCTCAGCCACTACTTTCCTTTAAAGAGACCCCGAGTAGTTTACTTTTGGTTATAAAAGAGTCTCATATTAATGTTGATGAATCTATATCATTCTGTCTTTATAGTTATTTTAATATCATTATTTAGCGGTCGACTCGCCCAGCATTTCCCACTTTCTGTTTCCCAGACACTGCCAGCTAGTTTGCATCGTTTATGGTCGTAACTACGACGGTATCTGATCGTCTTTGAACCTCTGACTTTCGTTCGACTTTCACCATACACACCACTATTTCTCATGGGAAATAGTGTGAAAACACTTTGCTTTCTGAAACTCCTGGTAGTCACTTTTAAGGGACGCTCTCTTGAAGATTTGGTCTTCCACTCCTCACACCTCTATATAACAGATTTAGTACATCCTACTTAGTTCGAGGTCAGCCTGTATAGTTTAATGTACTTACTTCAGTGTTGTGCTTTCTGCTAAGTTAATGGACGGTGAATGTAAATTAGGTTAAGCTTTCACATCATTGAGTCATATGAGACAAATCAGCCTCATAACTGTTATTACATCAGAGCCAACCAACCGACCACAATGTGAAGTGCATCATTCTCCCTTTCATGTCGAAATCTCCTCCTTTGTGGCATGCCTAAGCAAACCACTTGATTAAACTAACAAACACCCACATATACACACACACATTCCAGACACGGTGCGGCATCATTGACAGTCTGAAGTGGAACAGAGCACGGAACGCATCCCGTTTAGATTAGATCACTTCAGATTAGGTGACAGTGCATTAACGCTGACCAGATTACACCGCTCCTCATCCAACACACTTCCTCTCCTAATGTTCCTGCAGCCCAGGACACAATTAGAAAAGGGAGGGCGTCTTTCTTTCTTTTCTTTCTTTCTTCTTTCTGACTTTAAAACCTGCACACGTGGACACATTCATCTCTCTCAAGGTTGGACGCACACATCGGCGGCCATTAGTCAATTAAGAAATTTCTCCTGTTTGATAAAGTAATGGCTGCATGTGTGTGTGTTTGTGAGTGTGTTTGTCTACCTCCATGATTTTCTACGTGTGAAAAAAGCTTTTATGGTCTCATTCTCTTGCAGTACTCTTGCATGATGTCTAAGGAATGTTCAATATACAAGCTGGAACAATAGCAGAGCAGAAACAGTGGGGGAAAAATAATGACCTGAACCTCTGAAGGCCAGATGTCTGCAGGCCAAGTCTCACCTCATAAAAACTGTACTTCTTGTTCTGGCTTATCAACTGTATCTATTACACAGCTCTATGTGTGTCTACACCAATGGTTATAAGTGTGAGTATGTGTAGAGCTTTGTGCACATACACTATAATGTGTGCATACGTGGTAATGAGTGTGGGAGTAGAGCTCACTGTGTGGGTTCATGTGTGTGGCCTGTAGATGCACATCCACATGCTTATTAGTGTAACTTTGGGTACACCTGCATGTGCATGTGTGGTGTGTGTGTGTGTTTTGTGCTTCTACATAACTGCGTGTGAGAGCATTCATCTGAGAGAACACACAAACATCTAAGTGCCCCTGCGTTTGTTTACACTTTGAACTTTTCTTAATCGCACAATGCGTGTGTGCGCCCATGAAGGATTTGCCGCCGCCGTGCTCGTCAGCGTTCAAATGAATGTTCACAATAAAGCCGAGGGATCAAACAGGAACAGATTCATCTGTGTCTGGGAGCCCAGACGCAGTCGCGAGAGACACAGACAATGACAAAGAGGTGATGTGAACCAGAGAAAAGCTTGTTTTTCAGGAAGCGGGGTGCACTGGCAGGAGCTGCACTGCAGGATGTGGGCAAATTATTCTTTTTTAACAAGGAAGGAGGAGGGGAACGATGTCATGTTCTACCCTCTCCATATCCTCCACACAGTGCCCGTTCAACATCACAGATGTACATGATCATGCTTAACTTGAGATATTACTCCCCAGTTACTTCTCTATGCAATTAATTGTTACTTTCTCAGCTGACAGTTCTTGAAACTTTGAACTTTTTCCAATTTCATTCACTTTTCTCATTAGTTTGCAGCAGGATAAGTTCTTCATTTTTATTGATGCAAATGCTGATTCCACTGATTTTACATTTTTTCAGCTGCTGAGCTTGATTTGACAGTAGCCTCCTTTATACAGAGATCCTATTGCTCTATTGCTCTTTTAAGAAGACATATGGAGATACAACGCCACCGTTACTTTCTTTGCAACAAAGGAAGCAGCTTGGTGCTGTTGCTGTATTTTAGGAGACATAGCAGCCTGCTGGAATCAGTGGCTTGACATGTAACACAACAGCAAAGGCACTTGCATTGTGCATTGTGCAGGGTGTACAATAGGGGCCGTTGAGCATCTGTTATCAAAAAACCTCAATTGCTACAATAAATAGTGCCACCCTAGAACACCTGGGATGCAAGTGATGATCCTCATATGTCAGTTTTCCTACTCACTGTCTGTTCAAGTGCTACTGAAGAAGGGACAATGGTGATGGAGTCAAACATGATCAAGGCTCTGATCTTCTGTCCATCTGTATCTGGTCCTGTCCATAACATAAAAACTCCATAATATCCCACAGATCTGTGCAGTTTCCTCAGATTGTGCAGCTACTTGAAACAGTTCATTGGAAATAACTCAAATATTTCTTCTACAATGACCTATTTACTCAGAATGAGACTCATTCCAGTGTTCAGAAGAACAATAAAAGGCAGTGCAGCAGCAGAAAGGGCTCCTATGAGATCTTTTGACCATCATGTTTGTGGTCATTAAACCCATTCAGCGATCCCTATGGACAGATGCATTGGTGTGCTGCCTCTCCACTCTTTTTTCTGCTATTTCCTTTAATTGGACACCAGTCTGTGGTTTAGTTACGTAAACCTCACCAAACCATAGATGTTGCAATCATCACTTTGAAAAACATTTACAACCTGTTGTGTTATTTGGGTATGAGGACTTCTTAAAAGTAGCAGTGTTGACAAGCGAGGGTATTCTATCAAAAGCCAGTGAGTTCAGTTTTGAACTTTCCTGCTCTGAGTTATGGTGTAATATTAAGCTATGATGTTGCTGGACTCTTTTCCTGAGGGGCCGAGGCTAAAAGCAGCTCCTGTGGGAACAATGATTTAATACCAAGCAACGTCTCGTGAGTGTTGACTTGCTCAAATGCAGTCAAAACTGTCAAACCACTCTTATTGAAGTTTCCTGAAGATGTTGGTTGCTTCTGACAACCTGGGCACACACGGACTGTGGATGACCCATTTCTTTTAACCACAAAATTTTGAAATAGTGTTTTTACTGTGCAGCTGTTATGCAATTACAGTAGAATCTTTTATTTTAGGTTTGGTGAAAAACAACTTTAAAAGATTCAAGCCTGTTGAACCGGTGCCTACACTTGGCAGCACTGGTGGGTATAGAGTGAGTCAGGTCCAAAATGTAGTTTCTTCCAGTAAGACCAAAGTGATGTCACGTAGTACTAACACACAGGGTTCAAACTTAACTTTTTTGCTCACTGGCCAACTGGCTAGTGAGCTTTAAAAATCTACTGGCCAGAAAGATTTTTTACTGGCCAAAAATTATGTATAGTTGTTTTGTATATTTTTCATCGTGTATTGTATATTTTTATATGTGTTTAACTGTTATAATACACTCAAAAGCATTTTTAACACATATCATAGCAATATTAGCATATTATTGTGTGGAATAAGGGAATGAGTCAAATTTGCCTTTTTTTCCTTAAAGGTTTATTTATAAAACATACTTTCTTTGCTTAAAAATATTAACATTTAATGTATTAACTTGCATTGTTAAAGCAGATAAGTCAACTAATCAACTTTACTTCACTTAATCTTAAACCATTAAAACAGATTAGATGAGGGTTTGTCTGTGCCGTGTGCGCGGCGGAGCACTCCTGGTGTACTTTTGATGCTTCGTGGATCTCTGGTTGAACTTTCTAGCGTAACTCACAGCAGTCTCGGCGGTGGTCGCTACGTCGTCACGGTGATTAGCCTGGTTGTTTTTTTCCGTTCTCGGAGATTTGGAGGGTGGACACACTCCCGGAATGTGCCTCCACATTTTTCGACCGGGAACAGTTATGGCCACTGGCCTTATGGCCTCTTTTCTGTTGTTTGTTTCTCCTCTCCTTTACCGCTTGTCGGAGCTGAACACAAATCGCGTCTCGGCCTCCCTGGATACGGGGCGGGACTAACAGAGAAAATAGCGGATCGCAGATCTACAAGCTCACAAATCCTTGCTTTACAGCATGTTGTGAGCTTGAAGATCTGCACGACATCGGCGCACAACCCAAGCGTCACAGCCGGGCCGGGAGGAACATCAAAGTAGTTTGACCGGACCCTATTTTTTTTCACTCGCCAGAGTGGCCAGTCAGCTGGCTTCCTTTACTCGCCAAAGGTTCAAAGTTAGTCGCCACTGGCGACTGGCGACCGCTAATTTTGAACCCTGCTAACACACCCTGTATTACTAAACCAGTGTTTTTCAACCTTGGGGTCGGGACCCCATGTGGGGTCGTCTTGAATTCAAATGGGGTCGCCTGAAAAACTAATTATTGTTATGGTTAAAAATACCACACTCAATCTTACACAACTATATTTTCACTCTCTCAAATATAAATTGAGTTCAAATAAAAGGCAACATATAGAAATATCTGAGCTGACTCATCTTGATTGGTGGCCGCAGTCACATGATCGCAGGGTCGCCAGAAATTTGTGATGTCAAAATGGGGTCACGAACCAAAAAAGGTTGGAAACCACTGAACTAAACTAATATGAGTTAATTAGTTTTCCCTTTATTGCGCTAGATAGAAAGATCACCTTATATCTGCCTGTTAAATGTCAATCTAATCAATGCTAAGCCTTTTAGCATTACAGTAAGACTGTAAATGGCTAACACTTATAAAAACCCTATAGCACACTATTTATCATGTTCTATCCTTTGTTTAATATTTACGATAACCAAAGTGTAAGAACAACCAGTGTTTTTATGATTATTATCTGACAGTATATGTTGAGCAGTGGCTATAGAGGACATAACCTGTTGTAAAATGTCAAATTGTCATTATTACACTTTGGATTTTCTCTAAAATAAATAAATGAGAATGCAGTTAATGAGATAATTAATGAGTGTTTGGGGCGCTGGTAGATGGAGTTTGTTCTCCTTGGCCTGAGCCGCTCCAGCTGTTCCCAGGCGTTATGCTAAGATATACAATAGTAAGCTAACTTTGGAGGTAGGTGTCTCCAAATTGTTTTTATATTATTTATAAGTGTTTTATTACTTTAAAGCAGGAAGACTGTAACCAACGTGTTGCATGGTATAAGTTATCATTCATATCAAAGTAATCTGTCAGTGTTGTTTAAGTGTTCCAGACAAACGGGTGCTATAATATCAGCACAAGGCACTGTGATGTTCATCTATGTGTTGCTTTCTTTATGTATCCATCACAGTGTAAAGTAATGGCTGTTGCAGCAGTCATTGTGTATAGTGATTAGTGGCAGCCCACCAGGACAGGCTTAATGACACACACTGTGTTTACATGACGTTACATTACCTCCTGGTTCAGCCGGGGGATAATGTTCCTGCTGGGACGACGGCTCTATTTATACACACAGACACAGACAGACACACACATGCACACACAGTGGGATACTTAGACTGTAAGACAGGCAGTCAGACACACACACACGCACACACACACACACATTTAGGATGGAGAACAGGCAAACACAGATCACACCTTCAACACCTTCCATCCACTCTGTCATGTCAGTGTAATGTGTGTGTGTGTGACATCATGTTCGAGTTGTGTAAACTGTTTATTGCATAGAGATGAAAGGCTTCGTGAAGCCTGCCTGGGGTGTTCCACAGTCCACAGACGCATCCCATCATTCCCATCGGCTCTTTCCTCCTCGCCAATAATTACAGATAGTCGCTGTAGACATCAGATTTACATACTGTGCCGTATTTGGATGTGCCGCGCCTTTTATGTTTTGGATCAGATTCTTTCTCTTGTCTGCTTGCTCTCATTGCCATTGCCTCACCCCCCCTCCCCTCCTCCCCACCTTTTTATTTTTGGCACATATACACCCACGCTCCTGTGCTGTCACATACACACACACACGTACACACCAGTTGTTTGATGTAGATGTGAGTGGCAGACCAATTCTCTAATGAGCTTTGAGCAGACGTCCCAGGCACATTCAGCCGCAGCACCGTGAGCACTGAGCGGAGTGTATCTCGGTGTCAGATAAAGGTTGTGAGAGTGTGTAACGTACGTGAGAGAAAGTAGCTGTGTGTGAATCGACAGATTTGTCAGATCTGGATTGAATATTGTCACTGACACATTTCTTTGTGCAGGTGTTGCTGCTGTAGTCATACTGTATGAACACCTTTACTCAGGTTTTATCAACAGATTGCATGTACGTTCCACTGCTGTGTATTAACTATCTCCTTCTTTTCTCTCTCTGTCTGTGTCCCCAGCCTGACGAGTTGACCTATGCACTGGAGATCAGTAACATTGTGTTCACCAGCCTCTTCTCTCTGGAGATGCTGTTGAAGGTTTTAGTCTACGGCCCTTTTGGCTACATCAAGAACCCTTACAATATCTTCGATGGCATCATCGTGGTCATCAGGTGAGTTTCAGATAAGTCGATTTTTTTTATTTTTCAGATAACCCTGAAATGTTACAGGTATCCCTTTGTATCTATTCTGTGTCTGTTTTTTAAATATTACCTCTGGGAAAATATAACCCGAAGGCCCTTTATATACCCATGGCCATGATTATAGAAAAACTCAGATGTTGTGATGTAATGAAGCCTGGGGGAAATCAACCACCACAGAGCATAAAGGTACAGTCACATTAACGTTCCATCCAACAAAATATACCCAAATGCAGCCCTGGAAAACATTATAGTGTAGGAGACTTTAAAGATAAAGATGGATGAGGTAAGGAGCGGCGTTAAAGCTCAGAGTTGGCTGTACCTGACTCTGCCGAATGTAACTGGGGCCATATTATATATATGTTTATCTATTTCATCACTCAAAGCTGCAAGCCCACAATTGTGTAGTCTACTTTAAACCTTAATAAGACATGTTATGGAAGAGTAATATAAAAACTGAACGCCCATGCAGTAATCATAAAGGAGGAAATTAGCTCCATAGGCCCAAAGCTTTCTTTACATGTAGTTGTACATTAAACGTGTTTATTTCTGCTGTACAGTAAAGTTGCACAATATAAGTTGAGTCTGTGGGGATCAGCTCACTTGGAGCGTCAGCCTCGAGCCAGAGCGACTGCAGCTTTTGATTTCACATAAAGTGAATGGGAAGTGAAGTAGCTGCTAGTTTCACATCATTCAGCCAAATACAAAACCATTGTGTCATCTAGTTTCAGCAGGAGTTGATGTAACATGACATTTACTCTGTGTGTACTTTTTTGAATATCAGTAACATCAAAGTCAGTAGCTCTACTCATACCCCACTTAACGATTAGCAACTAAAAAACAAAAGTCACATGGTGAGTCACATCATGATTGCCACTATGAACACAATAAATGATAGGCCTAAGTAAAATCAGCAGCTACAGCGGAGATGTAATAATACTATACATCGCCCAGCAACAGTGACAAGCGCAGTGAGACAGAGGCTGCGATGAAACAGGATGTGGAGGACTTTGTGGAGGACTTTGTGTTGTACGAGATGCAGAGTGACATTGTATACTGTGTGTATATGAGCAATAATCAGTTGTATTCTCAGGCTGCATAGTACACAGTGCAGAACACAAACTGGTTGCTTTTTGGCACAGTTCTTACCTGAGAACAATGTCATGAAATACAGTATCAGTGTGCACACCCCTAAATATTATAGTTTTACCCTCTCCTAAATCTTTCCCCTTGTTTTGCCTCTACTTGACTGAAATGACTCTTATATGACAGTGTATGTAATAAAATAATGATAAAAAATAAAAATGGTAAAGAAAAAGATATTGATTCAATAAGAAATTATTTGGTGTATGTACATTGTGTTATCAATTCATGTGTACAGTTTTAATCCTTTGTGCTTAACATTTTGTTGTTAGTAATGACAGAAGTTATTATGGCAGATTAAAAGCCTCAGAGTTTGTCATAATTGTTTATATCAATTTAAAGCTGTACAGATCATTACTGACAATGAGGATGTGTAATGTGAAATGTGGGATGTCTGATGAATTCACCAGATTCCATGAATACCCCAGTGAGTATTTTAGTGTGTGTCAGCTTGTTGTTTGGTTTTACAACCTGTGACATTAATAATTACGGTTGTAATGCTCTTTAAATCTCACCTGTAGGTGTGTGTGTGTGTGTGTGTGTTCTCAGTGTTTGGGAGATCGTGGGTCAACAGGGTGGCGGTCTCTCTGTGCTGAGGACTTTCCGACTGATGCGGGTGTTGAAGCTGGTGCGTTTCATGCCGGCCCTGCAGAGGCAGCTGGTGGTCCTGATGAAGACCATGGACAACGTGGCCACCTTCTGCATGCTGCTCATGCTCTTTATCTTCATCTTCAGGTAGGCAGGCTCATGGGAACGTGTGTGAACCGTGTCTTTCTTTGTCCTAATAGGAAACTAAAGGGAATTCAAAGGTGTGGGATGAAAGTAAATGGATCGATCAATACTGGTCACTTCTGAATGAGAAGCAGAGATCAGTTCAGCTGTGACAGTAAGAGTGAGTCAATGCAATGACAGGACTAAGTGCTTTCTTTCATTTTGTCAGCATTACTTCACTGTGCCTGGTTAAGCAGCGAGGCTGAGCTCAACACACAGAATTAGAGAGGCTCACTGTGTGTCTGATACACAGACTCTCTGATAGACACACACACATACGAGTCCAACTTATCAACATTGTTTACTTTGAAAAAAACAAAATGCAACATGTCTACAGTTCAAATGGGGACTCAAACCTTGACTGATTTACATGTACAGCACTGACTGATTTAAACATTTTTGGGAGGTCATTGCAACTGGACACACATTTATGTCTTTTTGTGTATTTGTGTCTTCAAAAAAATGTGAAACAGTAGCTATAAAATCTGTCACAGCAGTTTTGGACATATTTGAAAAATTCTATTTGGAGTACCAATGTTTAGCCATGTTATTTATTATATGTTGATATGGTCTGTGTGTAGTGGTTTGGTATGAATGTTAAATAGTCTGAGAGTAATTGGATATAGTGTTGAGAAAAGATCTGAGAAATATTCGACACTTATGATAACAGCATGATCTAATATAGTCATCTGTGTTGTTATTTACAGTGTTGTTGAATTGCATTTCATTATCCTGCCAGTTGTTTGTATATATTTAGACCATTTTTTCTTCAAAAGGCTGCATGTGAGGATGTATTCTATTATACTGTACAAAGGCACATACATACAACACAGAGTTGGTTACTGTGTCTAACTAGGTATTTCTTTCTTTCTTTCTTTCTTTCTTTGAGAAGTGATTAGCAATATGTATTTAAATATCAACAGATATGTAGATGTCATAGACATGCTCAAATGGCAATTTGTGGTTAACTGAGAAAGTTAGTTCTCTAGTTGTTTTTTAAAACCTCCTAGTCCCTTATCATCACAGTGAGTGGAGATGCTCAAAAGGCTCAGTCTCAGTAGCTCCTACTTGAACCACAGTGCTGTTTACTAGATAATCCAAATGAAAAACAAACCAATTTGAGATTTAAATTTGTTTATGTTAGAATAGGTTTTGTTCAGTCTCCTATTTCTATGTTGAGTTTAACTAAATACTCCCAGTTGTAGCTACTAACACCACTTCACTCCTACATATCACACAGGCAGCTCGATCTGTGGATACAGCAAGTATTTGTTGAGTTATTCCTTTAATATCCAAAGAAGTGGAAATAATGTTAGGTAATATCTTTGTCTCTACTTCCACTGATGTTTCTTTCAGTGCTTTTTAAAAAAGAAAGAAAGAAAAAAAGAAACATAAGGTGTATGTCATTGCCATGGCTTGTGACGCTCTCCATGGTGCTGAATTTAACCTGGCACCAGCTCTCCACTTCCCTTCTGCTTGTTGGCAACATTTCTGCCATTGTGTTTATGATCCAATGACTGTTTATTACCTCACTGACAGTGCTCAGTATATGGTGTGTTTGCTGCCTTTGCTTTTTTTTAGCTGAACAAAGCATACAGGGAATATTTCTACACAAATAATTTACATTTATTTGTACTGTATCTAATGGTTTGTTACTCTTTTACCTTTTTGTTGTCAGTATCCTCGGGATGCATCTGTTTGGTTGTAAGTTCGGGTCGGAGAAGGACAAAGAGACTTTGCCAGACAGGAAGAACTTTGACTCTCTTCTTTGGGCCATAGTGACTGTCTTCCAGGTGAGCATCAGTCTCCATCCACACGTCTCACATCTCACTGCGCTATGCTCAGTTTAGCTGTGATTTAACAATCTGTGCGGTTGTTAAAAATTTAACAACAGAATGACCTGAAGATATGTGAGTTCATCCACCATCTGGAAACTAGAACTTCATGTGTGATCGACCTGTACCCGCTGAAGTGCCCCCGAGCAACTTCCCTTGCCTCATTCCCACTGTACCTGTTCCCATTCAGAGGCTGAAAGGACAATTTCCTCCAGAATAAATAAAATATATCAAATCAAATATTCCTCTCCACTCTTCCCCCCCTCCCCCTTCGCTCTCACTCTTTATCTATTCTCATATTTTCTTCCACTCATCTAATTTCCATTTCCAACTATCTTACATAGGTGAAGTAGGCTTGCCTCTTGCGTGATGTCACCTTGGATTAGTGACTCTCAGTGACCTCTGTGGGGCAACCATTTACCCATTATCTCTCCATAACTCACTGTATGGTATTTATTACCCTTAATATAGTAACCATTCATAATTCAGTGAAACATCTGATCAGAGACTATGTGATGTGCCAGCATGTCTCTCAGTGCAGAACATTGCACTGACATGTCTGCTCTCGGGGTGTTACACGCCAGGGTTGATTGAGTTAACCTATTGTCATGGAAGCTTTTGATTTTAGTCGTGCATTTTTTTGAATAAAAAAATGACTTAGTACAGAATTTATAACATTTTAACTAATCGACAGGAAAATAAATTTGACTTGACTTGCCATAGATGATATCACAGAACTGAGAGTTGAGGACTTAGAGTTTGGACAGTTGTGTTTTTTTCCCTTATAAGGGGCCAAAAACAAATAAGCTCAAGTTTGGAAACTAGAGGAAATGTTATATCTCTTCTCTAAAATGTAAAATACAAACATCTGCATGTCTCGCTGACTTTCAGCTTTGAGCTACTTCATTGAAATAAACAGAGCAGGTCAAGGGTAGACATTATTCTGCACTTACATTGTGTTTTCCAGAAGCATAATCAAAGGCAGGGACGTCTGATTAATTTGCGTACCACCTACAGTATAGTGCTCTAGTTGCCCCCAATACCGAGGAGCACCATTCATTATCTCCATGGCCAAGGAGCACATAATTGACTTGTATCCGTTTGGGGGATTACCATTGTATGATTAAAACAAGGCCCTGTTCATTTAAGCAAGGTCACATCCATCGTGTAGGAGTTGTCTCCTGGATTCTGTTTATTTTAGCTCTTACATTATGTTGGATATGAAGAATTTTAAACTCCAGTAACCTCTACCTGAAGTACTTTTGCCACAAAAAAACATCAAAAAGTCAGCCTCCAGCTGTGTACAGCAACTAGGCCCCTGTCTGGAAGTAGTTTAGAGGTTAAATGTACAGTATCACCATTATCACAGGTATGTTACTATTTTCCCAATGTTGATATGCTTTTTTGTCCATTATACTTTTTCTTTTCTTCTCTCATCTAGATTCTAACCCAAGAGGACTGGAACAAGGTGTTGTACAACGGCATGAAATCCACCTCTCCTGTAGCTGCACTCTACTTCATCGCGTTGATGACTTTCGGAAACTACGTCCTCTTCAACTTGCTGGTGGCCATCTTGGTCGAGGGTTTTCAGACGGAGGTAAAATGCTCTAATCCAGGGTGATGCATAAAGGATACAAAGAAACATAGTTTGAAATTCCCTAGCTGCTTTGTTTGAAATTCCTCTTAGATCATTCATTGTTGTCTTAAACGAATGTGTAAGGTACTGTATGGGTTATTCTAGGGTGTCAGAGTGTTGGGAGTTCCCTTTTTTAAAAACATGTAGGTGGATTTACTTAGAGTGATTTACCTCTCAGACATTAAACCAAATAATTTCAAAGTGTGATGTGCTAGTTTTTAGAGAAAAAAACAGTTTTAAGACTGAAATGTGAGGCGAAATTACTCAATGAGGTATCTTTTCCATTTTTCAGTGCAGACATATATAACCCTAATGATGGATGTTCACACCCGCCCACACACAAAACAGATTCATGAACACTGTGGGTATTGAATCTATAACTTTCCTTGCGCTCTCTGCAGCAGGTTAAGCGAGGACGTGAGATCACAGTAGTCGCAGTCTTCCGTTTCCTTCTCTTCTTGGTCTTCATCTCACTGTCATCCTCCTCTCCTCCCACTCTTTCCCACTATCTCAGCAGTCATCCTCATTATTGTTCTGCTCATTTGCCAATGCAGTCATGCCATAAAGAACATCACACGAAAAATATGTCTCCATGACTAGACTGCGCATCAGCCCACACATCCCCTGTTTCATCAGTCTCATGCCTGGATACCTTCATCAGATACCCCCCCCCTTCCTTTCCTCCTTCCACCCTACTGTAGTTCTGCTCATACGTACAACTCCATTGTACAACTATGTTATCCGCCACCGCACAATTGTTTGTAATTATTTTTCCAAGACTGTAAAAAACCAAGAGCCGGCAAAGAGAGGGAGAAGAAGGAGGATTAATGGAGAGCGTTGTTTAGAGAGAGGCAACTGGGAAAAGAGTTTCTCTGAACATCATCAGAGCTACAGGGAGCAAAGCAAGTTGAAACTCATTGAGCAACCTCTCTTCACTTTTCAGCCAGCCCATTTGAAGTATGCAGGACTTTATTCGAGGCAGATAAAGCGACTGAGAGAAAGGAATAGTTGGTGAGATGAGATGGGGAGAATAAATCACATGAGTATTCAGTCTGTCTCTGGCTGTCTGCGTGTCTTCGCCGCTCTTTCTTTAAGGGGTGACAAAACCTCTGCTTTCATCTCTGGCGCTCTTTGGCTCTTTGTCTGAGAGGGAGGGAGGATAGATGAGGGGTGGCAGAGGGAGAGGTTGACAGCCTCATAAAATATGGATTAATTGGAATGGGCTTCTCTTACTATTGCGCTTATCTGCTGTACAAATATCAAGTGCATGACTGTGGTGAGTGAAATCACATGCAGGGTTGGGTGCATTGACCTAAAGCTGCTTAAGATGAAGGCTTCTCAGGGAGGCCAGGAATTGAACTTGTTTTTATTTCTCCATGTTGACGGCACCAAACTGTATTAGTCCTGTCTGGGAGGTTGGGAGTGTTGATACCGTATCTGTTTGGAAATTAACTAAGATTGGTGTGTAAAAGGGTGCTTCAGTGGCTCAAATCCGACTTGCGGCCCCTTTGCTGCATGTTTTCCTGTCTCTCTGACATTGTCCTTTCACAAAAATATAATATGTAATATCCAACAGACACACAGGCAGTAAACCATCTGGAGGGTTGATGTTGTTGTTGTCTAGGCCCATGAGTATTCCTTACCTGCTGCTGCCTACATTTCTGTGAGTCATGATTCAAATGATAAGGAAGCGTATGGAGTGCTGAGGTTACAGGACCACCATTTCCTCAGAGTTTTGTCAGTCTGATCATTTGCCATCACCAAAACTGGAATGAAAAGAGACAGACCATCTGGAGCCTCTTGGTTCTATTAATGAGGGCCATTCAAAGCACTGAATGTATAGTGAATGTATTGTCGCTTAGTACAGTAGGTTTAATTACAGAACCAGCGGTTCACAGTGCTAATGTTAGATCAGCTAACTAGCTTCTTCTTTCCCATTGCCATAGAAACTTCAGGAGGTTATAAAGTATTAAGATTTATATTTAACAGCACACAAAAACAAAGCCAATGCTAACAGATAGCACAACAATTGCTGTATCATTTATTTCCTTGTGCAAAAATTGAGAGTTATCCTCATTGATTACCTTTGACTTTTGGAAGAAGAAGAAATACATCTCCCAAAAGACATAATGCATCCACACTCTCATACTTGTGACCAAGTGTGGAAGCCCAGAGGCCTGTCAGCTGTCTGTTCTGCTCTCCCGCTCTCTTCTCCTGTATCATCACAAAGGTTAAATCTCCATCTCCTTTTTCAACTTTACACCCTTCTCTGCAAACATGAAGTTTATTTTTAGTTGTCCAAACTTTCCCTGCGTCAGGGTTGCTAGGCAACGGGTATGATGGTAACTTGAATGATGTGAGCCAAGCCAGGAGAGAAACGGAGCCAAGACACATACACACAGCCGTGCACTTTAGAGTATCACCGTTTAATGTCCATGTTCTTTTGGACATGAAGGCGAGGTGAGGCGGCTGTCGGCCCTTTTTCACTGCTTTTATTTTCTTGATTTAGTTTCTTCCTCATCACCATGCTCCGTGCTGTATTTCTTCTTCTGTCCTCCATCCCTCTCACTCAGTGGGTCTGTCTCTGTCTGGTGTGACAATGTGTCCAAGTGACAGAATCCAATATCCGCTGCAGAGAGTGCAACCACACAAATCTCTCTCTCTTTATGGCGGGGGGAAAAAAGAGAGGAAAAAAAGATGTTATTCTTTTTTATTAGACCTCTCACTGTGACAATAAACACACACATGCAAACATGCACAATTCACACTGAAGCACACGCACGCACGCACTCGACATGTCGGCTAAAGGGGAATGCATCCTTGTCGAGCACAATATGTCCTGAAGAATGCATAGCTGCTGTGTGCTGTCATTACATTCATAATGTGTGTCAAGATCACTTTCACATCGGAATGATCCCCCAACAATGGATCGACTGGTGGGTAAAATACGGCTGTGCATCTCTGACTATCCATGTTTTTGACTGCATACTTGCCTGCTAGACTGTGTGCACGTGCAGCACTGCACACTGTCCGGGACAGTTTGGTATGTTCTGTTGAATGGTACAGTCCTGATGTTACAACATGCTGAACCTCCTCTAACTTTCTCCTCCTGTTCTTGTCGACTGCTGTGATTCCACCTCTCACCTGTGTGCCTCTTTTCCTGTTTGCGCCTCCCTCTCCTGTCGGGCTGCACCCATCACTTCCACTATAGGAAGTGACCAAGCGGGAGGACTTGCATGCCCAGCTGAGCCTTATTCAGCTGCCTGTAGAATCAGGGGTATGTACAGCACTGCAGCTCTGCCTTCCCTAACTAACCGCCTTCCCCACTGTCCCCCTCTGCCCTCCCCTCACTTCCTGTCCCCCCTACCCACGCCTAAAGATGCTTTGAGGTGATGTCACAGATCTCTGGATGGCCACAGCTTGGAGGATCTTTGCTTTGGTGCTTCTCATTAATGCGTCTGCTGGCTTTTTGACGTTATATTTACTCAGTCATAGTCATTTATCAAATAGAATATAGTAGATGAAAATAAGCAAGTCCAAGCTATTGATTGTGTCTTGTCTTAAATTAAGACTCTTAATGGTCCACTCCACCCAAATTGGAAAAAGGTCCCTCTATATTTTTAACTTGTCCTGACTGGTGTTAGAGCCAAGCATATCGTCTGTGTTCTATCCGCAGACGTTATGAGATCTTTGCTGCTGTCACACAAATTCAATACAGTACTGAAGTGGGAGGTAAGAGCCCAGTTCATCATCAAACAGTATCAAGTGAGTTTCTGGAGTTTTTCCAAGGCTTGAATGGACACGACACTGATGAGTCATCAGGAAGAGCCAACAACAAAAGATGAGCAACTGCGATAGAAAATATTTGAGAAGGCCAGGAGGCAAAGGTACGAGTCTTCCCGCATTAAAATGTCAGTGGAGAAGTGAGCTACAGCTTGCAATGTGCTTTTTAGTAATAAACATTTCATTAGCTGGCTTTAGATTTGTTGCATCAGCCACTAATGGCAGAGTAACAGCAAAAGTTCAGCCTCTGTAGAAACCTGATAGATTTCATAGTATTCTCCACAGCCTGAATATGTATCATTGTATTTAACGACTGAAAATTATGTTCAGTCTAATTTGAAGTCAAGTTTAAGTAGGAAAAGTAATAAAAAAGAAGAAAGAAATATATGAGAATCCTCAGGTGCCTTTAGCTGCACTATTTGTTAAAGTAAAAGTTATTGTAGCACAACAAAATCAAACATATTTCTTAGCATTTGAAAAGAAAACTCTGTGAGAATGAATATAAATGGTTGCAGGTATGCAGCAATTAAGGTCATTTAGCCCATAAGCCATTATATTATTAATATTAATATTGTTGTTATATGAGTTGTCCTCATATTTCATAAACAGGTGTTTTTTTTCTTCTTTTGACAATTTCTGTGAACCAGCCCTTTAAAATGAGTGCTTGTGATAATCGCCCTAACAAAATACAACAGCAATACTGCACGGTGATTGGTTTTATCACTGGGAAACAACCAGTCTCTTCCAAAAGCCCAACAGAAATGTGGAAATGTGGTAAAAGCAATTTGTGGCTGGCCATATTGCCAAAAAACAGAGGACCTCCAACGTCGCTGCCAGAGAATGTGTCAGATCATCTCAAAGTCATGTGACCTGCTTCCTGCATGCTGCCCTTGCTGCTGGGACTAACCGGGGCCAACTGAGTGACTGTTCACAGCAGTTTAGGAAAGACAACAGAGGGCTTAAACACTTGCATCACTCTGCTCTGTGTGTGTGTGTGTGTGTGTATGTGTGTTCTTTCTCTTTTTTTGGTCCTCTTTAAAAGCAGACTCCATCAAACACACATCAAACCCCAGACTGAATGCTCACCTCCCACCAGCCCTCCACTCCTCTCTTTCTTTTCTTTCCAGCCTCGGGGTAAGAACGCCACAGTGGTGCTGCCAAAACCCCCTCCTCTCTCGGTCTCTGTTTTTTGTGGCTGGGGTGCAGAGGAGACGAACAGTAACTGGGCTGGAGGGGTGGAGGGCAGCCAGACGAGAGGTTGAGAGCTAATAAAGAAAACAGAAGAGATGGACTCTGTTTGCATGACTCAGGCTCTCAGGGCAAGGCCAGTACACTCAATGAAATGAGGCCTTTGCACAACACATGGTTGTAAGTTTGGTCCTCACATCCTCTAATTTCAAATTCTTCTTGCTCTTGAGTTCTCCACTGTTGTTGTTGTTGTTTATTTTGTTGGGTCACAGAGGGCCTGAGCTTGAAGTGGAGATGTTGAGTGGAGTCTGCTGTTTGGTCGAATGGGTGAAAATGTTGCTATAATTCAATTCTCAGATGTTATCTATTATGAAACGCTGAACACTGTGTCTTTTGTGTACTTTATATATTGTATACACAAGCCAACTGTGGAAAACTTTGGCCATGAAATAGTTTTATATAATTTCAAGTTTGTGGTGCACATTTTCAGCCAATTTAAAAATAAAAATAAGAAGTCCATGAACACAATACCTACAAATACAACATTTCAAACTAAATTTGATTTGATTAGTCAAAAAGAGAGGTCAAGGGCACAGTGACCACACACTGACCTTGTGAATGCAATATTTCTGAGTCTTTGGGAATTTCTTTGAATTTGATACAAACCATGTCCATGTCCAGTATCCAGGTTGACTCGAGGTCAAGGTCAGAAAATACTTCAGTCATTTTCATTCATCGCAAATTAGTCTTAGTGGTGCAGGCCATAAACTGCAACGTGGTAATTCTAGTTGTTATGGACAAGTCCTGCCAAACAAATACATATCAATTAAAGCAGAAGTCAGCGATCCGGTCGTTTTGGCTAATGCTGCGTTCAGGCAGGCTTTTGAAACCGTAAGTTACGGCTTCAAGTCACGACTTATGACTTTGTAGCGTTCCAGGTAACCTGTAACTCGTGTTTTTGCCTGTGAAAGTGCACTATAACACTCACTCGTAACTTCCGACCCATGAACTCGTACCAGATCGAACTGGTACGACGGAAAAGCACAAGTTCCGGGTTGCCTTGAACACACCATAACTTCTTGTCAGCCGATGGAGTTAGCAGCCCCCACCCTCGTCATGGATCTATTGGTCCACATTCACAATACATCCCTTGGCTGCACACAGCCCTTCATACCGTTCTCTCTCCTCATTGGATGACGCTTGTATCCCACAAGGAAAGTTTTCTCCTGGGTTTACAGCAGAGCAGAGTGACTGAGAGACCCGTGTTTTGGCCGAAAACTATTTTTAAAAAACTATTTAGGGCTTATATTAACAAAAACATTCCACTGACTTCTTTAAAAGTGCATTTTCATTAAATTGCTTAGTTAACGTTTTGTGAGCCTAGGACTTAACACATATGCCTATGTCAGGCCCATGTGGGGCCGCATCGGTCTGTGTTATCGAGGCCTATGCCTTCCATACCTTTAACGCTGATCTTCTACAGCACAGGTGTTGTTGTCTTTGTGGTTCAAATGCAGCTGTAAAAATACACTGTTGGTGGACACACACACACACACTCACTCACACACACATACACACAGGCAATTGCACCCCTTCCTCCTATCAACAGCCACCCACAGTCTACCATTTACACCCTTACTGAACAATGTAATTGAGATCCCCCTGTGTGCTGCTGGTGTCTATTATTGTCTGGCTATCAGCAGCACGCCTGGTCTGGCCCATCTCCTGGTCCCACCACCATACCCAAATTGAGGTGGCAGAGTGTAAACAAACAATCCAGCTATTTCAAGACCAAGGATTTCCCTCGGGTCCAGAGCCCCCTCCGAAGCCATCATCTCCACATTTGTTTTCTCCAGTGAAACAATCCATTGTCTAATATTTGGTGAGAACACTTCCTTCTAACCCATCTTGGCTCCTCAAACAAAAAGTAGAATCAACATAAGCACACAGGTCAGAAATCTAATCATATAACCATCTGCTTCCCACTTTAGATTAGTAGTAAACCCAGAAAAGATAAAAGCCACCCTTGTAATGGGTCTTGTACCAGTCTTATTTAATTCCTTCTCCTCCTTAATCTTTGCCTTTATCTGGAAATGAAAACAAGATGGAGGAAAAACAAACACAAAATGTTCTTTTTTTCTTGTTGTTCAAACTGCAGTTGGGCAGAGTAGCTTTTTTGTTTGTTTGTTGTTTTAATCCGCCCTAGCTAGATCTTCTTTGGGGGATTTATTTTCTGACATCTGAATTACGAATTCATGTCCGCCTGTGCCGTGGAAGATGTTGTACGAAATGGATAAGAAGCAAAAAAGATTGAGAAGATGATGCAGTGAGACAAGATGGAGAGGGAAGAGAGGGTGATGGAGGACAGCAACAGGATAAAAGAAGTCATTCTGTCAGATCAAAATCAGACTAGTGTTTTATTAATCTCTCCCTTGCAGTCTAATGTGTTATCACTGACTGTTCCTCTTCACCTCTGCAGCCAAGCTGGAGAGGACTTGAGTATAGTAGTTTAAAATAAAAACAGCTAGTGATCTGTTGTTTTTATATTCAATTATTAAAAGTCAGCATTGGGTAATCGTAACCTGTGCTTCCACTGGTTTTCCACTGGAAATGTTAAGCTATAAACTCAGTCAGTGAGGTATGCACAGTGGGACAGTGGGATAGAAGAGGAGAGGAAAGAGAGAAGGTGGTGTTTAGTTGTTAAGAGGTTGTGATAATTGTTTTTAAAAAAAAGGAAATAGAATGCCAAACGACGCCATTTTAAAACTTGAAATGCAAAGATGGATAGATAGATGGGTGGATGATATTATCAGCTGGATCATTATAATGCCGACCTTTCCCTCACTTGTTTTCTTGCAAACCTGTCGAATTTGCAAAACCAGGTTGATTCTGTTGAGCGAGCTGTTTTTTGTTTTGTTTTTTTGTGCCTCAGGAAGAAGAGAAGATGGTAAGGTTTTCCCAGGGGTTTTCACCTGGTCCTGTCAGGTCCAGTTGATACACTTATACAGAAAGGCCTCACCACAAAGCCTCTGGCCTAGGTTTGATTCTTCTGTCGGTGAACACTGGCCTTTACAGTGACTAGAAAATCCCACAGATACAAGCTAAGCCTAACTGGCCACGGCTCAACAAGAACAAAAGACAGGATGAAAAAAAACAACTTCTCTCCCACTTTTCCAAAAGGAGGAGGGGAAAACGATGAGGCTGAGCAGCCATAATGCTTTGTGTTGATGCTCCTCTGGGTTTGTCCTCACAGCTGTGCTTTCTGTCTTTTAATTTCTTCTTTCTTTTGCCTGGTGAGAAACGTGTGAGATAAATGTGTGATATTTCATCAGTGGTATAATCTAATGTGCTAAAACACATATGAACTATTGCTAAGAGAAGTTAACCCAAAAGTCTACAACAGCAGTCAATACTACTGCTACTACACTTTTTAAAAGCCAAGATATGAAGTCATGACTTTGGGTAGCGATTAAAGGCCTGAAATATGCATAGTGTGAATATAGCCAGATGGGCTGGGAGCCAGCAATACAGACTTTTGCTTCATTAAAGTAAGGTTAAACAAAGTTTTTAGGCATCCAGATACGTGAATTAGATGATCCTGCAGAGACATCACCAGTCACCCCAGTGGAAGCATCTCAAAAAGCAAAAGCAAAAAGAAGGCGGTGTTGGCAAACAATCACAAACTTATAGAAATGTTCTACTGTATATACATTTCATATTATAAGTGACTACGTACCTTCTGCCCTGGGTCAAGCTAGATTTCATTTCTCTTTGAAGATCCATCTGGAGCAGAAGCCAGTGAGGGCGACTTCCAATTCCCTGGAAATTGGGGAACCAATCAAAAACGTCATGACAGAAAAGCAGAGTCTAGCAGCTTTTGTTCACATGCAACATGGCTGAAGAGCAGCTAATGTTCGACTCAAGTTTGAGAGACTGTGATATTGCTTTTTTTTTTCTACAAAGCGAACAAATAAAGAGTTTAGCGTTATGTTTTCATTAGCTCTGCATATGACATCTTGATCATTGCTCTGATTGGTTTGAGGTCTACCCAACTGCACACAGCGGCATTTTGATCAACATCCGTTGGTCACGCCTCTTTTCGAAGGTGAATACTGCAGGCTACACCTTCCCATGACCGGTACTCTATCTCAAATGTGGTCTGATCTTAGCTAGGCTAGGTTACCTCCAGGTGCTTCATGTTTCCTGCAGTGAGCCAACATTTTAAAACTAAATCAGTAAGTGATGTTTAAAGAAGATGCAGGAGCGTGATGACCGTGGTGATCTCCAAGTGGCCCTCGAGTTGATTACCCACTAGTTCATTAGCATCTTCTCTCCTTAGCTAATCTTCTTACTAAATTGGAGGAAATCAGTCTGGGGCACACAAATAGAACCTTCAGCTGTGAGGAAAAAAACATGCAAATTGGTGCCTCTAAGATAGCCATACCTAGCATGCCTCCAGTAAACAAATACAACACTACCCACACCCAGTTTGTCTCCAACACTCCTGGGAAGTTGGGAAGTTTCAAGAAAGTCATTTGTTAGTTTAATAAGAGGTGCACGGTGATTAGGTCCTGAGGCTTTACTACCCACAGTTTATTCACTTTGCTACCACAGAGATTTGACTCACTAGGTCGGCATTCCATTAATCCAGCATCCACCTGGCACCCTTGTGCATATTAATGGAATCTGCAGGCTCTGGCATAGTGCAACAAATACAAAGCCGAAAACTGTGTTCACCGCAGTAGGTTCGTGAGTGGAAGGCAGCATGAGGCGCAAGGCAAGCAGAGGGTAATTAAGAGCTTGTGGAGAAAAAAAATCTGTGAAAGACAGTGAGGATGAGTAGATATGTCAACGTGAGATAATGTGGAAGACTCATTTTGACATCTCTGTCTGGAACAATGACAAAGCCAAACAATGGATGAAGACTTCTGCTGTTCTGACAAAAGTCAAACTGGGTTGCTGATTTCCAGATTGCTCTGAAGTTTGTTTGGAGTGCGTCATGTGTACTGTACGTGTGAAAACCGTAGACGTGAATGTCTTAATGGATAACAGCAAGAAAAAAACACAGCTACTGTGTTTGTGTTGGGTCAATACGTCTGTCATGTTCTTTTTGAGAAGTGCCTCTTTGCCGTCGATGCTGATTGTGTTTCAGTGTGGTTCCGCAGTGATTTTTTTTGTCTCACTCTCCTTGCATGGCAACACTTTACATAGTTGATCTTTCTCTCCCTCTCTCTGTAACCTTTGACCTCTGAACTCTTGGGACTGGGCAGAGCTCACCCTCACCTACCTGCTTACAGAGAAAGGTTGCCTCTACTGACTGATCCGAGGTCAGATTTGAGCTTTGACTGAGGCGATATTGGAATGGGACACATACAGCTGAGCAGGGATCTGTATTTAGAGGCAACTTGGACCCACCTGATTTCTGTTAACTCTAATCGGGAACAGACACTTCCACAGATGTTTTCCTCTAACACGTTGTATGTGTTTGTTTGTTAAGGATGATGAAGAAGACTCTAAACCGGGCTCAGCCATTGATTGTATGGAGGATGTTAACGGCAGCAAGAAGGAGCCATCGGCCTCTGGAGGTGAGGCACACACATACACATGCATACATGCACAACACATTCTGTGGCTCCATTGATTTATTTTATTAACACTAGAGGAGGAATGAGAAGGATTGAACTCCACTCTGTGATTCTCACATCTTCCATTTACCAACACCTGGAAGAACTTGCTCCATCTGTGATCACACGGTTAACGTCCCCCCTCCCTGCAGATCCCTCCATATTACACACCATGTTGTTTTTTTTAATAAAGTTTGTGATAAGTTAACCAAGCTGGGCCTAAGGCAGGTAAAGTACACCCTGTGCAAACCCCCCTCCCCCCACCCTGTATCAGTCTCCCAACCACCTCCAGTGGGCACGTGGCTGGCTGTCGCTCTGCTCAGCATCAAACCATCAGCTTCATCCATAATTCCTCATACGCCAGTTCCCATCTCCTCTAATTACTGTGCTGCAGACTGAGCAGCCCAATGGAAACACTGGAGTACAACTCCCAGACGTACAGTATCATCTCCTCTTCAGCCCTTCCACATGCTCCGTGTAAGAAGTGATTACATACTGGAGGAGCTGTGTATACATCTCCTTGGCCTTGACGAGTTCCGCCTCACGTGTCATTTATTTCTGTGGCTTCCAAACGTAATATTCTCTTTCCACACATACAGTACCATTAATGCTTTACTGAAATATTTATGTTGGTCAATAACAGTATGAGGCATCTGTTTTTTTTAAATATGCTCTGCTGCATTACTGTACTGTACCCATATGCAGTAGCAGCCCTCCCCTTTGCACCACCTCTTCCTGCTCATCCTCCTGTTTTGATTCAATTTGGTTCTTTCATTTTCCTCTGATGCTTTTTGTTTCATCACCTTTTTTTTGTTCCCTCTGTTTTATCTCTCACCTCTGTTGTTTTCTTTTCAACACCGCTCACTTTCATCCCTTTATTTCATCTATTATTTTGCTCCATTCTTTACGTTAAACCCTGGTCATCTTTAATCTTCTCCAACTCCCATGCCCTTTTCTCACACCCACTCCTAACCCACGTTTTATTCTCTCCATCCCTCTCTTCTTTACTAGTAGTGCCTGTAAATGGTCATGTGGACCTGAAGACCAGCCTCACTCCACCTCTAATCACCCACACGGCTGCCACCCCCATGCCTGTACCTAAGCTTCCAGTGGGTGGTGACCCCATCTTGGGCTACGAGTCCCGTCGAGGCAGCAGCGTCTCCATGGACCCGGCCTGCTATGAAAAATCACCGGTTCGTGCATTTATTATTATTCTCACATGTACCAAAAGCACGTGACAGATCTCTAGTGTAATACCCATGTACCGCGATGTCACAAAGCCAACATTAATACATGTGTAAGGGGATAAGTGCCAGGAATTACTTCCAGTTCCTGCTTTCCACTGAATGTCTCTGGATTCATTGTATTTTCCGTGCTGATGTGTGGGGGGTCGTGATGATTGATGATGATTAATGTGGTGCACCAGTCTGACACTCTACTTACTGCTGCCTCTGCCACTCTGACAAACTGATTATTAGGATAAAGATCTGCCAAAATAAACCCAGATCTGCTCCTGTCTGTCTCTGTCAGTGCGAATCTGCATTCAATTCACCTCACGAAAAAACTGAATCAATACACTTCTGCTCGGTTATTTACATGAAAGCACACGGCCCCTCCTGTAAATGTTTTCTCTCCCTTGGTTTTGATCGCTCCATCCCTCTGTTTGGCGCCCTCCCGTTCCAGACCAGCGCCCGGAGCACCTCTGCCTACGCCCCATGGAGCTCGGGCAGCAGCTGGACCAGCCAGCGCTCCAGCTGGAACAGCCTGGGCCGCGCCCCGTCCATCAAGCGGCAGAGGCGGCAGTCGGGCGAGCGGCGGTCGCTCCTCTCCGGGGAGGGCGGCTCCAGCTCGGAGGACGGGGAGGGCGGAGGAGAAGGGGGAGGTGGGTTGATGGAAGATGACGACGCCTCGCTGGCCAGGACAGACTCCATGTCACGGTCTCAGAGAGACCCTGGGCATCGCAGGATGGAGTCAGTGGAGACTCAGAGCTCCATGGATCTGCAGCCTGATACTCTGCTCCAGGTAGACCCCCCCTCACCCCCCTGCTGCACCATCCATCACGTTAGACCTCTGACTGGTCTCTAGAGGACTGTTCACAACATGACTCTTGACTTAGAGTGGTAAAAAAAAAAGAAATAAATGGATTCAAAACTCCACAAACTGTAGGCCCTGCTCTCTTAACTGTAGTATCTTTTAATGGGCATCTTAAAATTATATTGCCAGTTTTTATGGTATTCCTCTTTGTTGCTCTTACTGGAGTGTTGTTCCTTTAGTCATGCCTTTAAGCTTGAGATGTTGCCACAATAAACAGTGTGGGAACAAAAACAACACTGTGTAAAGAAGTGTAAAACTTGTTTCACTCACCTATTAACCAGAATCACATGAGGCAGGCCAGTAATCATCATGCACAATCAGTCAATCAGAAAAGTTAACTTGTGATATTCTAGCAATAAGCAGGATCTAGACATGACTATATATGTGGCTGGACTGCCTCTGGTCAAATCCTCATTTTATGACTGTGTTAAAGAGTGATTTCAGCTGTATTCACTGAGGATATGATAACTTACAGTAGAGAGAGAGGTAGAAGAGGCAGACTCTCTAAATAAACTGCATGTTAGTACATATTAGGTGGAACTGGAGAAAAAGACCCATCTCAGATTTGAGTCTGGCCTGTCATCTTCTCTCTGTCTTTGTCTCACCTCTCTCTGTCTTGTGTGTCTTTCACTATGACTGTAATAAAGACAAATGATAGTCTTCCTCTTGTACTTTCTGAAAGTATATACAGTACAGTATACTGTGTCACAGTCAGGAATAGACTACAGGCAGTCCAGCAGTGCAGCCATATGCTAGGTTTTGCCCTTGTGTTATTTCACAAGAAAAGACAGAATGTAGCTATATAGCTGTCTGTCTGTTTATTTGTAAACTCAACTCTTGTCATTTAGACTGGGATGGAAATCTGTATCCCTCAGTGCTCAGTGCAGCACTGCAGTGACAAGGGATTACTCCTGATATTTGGCAAACAGGGAAACTGCTTAATGGCACAAAATGTCTTTCAGGATAATGCAGTACACCCAGAATAGTTATCTTTGCAAAGCCAAAGAATATAAGGAACAAACATAGTTTACAAAGAGAATACCAAATGTGTCAACCGAATGTGAACCTCAAGAGAGAAAGTGACTCTTTAGTGTTAACATTTGTGTATGTATCTTTAGTAATGGGTTGTGGGAACACTATTTTCATTCTCCGCTCTCCCTGTGTAGGTCCCCTACGTGCACCACTCAGCCAACGTGCACAGCTCCAGGCCCCCCTCACTGGGCCACATACAGCCCACAGAGTACAGCGACTGCAATGGGAAGGGTTCTCTAGCAGTGCTGGGACCAACACATGTCTCATTAGAAGACAACACTGAGGACGAAAACGCAGACGAGGAGCCCAGTCTGGTCAGTTGTTGTGCATGTCTACGCATGTGTACAAACCAATCAGTCAGAATATGGCTAGACAACTAACCAACCAGTATAGAGCTAGAAATAAAGAAATGAAAACAGGGATACAATCCAACCATTCAGAATCCAGCTACATACAAACCAACCAACCAATCAGGATAAA
Source organism: Decapterus maruadsi (assembly GCA_030347415.2). Classification (NCBI taxonomy): domain Eukaryota; kingdom Metazoa; phylum Chordata; class Actinopteri; order Carangiformes; family Carangidae; genus Decapterus; species Decapterus maruadsi. The sequence goes on from CM064888.1 coordinate 18,026,743, forward strand.
GCTAGAAACAAATCAGAGTACAGCTACACAGCAACAAGTCAAGACAGTTACAAATCGACCAATAAGGACAGAGCAACAAAATAACCATTTAGAATACAGTACAACAACAATTCAACCAATTAGCAATAGTTATATACCAACTAATCAGAATAGAGATAGAAATCTACAAATCAACCGACAACAGTAGAAGTACAAAGCATTTGGAGCCACTTGCTGAATCCAGCAGGAAACATGACCACATGAAAAGCAGCAAAGATAACAGAGGGATAGAGCATGAATATTTAAAACCCCTTTTTAATGAACCTTGTTTGATCCATAGGTATGAATTTGTCTGTATGAATAAAACAGTACAGCACAGTGACTCTCAATATGCAACAGGAAATTGTGCATTTCTGAATAATGAATCTACTGCCCCCTTTTTTTTAAATACCTGCAGGGGCGTTTTGCCAGATTGTTTCGCTGGCTGGAGAAGAAGCAGCCCGAGTGGTGTCGACAGAGAGACACCTGGTCACTTTACCTCTTCCCCCCAGATTCCAGGTAGGATTCACACCTCCACTCATCTCATTAATTCTGCACCTTTTCCTCATGTGGTACTTCAGCTAAAAATTAAACACAATCATCAAAATAAGCAGCTCTGTTTTAAAGGTAGTTCTGGCACAGGGAAAGACAGAGTCATCGTCTTCATAATAAAGGATGGTGAACTGACAGCTGACTGTAATGGCCAAATGTTTTCCACTGCAATGTGAGCGCAGCGTTTTTTGTTTTTTTTCCCTATTCCCTCCCACAATCTGACTTCAGAAGTCTCTTTTATCTGCACATTTCTGCCATGTCAGGGGTGAGTAAGCAGGAGCAGAGGGAGGAAGGGAGTTTCTCCTACTGAGTGCTGCATGTTATCTCTGCCACGTGCTGAATCCATCCGTTCCCAGCCTTTTTCACCCCCCTCAACCCCTCTCTTTCTTCACTCCTCCTCCCCTTCTGGGGCTTTGATCTGTGAGTCGCTGCTATCTGTTTGGAGGATGTGGTTGTGAAGGCAACACCAAGCAAAAGGCTAGCCTCCAGCCTGCCATCACAGCACCACAACATGTTAATCAAACATCAAAGAACGACCCCCCCAGATCCAACCCCACCTGTCAGCCATCACCTCTGTCGTGGCAGGGCCAGTCCAACTGATTCAATCATTGTTATAAGTGGTATATTCCCCTTTTAAAATGTGTTTTGACCCATGTGCTTATTTGTAATTAGCATGATAATGTTGATGCTGATAATTTGATGCAGTATCTGTGTGGGTGGGCACCATGGAAAGACTTATGGCACCGCCGTTCATCTTTGCTGCCAAATTACCCTGTGGCCAAAAAAAGGCATTTTCACTATAGAGTGTCGCTGTAAAAGAGACACCTCCAAAAGTGTCTACTGGACACTTTGTAGCAATAAACACAGTCGGGACTGTCGCAGCTAATGGCCTTAATCAACAACATCAATACAGAAAATGTGTCAACATCAGTATTTGAAGACAACGTATCATCAGCCACACACTTAACACTGACAGACATATTTATTTTCTATTTCATCAGTTATAGTCACACTGTTTCTCTGCCCTCTGCTCTCTGGTTGAGACTTGCACACACATACACACACAGTTCATACACCCATGGAGTGCACAACAGAGCAGAGAAGCTTTGCCAGACACACAACCTGGTGAAGTAACTGCTCTGGACTTTACTAGAAGTGCAGTAAAAGGTTTTCACAGTTCAAATCACAAATACAATGTGTTGTAGTCTATTGATTAGTAGTGAGAGCTTTTTAACTTTAATGGCGTCATGTCGACCCTGCAGCTTTTGCCCTCCCAGGTTAAGATCTGTTGGACTGCTTATAAAACATGAAGTGTAGAATTATTCATATCGAAAAGTCACTAAAATTTCATTTTTGTGACCATCAGGAACACATGTTGATGCATATGTAAATGTTTAGTCAAGTGGTATGACCCATCGCCCCATTGCTGTTGCTGGGTCAAATCTGAGGAACCACAGATGTGATCAATTTGAATAAAACACCCAACCTCAAAGAAAATACTGCTCATAATTACATATTCAAAAAAGAATTTTGCAGAACCATCAATTTAATTTTAAGAGAGCAAACCATATTTCTAGTTTAAAAACATAGTTTTGATCTTTGGGGGTCGTGATGATTGATGTACAAGAGGAGATTATAAAAGCAGAGTAAAAGACGTATCCCCCTTTGAAAGTTCTTCGTGGTTCCCCTCGCTGCTGGCTGTATTATGTAATTTGGGAAAGGTTAAAAGGAAAAGCTCCCTGTGGTCTGTTAGAAAACTGAAGGGGCTTGGCTTAAACCAGGATTTTAGCAGGCGTCCAATCACAGCGGGCTCAAAGGTTTCACCATGTGGAGAGTGACACCGAGGACACGGGCTCTGTGTGACACCTACTCTGGCCTTGGAAAAACGACGGATTCCCTCCTGTGCTCACAATCACATCAAGAGACATCGGCATAGTGGGAGGCCCCGGAGTACAGCGGCATTCACATGGACCCAAGTTCACCTCAGCCTGCCTTTGAGCTAACTGTTGTCGCGGCTACGACTGATGGTTACTGCAGGGGAAGTTTTTAATGAGCGAAGGAGTGGGCCCAGCTTTGTAGACATACTGTGATCCAGTCTCTGCAATTAGGTGTGTCTGTTGTGTAAGAACAGTGGTCTATCAACATGGAGACAGGAATGAGCCTGGGTTGTGTGTGTGTGTGTGTGGACAGCAGTTGATCAGAGTTGGCTGTGTAGTCGAGGAAAACACTGTGTCCCTGCTCAGCTCATTCCTGGAGAGCAATCACCGTGCACACAGGGAGCAGGGAAGAAGAATCGGGTGAGCCGCTCCAGTTCTTTTGCTCAAAGAGGAGCTGCATGACCGGCAGAAATCATTCAGCAGACGCTGCAAGCAGATGTGTAGCTGTACTGTCTGTGCTGCTGAAGCGACAGGTGATTTTTTGGGGGGGAAATGAAGCACAAAAACACTAAAGAGATGTTCAAAGACAAGTGTAGAGGCAAATAGTTTTCTCTATGGTGAGGGAGTAAAGACGACAAGTCTCACTGAGATTTGTAGAATTTATTACAAGATAGCATATCAGATTAGTATGAATAAGCAGCAATAGTCAGCAATGATCATGAAAGAGATTCAGAGATATTCGGCCCAATAGGGTGGAGTGTCTTTTAACCACGGGTGTCTCAAGAGACTGGACCCAGATTGATGATAGAAATCAGATTTTTATACAGTGATGATCGTGTACACATGTTTATCCAGACAGTTCAAGGTACGGAGTATGTCTGGAAATTATTCATGACGTTAAGCATTATTTGCAAAAGACGTAGCCTACATGCCTATTAGTTTAATAGGAACAGTTTGATCAAAAGGAACTGAATCGATTAGAAAGTTGTTTCACAACACATCAGAGCAAAAACCCAAGTCTCCCATTACAACAAGAACTTCAATAATGGAGATAAAGAAAAAATAATTCACCAGATGGGGGAAAAGGGAAGATTTTGCATGCAGCTTCGAACCTGACCTGTATGAGAATAGAGTTTAGACACAGGCCCTGACATCATTGCATTTGAAACACTGATACCAAATTCAAAAGGTCAGTAAATATCATCAAAGGAAAAAGCTTCACACACTTGTCAAAATCCTTTTATATGAAGATCCATGCATCAAGATGTCACCGGTTCTTTTGAAATGTTGATTTTAGAGGCAGTGCAGTTTTTCTTCAGGTATTATAGAGTGTTTGTGAGACTCTGGGACCATTTGACATTAAAGTTCCCAGTCAGACAAGCTGTGGGAGGCGTGTCTCTGCCCTGTGTGTTTGTCCTCCCTCCCTCCCTCCCTCCCTCCTTCCCTCCTTCCCTCCCCATCTGCTCAAAGAAAACTCATGAATCATGGCTCCAGCTCCGGCTTATGTCAAGTAGGAATTAGCCAATACAGTTTGTGTACTATATGAATAATAACACAGTCAGATGACACACACACACACACCCCAGATTTCAATAAGTCTTGACACAATGGTGTCTGTATATAGTTAAAACTCTTTTATAAACTTTGTCTGAAATGAGCCATCAAAGTAGACGTGATGCACCGTTTAATCCTTCTCCAACACACATAACAAAGCGTTGCCTCTTTCTTCCTCTGTTGTCTGGAGCTAAAAGCCCGGGGACCTTTTCAAGTTGGGTAATGAAAGTCAGGCATAATTAATGACTGATTCTACAGCACTTGATTATATTAGATTACATTATATTACTGTATGTGAGACAAGCGTTCATAAATTGAATGGGATTTTTCATTACTCGTAGTTTGTGCAAGGTGTTTCAGTAAATGTCCTTGTACAGTATAGCCTGTGATATCATTTTTGCTTAACATGCCCAACACTGAGCTGCAGTCTGGATAGACATTAGTGCTTACATGAGTGTTTTCATATACTTCTTTATACTTCCATTAATTTACAGCTGATTGGGATGGTATTTATAGTTATAGATGCTATTTAAGAAACTTTATGATAGAAAATTACATAAAACATATGGTGTATTATAAAAGTATGATCCACAGTGGTAAATGAAGCTACCCAGAGTATGTGAGATAGGCCAAATGAGCTCCATCTGACCCTGCCTGAATAGTAAAAGCTTAATCATATTAATGCAGTAGTACGAATAATTCAATAATGTAATATATAATGTTAAATCATTCAAATGTGGCATGACTCTACATCATACCCTTCAGACCTAGTACGTAGAGCCTGTGCAGCATTATTGAAACTTTTGGTTTCACTCAGTTTGTCGTTGAACCACATCAATGCAGTGGTAATATTCTTGACTTCTCTCCCGTCACTTCTCTTGTCGTATTTAGATACAACACCAGTGGTCCTAGCTCCTTGTTGTAAAGACAGGCCCTGCTGAAAACCATAGCAGTGAATTAAACACACCTCTGTCTACAAGCTGGATCCAGTTGCTCTTCTCACCACCTGAACTGGATAATCAAAAAGGTCCACAGCTTTATTGAAAAACATGGAAGTGGGGCAAAATTGTGCAAATTAAAATCAGAAGCTTTCTACCTCCAAGTGTGACACAAGGGACAACTGTGTATCGGCATAGAAGCATGTGTGATAGAAAACTCTGGTATTTAACCCATGCTGTTTTTGCAATGTGTTGTATAATCGTGTTTGTAACTGAACGTCTTCTCACCTTGTGGTATGTGTGGCTCATTTAACAGCCAGGGTCAGATGGGAAACAGGAGGCTCCCACAACAAAGTGTCCTTGCGAGGGCTCAGGGGATTGTTGTGTCTTGGTGGTGATGGTTGGCAGAACCGTCTGGAGTGCCATATATGTTGACTATTGGCGTGTGTTGTGGGAATAAGGATAGCAGGTCTGAGAACATCTTGCTCACTCACCCACTGACTGTTGTGCAGTTGTATGTGTGTGACTCGATTCATTAATGCTTATCAAAACTCTAGGAAGACAGCTGACTGTGAAGACTTTCTTTTTAAATTGAATAGACGGACATCTATATACTAGCGCCCACGAAGGGAACTCACCTGTGAGCAGATTCTGGACAGAAGGTGATTAAAGTGTGCACAACTAGTCCGAGGCTCTTGCAACCTCGACCTCCCCCACAACGGAAGGTTGAGAAGAAGGCCTGACATCTGGAGAACCGGGATTCCCTTCACTGTTTGGGTCCAACGAGCTTGGTGGCTGTCAACACCTCGCTGTCTTTGTTGGTGAGATTTGAGGACTGCACGGAGGGAAATCTTCTCCACCTATACAAAGATAGGTTGGCAGGTGTGCCAGCACCGTTTTCTTGGAAAATTGAGTGCAGGAGAAGTGCAGGTCAGGGACCTGATGTGACACCTGATTATTCCAACCATTAAAGGGGGAAGAAAAGGTGGGTAGAAACTGTCTGGGATAAAAGAGAGTAGAGAGTGGAACAGGCAGAGTGAGTGGAGACACATCATTTTGTTTTTTCTTCCCTTATATTAGGCAAAGTATTAATATAATATTTTTTATTCATTTTTTGGTACTGTTCATAGTCATAAAATTCATAGTCATGGGTTCTGGTAAGAGCAAAACCTCCACTGGAGACATTAAGCCTGATCATGGCACTCCAAATGTGAAATTCATGTCGGTCAATTATGGGAAAGAGAGCGTAGCCCAGTTAGATCTGTGGGTCAAGGAGTGCATGTTCCCGAGGACAGGCAGCCTGAGCGTCAATCAGCTGGAGGCTCTAGAGCTGAGACTGACAGATTTAGAGAGAACAGGGCTGAGAGGCAGGTTTGGTAGAAAGGTCAGCGTCGAGGCGAATTGGCCAGCTTTAACTGCTGGATGAAAGAGGCGAAGCACAGGCAGGGCCCCAAAGACGTCCCTGCAGTGCAGCATCTGAAGCTGGATTCAGACCTCGACTCTGCTCCACCCTGCCCGGCTGCATATCGCGCAGATGAAACGCCCCGACTGTATCCTGATCTCCGAAACCTGGACAACGCAGCAACTGCCTCCCCCACATCAGCGACCGCATCAGTGCCACCGGCAGAGTGGATGCACACACCCCAAGGCCGTGATGTGTCACCTGACCCCCACCCAAGATCCAGTTCCTCAACGTGCTCTGGACCAGAGTTCAAGCACGGAAAGGAGTGCAAGGAGAGAGAGGAACATGGGAAGCAGGAGAACCAGAAAACAGAGTTGGTTGCTCCCATGCTGATGGTGGAAGCGGGGAATGGTGGCACACAGCTCCTCTACAGGACATGGCTGATGAGTGAAATGCGTGAGATCATTGGGACTCTGCTGTGCTTGACGGAGGGGGGAGAGAAGTTTGGAGAACAACTGGAACAGCTAATTGGGTGTCGCTGTGGACTTAGAAAATCTCATGTACATTCCTGACATCAATGATAACATGACGCATGTAGTTGCTCATCCGCCAACATTCCATGTATACCTAGAACCGCCAAGAGGTCATTTTGACCTCCATTCATTCTAATGCAAAAATGGTAAATGGACTGCATTTATGTTGCCATATATATTATAAACCCAGCCAGACACACAGTTCAAAACACTTTATAGTAATGCTTCACATTCATATACATACACATATTTTACAAAAAATAACAATAGTGGTTGCTAGGCAACCAATATAGACGACTCTTTATTTTCCTATTTTCGAACAGTGTGTGTACGTAAAAATTTTCAAAATTGTTTCAAATTTTTGAATTCATGTCCATTTCTCATGAGAGCAAGGGATTTTCATTGTTATGTTCAATGTTTATGAGTAATATTGGTTTTTTATCTGTTTGACCTGTTTTAACTGTTTGACAACTTTCTAGTATCTGACCTCGTGTTGTGTTGTGGGATGAGGTCAAAATGACTAACTAACTAAATAACTAACTATAACTAACTAACTGGCAAACTGAGTGACTAAATGGACATTATTTAGCCCAGATTGCCATCCATCCATCCATCCATCCATCCATCATCTTCCGCTTCTTCCGGGGCCGGGTCGCGGGGGCAGCAGTCGGAGCAGGGATCCCCAAACTTCCCTCTCCGCCGACACTTCCTCCAGCTCTTCCGGGGGCACCCCGAGGCGTTCCCAGGCCAGCCGAGCAACGTAGTCACTCCAGCGTGTCCTGGGTCTTCCTCGGGGCCTCCTCCCGGTGGGACATGCCCGGAACACCTCACGAGGGAGGCGTCCAGGGGGCATCCTATACAGGTGCCCGAGCCACCTCAGCTGACTCCTCTCGATGTGGAGGAGCAGCGGTTCTACTCCGAGCTCCTCCCGGGTGACCGAGCTCCTCACCCTATCTCTAAGGGAGCGCCCCGCCACCCTGCGAAGGAAGCTCATTTCGGCCGCTTGTAATCGCGACCCTGCTCTTTGGTCACTACCCAGATTTCATGACCATAGGTGAGGGTAGGAACGTAGACCGACCGGTAAATTGAGAGCTTCGCCTTTCGGCTTAGCTCCCTCTTCACCACGACGGACCGATACATTACTGCAGCCGCTGCACCGATCTCGCGCTCCATCCTTCCCTCACTCGTGAACAGGACCCCGAGATACTTGAACTCCTCCACCTGAGGCAGGATCTCTCCCCCGACCTGAAGGGTGCATGCCACCTTTTTCCGGTCGAGAACCATGGCCTCGGATTTAGAGGTGCTGATTCTCATCCCAGCTGCTTCACACTCGGCTGCAAACCGCCCTAGTGCACGCTGCAGGTCCTGGCTCGAGGGAGCCAGCAAGACAACATCATCCGCAAAAAGCAGAGATGAAATCAAGTGGCTCCCGAACCGTACCCCCTCCGGCCCTTGGCTGCGCCTAGAAATTCTGTCCATAAAGATGATGAACAGAACCGGTGACAAAGGGCAGCCCTGCCGGAGTCCAACATGCACCGGGAACAGGTCTGACTTATTGCCGGCAATGCGAACCAAGCTCCTGCTCCGGTCATACAGGGACCGTACAGCCCTCAGCAGAGGGCCTCCGATCCCATACTCCCGGAGCAGCCCCCACAGGATGCCACGTGGGACACGGTCGAATGCCTTCTCCAGATCCACAAAACACATGTGGACTGGTTGGGCAAACTCCCATGAACCCTCGAGCACCCTGCGGAGGGTATAGAGCTGGTCCAGTGTTCCACGGCCGGGACGAAAACCGCATTGTTCCTCTTGGATCCGGGGTTCGACTATCGGCCGAATTCTCCTCTCCAGTACCCTGGAATAGACTTTCCCTGGGAGGCTGAGTAGTGTGATCCCCCGATAGTTGGAACACACCCTCCGGTCCCCCTTTTTGAAGAGGGGAACCACCACCCCGGTCTGCCATTCCAGAGGCACTGTCCCCAACTGCCACGCGATGTTGCAGAGGCGTGTCAGCCACGACAGCCCCACAACATCCAGAGACTTGAGGTACTCAGGGCGGATCTCATCCACCCCCGCTGCCTTGCCACCGGGGAGTTTCCTAACTACCTCGGTGACTTCAGCTTGGGTAATGGATGCATCAACCTCTGGGTCCTCAGCCTCTGCTTCCTCAGTGGAAGGTGTGTCAGTGGGATTGAGGAGATCCTCGAAGTACTCCTTCCACCGCCCGACGATATCCCCTGTCGAGGTCAACAGCTCCCCCCCTCCACTGTAAACAGTGTTGGCGGAGCACTGCTTCCCCCTCCTGAGGCGTCGGATGGTTTGCCAGAATTTCCTCGGGGCCGCCCGGTAGTCCTCCTCCATAGCCTCCCCGAACTTTTCCCAGACCCGAGTTTTTGCTTCCGTGACCGCCCGGGCTGCCGCTCGTTTGGCCTGCCGGTACCCGTCAGCTGCCTCGGGAGTCCCACGAACTAAGAAAGCTCGATAGGACTCCTTCTTCAGCTTGACAGCATCCCTTACTTCCAGTGTCCACCACCGGGTTCGGGGATTGCCGCCGCGACAGGCGCCGGTGACCCTACGGCCACAGCTCCGGTTGGCCGCGTCAACAATGGAGGAGGAGAACATGGTCCATTCGGACTCAATGTCTCCAACCTCCCTCGGAATCCGGGCAAAGCTCTCCCGGAGGTGGGAGTTGAAGACCTCCCTGACAGGGGATTCTGCCAGACGTTCCCAGCAGACCCTCACGATACGCTTGGGTCTTCCAGGTCTGACCGGCTTCCTCCCCCGCCAGCGGATCCAACTCACCACCAGGTGGTGATCAGTTGACAGCTCAGCCCCTCTCTTCACCCGAGTGTCCAAGACATACGGTCGGAGGTCAGATGATACGACTACAAAGTCGATCATCGACCTCCGACCTAAGGTGTCCTGGTGCCACGTGCACTGGTGGACACCCTTATGCTCAAACATGGTGTTTGTTATGGACAAACTGTGACTGGCACAGAAGTCCAATAACAGAACACCACTCGGGTTCAGATCGGGGAGGCCGTTCCTCCCAATCACACCTCTCCAGGTATCACTGTCGTTGCCCACGTGAGCGTTGAAGTCTCCCAGCAGAACAATGGAGTCCCCAGTTGGAGCGCTTGGAAGGGGTGCTGGAAAGCCCAGATTGCAATGATGGAAAATCAATTTTATACATTTTTATATACACACACTATTTGAACAATAGAAAAATAAAGAGTCGTCTATATTGGTTGCCTAGCAACAAATATTGTTATTTTTGGTAAAGTATGTGTGTGTATATGAATGTCAAGTATTACCAGAAAGTGTTTTGAACTGTGTGTCTGGCTGGGTTTATAATATATATGGCAACATAAATGCAGTCCATTTAGCATTTTTGCATTAGAATGAATGGAGGTCAAAATGACCTCTTGGCGGTTCTAGGTAAAATCACTCTTTTTTTCGCTCTCTTTTATATCAGAATCATGAAAACGCATAAGATGATGTAGAACACACTTTTAGGAAAAGTCACCAACTGGGAGACCTAGGGTTTTTACGCAAACAGAGTTACGTGCATTTTAAGAAGCGAGAGAGGTCAAAATGACCTCACGGCGGTTCTAGTGTTAATAACTTGTTGCATCTGGAGAAGATGCTGAGATGAGAGCAGGTTATGACTTGTGTTTTAATCAATAAAGTTAATTCCTTAGTAGTTTGATTAGTAAGCTCACATTTAGTAGTGCTATTGATTGACATCATATACTCATTTTCTTTTGATGTTTTTTTTTTCATGTATTATTCTTTGACATAATTCTTTGCATGACAGTCAGTTAAGAAATGAATTTACTTTTTATTGTTTTTGCTATTGTGTATTCTCATTAAACATCACATTTATTTTACTCATGATTACTTTGTTTTAGCTTAGAGGTAGTCTAAGGGATTTTTTCCCCTCATCATATCAGAGGTTTTTTCCCTTAGTTAGATAGTGTAGTAACTGTAGTTAGACAGATAAGTCTTTTACCTTCTCCTTCGCCATAAGGAGGGGGATGTTTGGCTTGTCTGTGTGCCTGGGGTTTTCATCTCCCAGGTCGGAGACCTGGTGTATAGCCTTTGGCTGGTAGGACTGATGGGGCATCACATAGTAAGATTTTGTGAAATTTTCCCATAAATTGTGGTTTCGCATTAAAGTGCTGAAAAGGGTCGAATATGATGGAAAATTCAGGTATTTATCTCATACTATGTTTTTGCAGTGTGTTGTACGTGATGTGTGTTGCTCATTTAACTCCTACTGTGACAGCGCTTTGAGATATAGTAGAGGGTCAGATGGGAAACAGGAGGCTCCCACAACAAAGTGTCCTTGCAAGGGCTCAAGGGATTGTTGTGTCTTGGTGGTGATGGTTGGCGCAACCGTATATTTTGACTATTTGGCGTGAGTTTTGGGAACTATAAGGATAGCTGGTCTGACATCTTGCCCAGTCACCCACTGATTGACTGTTCATGCGGTTGTACAGTATGTGTGTGACTCCATTCAAGCTTATTAAAACTCAAGAAAGACAGCTGACGTGTGAATTCTTTATTGAATAGACAGAAAACATTTTACCACCACACAGCAGCCACTCTAAGTTAATCAATAACAATAAACACAACTCTACATTTCCTTACATTATTTGAATCCACCCAGTCTGGCGCAGCCATCTTCTCACTGCTCACAACAGCTCAGGAGTTTCTAGTTCCTCTGCAGTGAAATATAGATACCCAATCGGCTTCCTCTGCAGAACCAGCTGAGCATTATGGTGAGTCCTAGATATATTCTAGGGGTTCTGGACTGAATTACCATCAAAACTGATGTTGATGTTCTAAACCCTCCACCCCCATCCCCTTTACCCAAACATAAAGTCTCCAAGTCCCAAGAAGAAGCTTTGGGACCTTCATCATTGAACATTGTTCACTTATACCCAGACTGCCAGCACTCTCCGCTTTACCTTTCAAATTGCTGCAGGTACACATTTTAGTATCGGACAATATCCCTTTTGTTCTTAAAGCAATCATTAGAGTTGTCTGTCTTGGGCTTTTTCCGCTCACTTGTCCAAAAATCATCTTTAACCTTTTCAGTCTGCTTTTAGGGCTTGTCTAGCCTTTTCTAAAGTTGTCAGTTATCTGCTTTCCATTGATTCAGATTCCATTCCTCAACCTTAATGCAGTTTATACCATACATACCAATACCATACATCATTGTATATTTCCTCACCAACAAATGCTGCATTTCTGGACACTGACATTAAGACTTACTTATACAAAGACAAATATTACAATATTAACATATTCTGATGTGTGACCACAATGTGAATACCTCAGGGCTGTGTTGTTGGCCCTCTTCTTTATTCCATCTCTTGACCAAATCATTAGCAGTCATGGAACTGATGGGTGTGTGGAGATGGTGCTGCCCACCCTCAGCCTGGTGCTGCTTAATTTTAACCTCAGTCATTCTTGGTACCATGCTCTAGGGCCACTTGTGTTTTCCATGAGGTATTGTGGTAAACACCAACTATGACATATAATTTCCTGCAATTTATTTCTGCAAGACGTGCATTTATGTGTGTCCATGGTTATTTTTAGCTACATACATACAGTATACACCTGCTCGGAGGTGTGGATTTGCAGTACAGCTGTGCATATGCACCTCTACACCTCCTTAGATCACTGATTCCTGTTATTATACAGACACACACACACAAAAAGTTTTGGTAAAACTGCTTGTCTCAGTTGCATACCATGTGTCAAGTCCATTTTCTGTGTCGCTTAAGTTGCATTCCTGTTAATATTTTGTCAGGTTCCGGATCGTGTGCAACAAGATCATCACCCACAAGATGTTTGACCACATTGTGTTAGTCATCATCTTCCTCAACTGCATCACGATCGCCATGGAGAGGCCTCACATCCTCCCCAGCAGTGCCGTGAGTATCAAATGCAGTTCCTAACTGTTCTGTCTGTAAAGTCTGTAAAAATGTATGACGTCACCATGAATGCAGACAAACAACAGAAAGAGCCTCCCATTACTACACTCAGACTCACTGGTGTAGTTTAAAATGGAGCATTGTGCAGCACAGAGACCTGTTTGACTGTGCACCAGAGGCTTTGGGCAGTGTGTGCTGTACCCCAGGGTCTACTGCTCTGCATCATCAGTACTGTACTATCACCTCTTTAGCTGCTGTACCATCCCATCAGTTAGAGGAGGGCTGATTGAATACCTTATAGCACGCACACGCACACTGTCATTTACTGCATCCAGCTATAACATGTAACAGCCCTGTCTCTCTATGAATAGACACTGATTGTCACTATTTGGTTTTCTTTCTTTCTTTCTTTCTTTCTTTCTTTCTTTCTTTCTTTCTTTCTTTCTTTCTTTCTTTCTTTCTTTCTTTCTTTCTTTCTTTCTTTCTTTCTTTCTTTCTTTCTTTCTTTCTTTCTTTCTTTCTTTCTTTCTAAATCTGATTTTGGTTGTTAATGTCCAAGAATTGGACTGTCATTTACTGCATCCAGCTATAACATGTAACAGCCCTGTCTCTCTATGAATAGACACTGATTGTCACTATTTGGTTTTCTTTCTTTCTTTCTTTCTTTCTTTCTTTCTTTCTTTCTTTCTTTTTTTCTTTCTTTCTTTCTTTCTTTCTTTCTTTCTTTCTTTCTTTCTTTCTTTCTTTCTTTCTTTCTTTCTTTCTTTCTTTCTTTCTTTCTTTCTTTCTTTCTTTCTTTCTTTCTTTCTTTCTTAGATTTTTTTTTTTAAATTACAAGAAAAGAAAAAAAAAAAAAAACTTTATATCGGTGTAACATATAAATACAATTAAAATCCCAGAATCCATCACAGCAGCTGCGCCAGCTGTTTTTAACAATCAGCTGTTAGCTTACGAGCTAGCTGCTGTGCTTGTGACTGTGGACAGATGGAGCAGATTAAAATGTGGCTTTCCACATACACACATTTATGCAGGTTGAACAGGCATGCTGATGAAGTTTTGGGCTTTTTACTGGAGAAGATTTTTCTGCACTTACAGTAACTACGAGTGTAGTTCATGTCAGCTCGGGTAATCTTCAGGTTTCACTACACCACTCTGCCGTGTGTGGGTGTGTGTGCAGCGCTGACACACATACACAGAGCAAAGGAGAGACTCTGCAGGCTTGATGCAGAGTTCGGGGAAAATATGCATTTAAAAAAAAAAGATCTGCAGGATTTTCTCTCAAAAACATACGGAACTGATTAAAACAGTAAAAACACAGTTTCACAGTAAAATCCAGTGTTTGTCCAACAGACACAGGGCGTCAGAAGCAGCAGAGGAGCCGGGCTGGAAATGCTTTAATGGGGAAACCCTGAGAGCAGAGTTTTTTAGGAAGTATATACATTTTGTCAGCTCGCTGCCATGGCCATCATGTCCAGTCTGCACCCTGAGGGCCATTACTGAAATGAGATGGAAATATGACATAGCAACCATGCCAAAACAAGAGAACAAGCATTACAGTTTGGAGCCGTGGTGCTTATTGCTCCACATTTCAAGTGCTGAAACAGTCATCAACTGATGCTGTTTGTTTGTGTGGGTTGTTTTGAATTAATGAAGCCGATTGTGAATCGATTTCCACTGGCTGATTCTGTTTTGGCGTGTGTGTAACAACCAAACATATAATTAATCACTCCCCTGCTGCTCCTTTGAAGTAGGCTACCTGCTATATATCACACATGGTGATAACCAAATTGAAGACACATGTTATATTTCTTGAATAGAAATGTCATTGAGATAAAGTGTTTTAGTCACAGCCTTTTAGTGTGGAATGCAGGCTGAATAATTAGTTTATTGTGCTGGAAATTATGTCACACTCTTTGAATTTGGGTTGCAGTCCATTGCTGTTTTGATTTGGTGCCGGAGGTTGCCTGGATACTGTCTTTCCTGTAGCTCAGTGGAAATGATTGGGGATGATTATACCGGCTATTATGATGTATTATTTCTAATTGAGCTAAGGGACTGAACTGTCTGGAGCTCTAAATTGAATTATGTCAGATTCAACAGTATAGCTTATGATCAATCTAAGCATTCAGCAGCCACGTCATCTGCTCCAGACAGAGTTAAGATCCAGAGATGCTGCTGCAGACTGGACTGGGATCAAAGCCATCCATGAGGTGTGGGTTGACTCTTGTTTTTCGTTGCTCAGGGATCCAGGAAGAGTTTGCGATTGTATGATTGGAAACTAGTACGATCATTATACAGTTGTAGGATTTGCATTCCATTAAAGTCAAGACGCATATTGAACCACTCAGGTGTCTGCAGCTTCCAGTCTTCAATGCCTGGTGGAGCTTTTGCCACTTGAGACTACCTACTGGGAGAGTTTAGTGTTGGGTTTTGTTTTCTCTGGCGTACGATGAAGCATAATGCCTCTCAGTTTAAGTCATAGCCTCCGCTATTGGGATCAGCATTACTTCAGACCAGGCCGAGCTGGAATAAGCTCTTGAGGGCAATGGCTTGCCAGGCATTTAATTTAACTTGGAATAATGACACCGCCATTGGAGATGAGAGGCGAGAAGGAGGCATTGTGTTGTATTGTAGTGACCTCAGCCTCTGTGACAGTCTCTTTATAGGTAAAAATTAAATGAAATACTTTATATTTAAAAATCCCTAATTTAGGTCTAAACTGTAAATGACACATGAAAAAGAAATGAAAAGAAAGAATTCTGTTCTGTTCTTCTGTAAATTTTATCTATTCATATCCATCATCGGCCATTGCACCTCAGAATTGTCATGAGGCACAATGACAAAGGTTTTCAAACTTTATCATAATTCTTATTTAAAGCCCAACCACAGCCTTTCCCTACTTCCCTGAGGCAATTTACCCAGTGTTCAATTATTGATGATAATATCACTTATTCCCAGTGTCATTCACTTGATTATGCAGTTCATTTGCTGTATAAAATAGGTGAACGTTGACAGATTATTTCCATATATATGGTGAAAAATAAGCTTTTTGCCCTAAACACCAAATCAGATGCCCTGTTTAAATCTTTCCTGCAGTGCTAATAAAGAGCAAACTTAAAGATTGCCTCCCAGCCATCATTAGTGAGTGCAATAGGGATGTTTGTACAAAGATGTTTTCATTATGAGGAAAAATATCTCCCTGTTACATTATTCATCTGTACACTGGATCAACTTGGAAGCAAATGAGACAGCAGAAAAGCACGTGTATGACAAAAATGTGAATTTTAAATCATTAGAACTATTAGCATTTATATTATCTCTTCTCTTTATGTTTGGTAGGAACGGATCTTCCTCACTTTGTCCAACTACATCTTCACAGCGATCTTTGTAACTGAGATGGCCGTAAAGGTAAGAGGTTTACATTGCTGCCTGCTATTTGTAACATCTGTAAATATGGAAACATCATCATCTTACTTCACTTTCTCACTGCAGATCTTATTTTTAGATACTGATTCTCCATGTGATAGGTTGCCATATAGCTACACACATACATGTTATATCCTCTTATGGTCATATTTTTGAAGGTGCACATTGTGTTCTTCCCTTTTGCGTTTAAACTTCCCTGAAGTCATCGCTGATCTGTGCTCTTACTCAGCTGACATCAGCTCTTGTGCCACAAAATATCTGATTATCTGAGGATGTTTTTGGTCCTACGCAAACGCCAGTTGCCTCATATCAAGCCCTTTCTTTTCCCCACAGACGTAGAAAGTAACACAATGTGACACGTCTGCATTTACTCACAATGTAGAAATTTTGCATACAGTAAGACGAAGAAACTGTACCATACTGAAAGGCACAAAAACACAAAGAAGAGTTAAGAGGGAGGAAAGGAAGAGGAAGAGGAGGAAGAGAATCGGGCAGTGAGACAGGCACACACACACACACACAGAGCTGTTTCATAATGCTAAGCGGAGAATAGTCTCGCCAGTATTCAAATGGCCCAGCTTTAAATGGAGGTCCACGCAGGCATGGGCAGGAGCGAGCGGAGGCAGAGGGGAGGGAAGTCTCTGTCTCTATTTTTGGTCTCAGTACAAATGTGGCTCATGAACGTGGAGCCTGCACACACACACACACATACAAAACACTATGTAACATTTAATTCCTAAATAATCTTTTCAGCACAGAAAATGAACAATGGTTGACGGTCACCAACACAACGCCAAATCAAAACCTTTATTTAGTTTTGTAAGTAACACAGTGTTGCCAGCAGTGGAAAAACCATTAAGATATTTTATCTACATTACAGAAGAATAGAAATTGAGCGACGTAAAAATACTCCATCGTGTGAAAGTTCAGCAACAGTAAATGTTAAGTCGTTCGTCAAGTGAAAGTCATGTGCTCCTATACTTTAGTAAGTTCAATTTTGCGGCGCTTGTACCTCACTTGCATTATTTAATCGCCCCATAGTTACAAGTCACTTTTCAAATTTAAGAAAACAAAACAAAACAGTCATGAAAAAAAGCAAGGTTTTCCACCCTGGAGGTTTCCCCTGTAAACTTCTCACAAGGTTTTATTTAAATAACTGCTCAGGGCACAAAGGGGATAAATTATCCAATATTGCAAAACAAAAAATTAAATAAAATAAAATGTTAAAATTAAGATTCCTCCTTTAAGTTTCTCAGCTGGTTTTATTTAAGTGTTCCAGGCCTAAAGAGGTAAAGTTATCCAATCCTTCACAAAACAGAATTGATTAGAGAAAACTCCAAAAAAAGAATGCAAAGATCAGAATCACGCGCTCAGTCAGATTTATCTATAATCCTTTGAAGGGGATCAAACCCGAGATTATGAAGCAACTCACTTTACTGAGCTACTGTGCTACTCACCATAGTTACAACAGTAAAATGCTGCTTTCATACTGTTGTGATAATGTGGCAGTTACTATGCACTCTGCTAATTACACTCTTGTATTCTACAGGCAAGTTTTTACATGATAGACTTTTACTTTTAAAACTGAATGTTCTACATTGTTGCACAAATAAATAAATAAATAACTTATTCTATCCAAATAAAGTGGAATATTTGAAATATAGTGTAGTAGAAGCACTGTATCAAGTAGCATAAATATTCATACATATATATAATATTTACCGAACCATGCTGATCTCATCAGTGAAGTATAGACTGGCCCAGAAACCTGTTTATGTTCATATAGTTTGATGGGCTGCTTTGATCATGCTCCAGACACAGGATTCATATACAGTATCTACTGTTACTGTATGCATTGATTAGCATCAACTAACGTAAATGATCTTCTACCCATCTCTCTATCAATCTATCTCTCCCTCTCTCTCTCCCTCTCAGCAGGCAAAAAATCATCATCTCGGCCTCGTTGCTTAATAAGTTTGAGCTGAAAAACAAAGTCAGCCAGTCTCCATTATTTTCTGGAATGCAAATTGCTTTGTGGAGTGGAACCTATAGAATAAGAAATGAGGTTTGGAAAGCTTGCAGTTTTTATGATCTTCTCTGCCAAGCTCCAAGTAAACAATCGCTCCACAAAGTCAATAAGCTGTGCATGTGGGACATTAAGCGTCAACTCTTAATAAATGCAAAAGATGGCTTGATAACAAATGTGCACCCGCACAGACGAAAATAGATATTGAATTACTGATTCGGGTATCATTTTCTCACATCATTATTTGGAGTTAATATTTATTTTTTAATGCAGCATACTCGATTGGTATTGCAGCAGTTTTTTCCTTTGTGTTATCTGCTGTGTAAATAACATTCAGCATCTCCCACTGTGCCGTGTCTCTGTCCCCGCTTGTGTCCAGATCATAGCCTTGGGCTTTTTCTTCGGGGACAAGGCCTATCTGAGGAGCAGCTGGAACATTCTGGACGGGATGCTGGTGATGATCTCTGTCATCGACATCCTGGTGTCTCTCATCTCGAACTCGGGCACCAAGATCCTGGGCATGCTGCGAGTGCTGAGGCTGCTGAGAACTCTGAGGCCGCTACGGTAAGCAGCTGTCCCAGGGGTTCAAATCTATGGACAAACAAACACGCTTCGAAGACAGACCACCCCCGTTAAACTGTTAATATGCTCATGAAATGAAGTCTTACCTTTAATGCTATATAATCTTGCACAAATCAGTTGAACATATGATCATATATATAATACACAGGTGCGAATCTCTTCATCTTCCTTAGAGGGTGATTTGTTTCACATACTGTAGGAACTTTCTCTCAGTGACATGGAGATTGTGGGAGATATTTGTGTATTTGTGTGTCTGTGTTTGTGTGTGAGGTGGTGCGGGTGGGAGATTTATTTTCCATTCATGCGTGTGTTATTGTCAGTGTGTACACAATTGCACAGTTATGTTTATTTGAGTGGAAATAAGGCGGAAATCACCAATTTGGAGATGTTTGTACTAAGTACTCTTATCTCTAAATATGTGTGTGAGACAGAGTGACAGAGAGACTGGGAGAGACAGAGAGAGAAAAGAACAATGTGCGTCTTTGTGTAACATTCAACAAAGTCTTCACATGTGTGTGCAGTCTCTTAGTTTTTAGCCTGTGAGTGTGTGCAGCCAAGTCATGCTTGACTTGGCTCACAGTGGTATGCTCTGTGTCTCTCATGGTGAAGGGGAGCTCCCCAGGCTTCGCCCTTTCTTGAATATTTATCACAGCTCCCTGGAAGAGCACAAAAAAATCAAATATTCATTTTCATCCTGCCAAATTTACCCACTAAACACCACTGATCTCTTTCTCTCTTCCTCTTGCTTTGTTAAGTCTCAGGTTTGACATGAAAGTAAAATCTGGTGCCAGCACTCTCTTCAAAGTCTGACTCTCTTCTCTGAATAATGTTTGTGTGTCAGCTAGATGTGAATTTGTGTGTGTTTGACATTTGGGTTATACAGTATGTATTTGTACAGTAGTAGGTATACATAGTAAGAGTTTTTTTGTGTGTGTGGCTGGTTCACAACAGCTGTGCCAAGCCTATAAGGTGGAATGTCACAAAGTGACTGACTGGTTTTCTGGCAGAGAAGCAGAGAAGCACTTCCAGTACACTGAGTGGTTTCCTCGACAGATGCAGGGTGACTGACTGTGTGTTAGTTTTACTTTGTCGATTAGAAAGAAAGTAAAAAGACAATGTGGATCTACCATAAATTCTCAACTAAAAGTCTCAAATAGACGGCGGTCTTCAGGTCTGCCTCCAGGTCTGAGCAAATAAAAGCCGGTCTCAATTAGAAGCTGGGTGTGTCTGCAATTTCTGTGAATGTACAAAACCTCTCAAAGTCCTTGATTGACAGTTTGAGCAGTTTCTAACCAGCGCAATTCCTGCTGGAGTTCTCAACAGGCCGGAAAATTAGTATGTTTTTGACCTGAACCCTGCGCGTCTGGCCGTGTTGTCCGTGCAGCCCTGGCCATTTGAGAACTCAGACTGAACACAGCTGGAGCCTCCCAATGTCTAGCTAATGGGTGGATAAGCAACAAACAGAAGCAATTAGACACTCATATAATATTTAAACAAAATCTCCGTTCTCCAAACGTGTTTAGAAGAAAATATAAAAAGTGATGGTTTGGGGACTGATGTTAGAAAGAATGTCCACACAAAGCTAATTAAATATCTAGTCATCATTGTCTTTATTTTATTTTTTTCTACCCTCAAAAGTGAACTTTTCAAAACAACTATAAACGATAAATCTGACAACACTAAATTGAGTTTGAACGTGTTCAGGATAAATGGACCCTTCACAAAAACGATGACAGCTCCGTGTGGGGCTGCGTGGCAGTACATGTCAAGACAACTCTTATAGCTTTTCACAAAGCTGTTAAGTTGTTTATCCTGTCTAATCATTTAACTGTCTCTTTTCTTGCCTTCATGGACTGTTTTTCAATTTCATCATGTTCCCTCGATCGTTGTAACCGATGTAAATCTAGATAATTTACAATGCATCGGTCCTCAGACTCACAGATCTGGTGTGGTGGCCACCATGGACCTTATTATTTTAAAACTAGCATTTTACATGAAATTACCAAGTTAAATGTTAATGTGACATTTGAATATGAACTTGATGTCACACAAGTGGCTTTCTAATTAGATCTGGTGCAGTGGTGACAAATAGAGCACTCGAAACCAAATGAGTACCTGATTTTCACTGTTGCTTTCTCTTTCTCCACATCATTATGCTGTACACCCTGTGTTATTTAATCCCCACAGGGCAGGGGGGCTGAGGGTCTGTTAATCTTGTGCAGGGGAGGTTTTAAAGTCAGAAAATGTGTAGCAATTACAGGCGGAAATTAGACAATAAAAAAAGAGTAGACAGTAATCATCTCTTAAAGAATGATGTCTTATGTTTGAGAGAAATATGACCAGGAGGACTGACTGAGGACAGGTGGGGGGACACTCTCTCCTCCTCTGGGATGGCAGTAAATTATAGTAAAATCAGTTTAAATTGTGGCCCAGGTTCAAATCTGACTTGTGGCCCTTTGCTGCGTGTCATTCCCATCCCTCTATCTCTCCTGTTTTCCTGTTCTTTACACTGTCCTTCATAATAAATGCACTAAAACCCCATTTTGAAATATATAAAAACATATATCTATATAAAAATGGCCAGTCTGGGTTCTAATAATTGTGAATAATAATAATTTGAAGATTTTAATACATAATACATATAATTTTAGTAGTAGTGACACAGAGGCAACACTGTGTGCATGACTACATCTGTGGCATTTAGTTGTTGACAGTTGTTGACTTTAAAGAGTGCAGGTATCACAAGTGACATCTTCTTCCTGAGGTTACATTCACCAAAAACATCTTTTCCTTATTTTGTCCAAACATTTTAGCATTGTGATGTCCTAATCCCAACTAGATTATTTTACCACTGAGCTATGACCCAAAACAAAAAATACTGTAGTTGCAGAACCAGGAACAATGACAAGGTACTTGTTCTAAAATGTCAGTGTCCTAATCTTGCACATTATAGTACAGTATTATCTAATGTATCTTATACCACTGATTTAAATATGGAGATTGACCTGGAACAAAAGTATTTATGTGTAATAAATGTAGTGTATATAAGTATTTATTTTCTGCTCACTTATAAATACAGGAAACAAAGAAAATCTGAATGGTCATGATTACTAAAAGCCAGGGGAGGCTCTGGAAGTCAAAGAATAGTTTGGATTAGTTCATGAGAGATACTTGTGTTTTTCTCTGCTGCTTTGAAGAAGGTTGTGCTCTGTCAGAAAAGGTGGTGTCACACCCTTCAACAATCACAGTTTTGCAACATTTGAATCTGTATCTAATGCTTCATTTGTTCATAACTCTGGCTTAAAAATCTTTGTAAATGAAGTGCGATCTTCTAGATCTAAGTGCACTCTTTTCTCTAAGCAAACGTTATTCAGTTTGGAAGTAAATCATTGATTGTAATTTGAAATCCTTATGGCCACAGAATTAGACCATGCTGCGCCTATACCAGTGTTTTGTTGGGGGTTTTTTTGCCATTTTTACAAGACCAACTTAAAAAGTTCAAAACTTTTTCCTCTGAATTGTCAAAAACACTACAGTGCCGACGCCACTTTGTCATCCATAAAGCTTCTGTGTTAGCTTCAATATCAGCTTGTTGTCACTCGGGTTCGATTGTGGTCGACTCACACTCGCTGGGTTTTTGAATTAAATATGAACTTGTTTTTGTTTTCCCCTCCAGCAGCTCAGTGCACACGGGGGTTCACACAGGCAGCACTGGAGCTGCTGACACTGCCTTGGGAATAATAATCAATCAACATCATTTATGTGCTCACAGGCTGAAGTCCGTGGCAGCTTGTCACTTAGTCGGCTGAATTTAGAACTACGTCTGTTGTAGTTCACGTAGGGAGACGACGCAAAGAGTTTGCACTCAACTGTTTGTGTATTTTTGTGTTTTGTGTTTCTGTGTATTGGTTTCTACATTCAGTATGTAGGCTATGAATATTATACTGCCTTTAAAAAGTATTCACTCCCCTTGGATGTTTTTACATTTTATTGCTTTTATGAATTAAGTCATGATGATCAATAAAATTTGGCTTTTTTGACAAAAAAGACCCCAAAAACCCTTCAGTGTCAAAGTGAGTAAAGTAATGCAAATTAATTAAAACTATATAATGTAAAATAAATGATTGCAGAAATATTCACCCCCTTCAAGTTAGCATTTAATAGATGCTCCTTTGGCTGTAATCACAGCACTGAGTCTGTGAATCGGTCTCAATCAGGCTTGCACATCTGGATCCTGCAATGTTTGCCAATTTGTCCTTCCAAATCGCTCAAATGCAGTCAGGTTGCTTGAGGATCGAGTGTGAACAGCTCTTTTCAAATTCTCGATTGGATTAAAGTCTTGGCTTTGACTGGGCCACTCCAGACCATTGACATGGTTACATTTAAACTGTTTCTGTGGAGCTCTTTAGGTCGTTGTCTTGTTAGAAAACAAATCTGCCCCTCAGCAAGTGTCTTTATACTACAATCACTTAAAACACATTAACTGCACTCAGGTGATCTCCATTTTAATAACTGTGAGATAACTAGCACCAAGTAGCTGAATCTCAATTGCATTAGGTCAGTTAATTTAAAGGAGGTGAATAACTATGCAGTCATTTATTTCACATTTTACTTATCTAATCATATTGACCATAATTTCCTGTCTAAAAGCAATAAAAGGGGAAAACATCCGACTTTTTATAGGCAGTGTCATGTCAACAAGCAGGAAATGTTGTATGTGTGTGTGTGTGCAGGTGTGTGTCTCAGTCTAGATACTGAAGACAGCATTACACTGAACAAGAGAGGGGGGGTCCACAAGGAGTGCACAATCGTGTGTGTGTGTGTGTGTGCACATCTGTGCATGTGGCAGAATGATGCATCAGCTTTGTTTAAGAGGGCACACACACACATACACACACAGCGGCAGTCTTTCATCAAGCCCACGACCTGAGCTGACGTGGGGCCTCAGGGAAGGGGCCAGAAGTTAGT
Organism: Decapterus maruadsi; assembly: GCA_030347415.2. Classification (NCBI taxonomy): domain Eukaryota; kingdom Metazoa; phylum Chordata; class Actinopteri; order Carangiformes; family Carangidae; genus Decapterus; species Decapterus maruadsi. The sequence goes on from CM064888.1 coordinate 18,050,564, forward strand.
ACCCTGTCTCACCAAAAGTCATTGTTATGTCACCCAGCACCACCTCCACCTCATTAACAATCCAGCTGCAGCCCGAGAACCCAACCCCTCCACCCCCCTGTGGATGGCGCGCCGCCCCGGCTTCATTACAGGCAGACTGATCTACAGAGCTTTGTGGTGTTTGTGAGGTCATGGCTGGCCAACAGGTCTGTTTATCGACAAATCCCCCCTGTTGTTGACCCCTGTCAGCTCAGCCTTTCAGCTCATCCATCACTTGATGATGATGATGATGTACTTACCCCAAAGGCTTCCGCATCGGCTACTTTCTGTGCCGCCTCCCCCCCCCCACCAGACATGTACATTTTTTTGATCTTTTGTATCTGACAGTGCCGAGGGTGGCCAATTAATTCAGCGCATAATTACCATTCCTCAAGATTATGTTTGTTTGACATCTGAATTCATTAACGCGCAGTTTAAAATTCCCTCATTTGGTGACGACTGCAGGAACGGCGAGTGGTAAAGTGCGACAGCTGAGGAGGGAGGACGGCTGTAGGTTGGAAGAAGAGGAATTTACACAAAAAGAGAATGAGAGAAAAAGTTTAGACAAAAAAGCAATATAGCAGCTGTCTCATTTTTTATTCCCTCTACATCCCCCACCACCACCACCTCACCAGCAGTCCTCTCCTCCCTCTATTCCCTATTTCGATCTCCCAGCGTCGCTTAATTACACCCAGTGTTTGCACTGTGGGAACACGCCTGCCACTTATTGCCCTACTTGTTGTTCTCTTTCCTCGGTGTGAGGGATGTGCTGCTGGAGGAGCATGTGTGCGGCACACTCCTTCCCACTTTGTATATCACACAAAACAAGGACATGCTGTCAACTGCCGTGAAATTATGCAGAGGTAGATTAGAAGAAGGAACAAGAACTAAGTTTTCTCCCTCCGGCTGGTTCCATCCAGATCCTCCTTCTTCTTTTTTTTTTTTTTTAGTGTCATATGCAAATAGATAATATGGAGAGGAGCCGTGTCCTTCACGTAGCGCATCATCAGGGTGTATTGACTCATAATAAGAGGCTCATCTCTCCTTCGTTCCCCTCTTTAATAAGCCTTGTCACTTTAGCATATTTGTCAGTGAGTGGAGCTCAAAAGGAGAATATGATGTAAAGACGGAGAGAGACTGGCTCCCAGTTTTCATATGCAAAGCAGAAAAGTAGGGGATGTGCCATCTAAGAAAGTGAGAAACAGGTAGACGATGCTTATCTGTTCTCCTAAAAAGCACTTGTTCTGTTTCTCTCTTTCTCTCACAATACTGATATTTTTACTTTCCCCCTTTGTTTTCTTCTTTTCACAACCATCACAACCAGTTTCCTCAAACAAACTCATTTAAATTAAAAATGGAGTCAATTTACCTTTGAAACCTCATCAGACATATTTAATGATTCGACTGGTCAAGACTAATTCAGCGAGTCTTTATTGCACATCTTCATCTGTTTTGCATTTCTTGTTGACTTTAAAGAGACACGGTGGGGTCCAAACATCTGAGACCATTTAAGACTATTGGATCCCTTTTGTGTGTCTGATTGCCTTGAAGAGACGTGTAAACTTGTACAGAGATGACAAAAACACTTTAACTGTGACTCGAACCTCTCACAACAGATGCCGGTTCAGAGCAGATTTCCTCGTCATAACTCCTGCTGTCACGAGCAGATGCAGTTGTTGAGGACCAGCAGCGCCCTCTATGGGCCGGCAGCAGCACTTCACCCCTCCCTCACTGCCAGCAGAAAATCAAAAGAGGCAGTGAGGTGCGGTGTGATGGGGTGTCGCCACAGGCTCATTATTCTCTGATCAGGGCTATTGATCAGTGTCCTCGGGCAGCGCTGGCTCCTTATTATCTGTAGCATTCTGTTAATGTGCTGTTGACTGCTTCACTGCTCGACTGTCCGCTCAGGGGAAAACAGACAGAAGAGACAAAGACACAGCAGATTATCACCTCTTTGACTGTGTCGCATCTTTTTACACATTCAGGCCTTTTCATGTCATCTTATCTGACATCATATTGACTGTGGTGTGCGTTATCTCTGTTTTCGTGTGTGTGTGTATGTGAAAGCCTGTGCAGGTGGATTTTATGTGTGTGTTTGTGTTTTTCCACAAGAGAAGCTCAGCTGCAGTGCAACAGAGTGCCGAGTGCCATGCTGGCACTAAATAAGCATCCTAATCAGTCCATTGGCTTAATTAGATGTGTCTGTTTCTTTGACTGCAGAAATGAAAAGAAGCAGAAAGAGGTGTTAAAGAGGGGAAGAGATGGTTTTTTAACGAAAAGCGGGAGCGAGTGAAAGAGAAGTTGATTTGTCCATGAGCCACGAAGTGTTTCGGTTCTGAAAAGTTCTGAAATCTGGGCACATGACAAAATAGTTTTCGACTGTGGTAAACAAGTGAAATCAAGATAAAAGGAAAGTCTGCACACAGTGGTGTGGGGTGGGGGGGGGGGGGGGTTGTGGGTTGGTATACTGTGTCCTGCACAAACACATACAGTGCAGTAATATCCTATTATGCTGTGTTCCAGTGTGATCAGCAGAGCCCCAGGGCTCAAGCTGGTGGTGGAGACGCTGATGTCGTCACTGAAGCCCATCGGCAACATCGTGGTCATCTGCTGCGCCTTCTTCATCATCTTCGGCATACTGGGAGTACAGGTGAGAGAGAAGCTGAGGAGAGGGAAGGTACACACAGAAATAATGAGAAAACAAAACAAAAAAAAGGCAGAAAGGCTGCAAATCCTCCAGGTCACCAGAAACCACCAGCTCACCTTCTGAAAGTATAAACACTTGGCTGCTTGTTCTAAGCCTCCAAATGTTTATATTCTCATCTAGTCAGTTGATTTTGCAGTTGACACGTGCACATGTTTTAATTGTTGATGTTTAGCACCATCATAAACCAGCAGAACCAGCAGTAGTGCTTTGTCAAAATCCACAGAGCAAAAAAAAAAAACAGTCAATTTTTTACAAGGCACAACAAGGTGAGTTCAAGATCAACTTCAGCTGACTTTGTCTGACTGGATCAATGTAAACTGTCATTACTCTCATAGTCGCTGTTCACTCACCAGAAATGTGCAGCTGTTCTAAAACATTTTTTAAGTCGGATACAAATTTCCATCGGTCTTTCAGGTAATATTCTCATATTCTGAGAACATCAAGAAAGTAATGCAGGGAAGAAATACTGTCAGAAAGACAAAGGACCGACAAATTTGAATCTAAATGTAACTCTAAATCTAAACCAAACTGGGCATGACAAACACAATGTTTGTGTCCATATGTGAACACTGAAGCAGCTAGAAGGAGGAGATCAAATGCTGTAACATGTGACAAATGTTATATAGATAGTAGTATGCTTAGATCTTCCAGTATACCAGGACACTTACTCATGATTATCTGGTTATAATGGAGTTTTCATGACCAGCAGCCCAAGGACCAGGTTATACCAACCAGCTCTGTGGCCTATGTGCAGTTCAGGCTCCTATGTATCGTAGACCATCTGTCCAAGTAATGTGGTGTCATGAAGGGTTAACGGCTGCGCTGATATAATGAAGCAATGATTAAAGAGGCTTCTATAAAACCCACTGTTGTGTAGTAGCCATTCCTGTGTTTTGTGGTCTAGTTCCCAGGTTTTGTTTTTGGCAGCCTGTAATCCCAGCAAACGCCCCGACTCTGACCTTTATTAAAAAACCTCATCTCTGGGCAGTCACACAGTCGGTCGGGAGGTTCTGCTAGGCAACGATTTGGGCATAAGACACTTTTTCACTCCCGTCATTCATCTTTGATGAATCTCTTTAAAAAGTGTGGTTTTAAGAGTCATTGATCTGTTGAGGTTCATTCTAATATAAAGAGCTTGTCTGTGTTTTCTCTCCCCAGCTCTTCAAGGGGAAGTTCTTCTTCTGTCAAGGGCTTGAAGCTCATTTTGAGAACATCACCAACAGATCAGACTGTGAGCGGTCAGGCAATTACAAATGGGTCAGACACAAGTACAACTTTGACAACCTGGGGCAGGTACGGCTTCAGAAATGCAAAGACTTTTACAACTTTTCTTGGCATTTCAATGTTCACACATTTCACCCATTCTTCTTTCCTGTCTGTCTCAGGCCTTGATGTCTCTGTTTGTTCTGGCATCAAAAGATGGCTGGGTGGACATAATGTATAACGGACTGGATGCCGTTGGAGTTGACGAACAGGTAGCTCTGAATAGAGAAACTCACAAAGATACAAAGATGTTCAACTAAAAGTAAGAATTCAATATATACGGTCAAAGGAGGCCTCTGAGTATCTATAAAATCCTCTGTTCCTGTGTTTCAGCCAAGATTGAACCACAACCCATGGATGCTGCTTTACTTCATCTCTTTCTTGCTGATTGTGGCCTTCTTCGTGCTCAACATGTTCGTGGGCGTGGTGGTGGAGAACTTCCACAAGTGCCGGCGCCACCAGGAGGCCGAGGAGGCCAAACGCAGGGAGGCGAAGAAATTGAAACGCTTGGAGAAAAAGAGACGGAGTAAGGAGAAGGAGCTGGCTGGTCGGTAGTCTTTCCACATCTTTCTGAGTCCTGCTTGATTTGAGCCTGAGCCTTTTTTTTTTTTGCTTATTGATTTCATTTCGCCGAATCTAGAACAACGCAGTTAGTGAGCTAGCAACAGCCAGCGATAGTCGCTGCTCTTCAGTAGAAACCCCTCCCTTTTTCCTCCCCCCCGACCGTCCTTCTCTTCCCCTTCCGGCTAGTTTTTGTTACGGCCCGGTGGTCACCTGCTCTGGCTCTGCAGGCTCTGCTGCAGACTGTTGAAGCTCTTCTTCAACCCCAGCAGCAAATTGATCAGGTTGGAGGTTAGGAAAAGCTTCCGTACTTGGTAGCTAGGTTTGCAGAGCTGGGACAGCTGACCGTTGGAATTAGCCCCCCTTCCTCCCTCCCCCCTCCTCCCTAACCTTGCCTGGTCTTCCATTAGACACCTTGCTCGGGCTGTCCTCTCGGAGCATGCCCGTCGAGTGCTGACAGACAGGGCTTGTGGGCGTACAGAGCTAGAGGGAGGGGGAGTTGTTGAGCATTTAAATGCCCCGATTGAAAAGGAGATAACCCCCCTCCCTTCCCCTCTTTTCTGCATGTGGTTTAGTACAGCCGCAGGGGCAGGGATAGACCTAAATCTGGAAGGAAATGAGGAAGAGTTTCCCCCCCCTTCAGTTTTTCCTGGAGCCAAGATCTGACATTACTTTGGGTGAGATTTGTAGGACTCAGAGCTAATTCCCTGCCGGTCCCCCTGTCCCCTCCGGCTGTATAGGAGTTGGTGACAAACTGCTTGGTTTGGTTTTTATTCTTTCCACTGCCTCCTTCACCCCAAAACACAAGCACTAGCATCGGCTAGCATTAATCTTCTTGAGAATTCGGTGCCTAAACTTCGAGTATTTTACCTTCTTACTCTTAAGGCACGTTCTTTTTTATACTCGTAGGAGGAGCAGTGGACACTTTTTTAGTTTCTTAACGCCGAAAAATAATTTTATTCAACAACTGGAATGTTTCTGTTCAGCTCTTGAGAAATACAGATGGAAATCGGTCCTCCTTTTTCAGGACACATCTTACAAGGGTGTTTGACCAACCCAGAAACTCCCCCAGACCCTTACACACTCCAACACATGCACACTTCTTTTTTTTATTCTTGAAGTGACACAAGACCATCCATGTTTCCGAGATAATTTCCCCGTTTTTGTTTCGATATTCTCTGATTTTTGGTGGAAAACATTTTACAGCAGGATCACTCCTAGAGAGAGACAGCTTGCTTGTCTAAGTAGAGTAGAGTTTGTAAGGTGGCTGTAGATGTCTGCTTTGGTTTCAGAACTTTGGTTTGAGGGCCAACCTCTTCTTGACTATTACAAAACAAAAACTGAAAGCGTTGATCCAAAGAACTGGACTCAGAATCACTGGAAAGACAAATACTAGGAACATAAACCAGCTTAATCTTTCATCGCTTCCTTCTGACCTTACTCCATCCCTCTTTCCCTCTTTCTCTCTCTTTGACTCTCTCCTCTTCCTAACTCTTCAGCCTTCCTTCCTTGCTTTCTCCTGCCTCTTCCTGACTAACACGGTCTCATTCCTCTAGATTTATTGGTTCCTGGGGTGAGTTGGGCCCTCTCTGAAGGCACACTGAAAGGTACAGAGTTTCCAGCATGTTCTGTGTGTCCCTTTTTAAACCCTCCCACCACCACTGATCTCGACCACCCACCACGGTGGCTAGAGTTCTAAGTTGAATGATCACGGGAGGTAGGGCCCCATCCTGCGTCCCCGCCCCCCTGCCTCTCTCCCATTAGCACTCAGTCCGCTGGACATGCTGTTACCTGTTTTCTCTGTCGTGGCTTTGTCTTTCACAGCTCTTCCACACCGTCTGCGATCCATCCACTGTCCACAGCACTGCACCGCTGCACCACCGCCACAAGAGAAGAAGACTTTGGTTTAGTTGGGTTGGCTAGGGAGACGGAGATGGAGATGGGGTGAGGTAGGGAAAGGAACCAATGTTGTGCTGGCTTTCAGGTAAAGGAATCCAGAGCATATTTTCCCCTATATCCAAGGGGAATTGTGATTCTAGACCAAAAGAATATTTGGATCTGAGGACACGGTGATGATTGTTTCAACAAAGCGATGAGAGATGAATGCTGACATTAGCAGGCTAATGTCCACAAACCTTGTTTTGCATCATAGTGAGCTAACATTTCCTAATCAGTACTGAACACATCGATCCACACTCATGTTAACAAATGTGAGGCAGAAAAACAATGTAGCTGTGCATCCTGTAGGGGTGAAAATTGCCCACATGTAAAGTGGGGTCTAAAGGTCTAGATTGAAAGGTGTTTTCAGCCCCATTGTACACCAGACTTGATTGAAATCACTGACCAGCGATGGTGATAAAATCACCCCAACTCACTTGTAGAAATCGTCCAGTCTGCATTTGATTTTGGAGCTTGGACCCATGCTAACAACTTTGTGGGACGCTAGTCAGGTTTAGTGTGCTCATATACACTACTCACACAAAGTTAGGAATATTTGGCAATAATACAAAAAAGTTCATACTACAGTGATATTCTATCATGAAAACAGGCCTTTTAAGTTGAAAGATGCAATCGTAATTTCTACATCTCAAACAAAAGCTAATAACAGTGGTGGCTATAGCACAAAAAAAATCTCAGTGTCTCAATAACTTGATCAATTTGATCAAAGTGTTGTCTGGGTCTCATGATGTCAAACTGTCATTGAACCAGAACATTCAGTGGTTCAATGACAACTGAACCTTGTTAGAGAACAGCATGTTATTCACTAAGTAACATTGAACAATTGGACATGTGCATTCAAAAGTTTAGAGAAGGCTAAATTAAGTTCACCTGTAAAGGTTTTAGTGGATTTTAGGTGCATTCTGAAATTTAATCCAAAAGCCAAACATCCCTAACTTTTTGTGAGTTGTGTATATACAGTATAAGATTTGCTAATTAGGTCTAAACACAGTAATGTATGTGGAGAACATTATGGCCTGTATATAGGAAAAGCATTGATATGTTGGAAGCAGCAGAATGGACTAGCATAAGGATCTGAGTAATTTTGGCATGGGCCAATCTGTGACGGCCAGACAACTGCGTCGGAGCATCTCCAGAAGTGTACGTAGGTCTTGCTGGGTGCAGCAGTTAGCACCAACCAAGGTGTTTCCCAAAAATGATGTGATGTGCACGGAGGAGCGAAGGGTAACTCATGTTGTCTGATCTCACAGGAGAGCTACTGTTGCACAAATTGCAGAATAAATGAATGCTGATTGTGATGGAAACACACAGCGCATCACAGCTTGGTGCTTACGAGGTTGCAGAGCCATTCACTCAGTGATAATTTCCTGTCAGACTTCTTTTTAACAGCGCCACTGCATTCCCAGATCCCAACATTTAACTTGCCGAGTTACAATTAACCACTAGGAGTGATGGCCAGAGCTGTAATAATAAGGCTCAATTATCTCCGAGGCTTGACTGCATGATCTCGCTGTCTCTCTCATTGTGCCGTGTAATTTCAGCTCATTGCTGTTACAGTAGATCACATCCAGAGAAATTAAAGAGTTTGACTGACTCTACAAGGGGGGGGTCATCTTATTTCCATTGCTAACATCCTCTAATGACGTCTTCTATTAAAGGACACTGGATTCTATCAAAGGGCAATGGATAAAAGGAATTAGTTAGGAAAATTCCCCTTTCCCATTGATTCTGTGTGGACGTTAAAGCCTAATATAAAACATCCAGTGCCAAAATATGTAAAAGTGTAATCACAGCAGATTTCACAGCAACAGCTTTGTTAAGAATATCTCATTTTTCTAGCCACAATCTTCACAGCTCTGCTTCCAGAGGCCTCATTCCCTTCTCAATGATTGTTTAAATAGATCATTTAGTGGAAAACAATCTAGTCCGAGTTTTATCAGATATGCATCAGAAAGATACCATTTATTAAATCACGACCTGAAATAGAATTACGGCTCTTGCAAAACCGCATCAATTCATCTCGATCCTACTGGCTGATTCTCCGCAGCACACTGTGTACAAAGGTTACAGCAATACAAGTTGTTATTTTGCAAGACCACGGCAGGTCTGTTAACAGCAGTTGGCTCTTGTTTAGCATAAAGGTCGTCTCAGGGCGCGTCTGACCACTCTGATTGGTTTGTTGGCACAGCTAGTTTCCATGGCAGTCTGGTTAAGATATTCTAGATGTGGGCCACCGAGAGCTGTGTGTATATAATGAATACCTGTCACAGATTTTGCATTAAGAAAGTGTGTGTGTCTAATCTTGTGGTTTTGGTTTTGTCTCTGTTTGGACATTACACTACTAGGTGCAATGTGTGTTAAACAGGGGCACATTCCTTGAAGGTAGACTTGACTGTGCTGAACTGTTTTATTGTGTCTGTGTCTGTGCGCGTGTGTGTCTGCATATGTGAGTGTGTCAGGCAGCAGATGGTTGCAGAACAGATTGTAAAATATGCAGGAGCAGCTCTCATTCCCAAATCCTGTCTCATTTTGGTCTGGATGATTGTCTGAGAGGGGACCAGGACCCAGAGACCCCCGCTGTTGATCCTGTGCGGCTTTTGCCTCAGGACACGAGGTCTCGCAGTGTTTTGATATTTTCACCCAAAGGTAATTACAAAACGCGCCAAGAGAGTACAACATGCACACAGCATCCGAGCAGCGTGGCGCTCGTATATTTATGTTAGGTTGATCAACACTGTGTGTGTGTGTGTGGGCGTGCATGCACGTCACGCACAGAGTGTGAGCGTGCGGACTCTTATCTTGGGCTCGCACTGCACACGAGCTGCTGCTTGTGGAGGAGAGGAACAAAGAGAGGAGCTGATGGAGGAGGCACATTAGGCTTTTCACTGAATACAGTTGGATGAGGTAAAGAGACACACAAGGGTGGAAGCGACAGGTAGTGGATTTACACAAACGCACACATGCACGCTCATTAAAATGTTGGATTTTAATTGTTATTGTGCAACATGCGCCGATTAGAATCACACATATTGTAGTGACACCGCCGATGGTTGTGTTGTAATACAGGTTTAAGGTCAGCCTGTATCATACTCACTGTGACATAAACGACACGCTGACCTTTAGTGCTGATAATGTTTACCATGTTGACTCTCTTGCTATAAACAACTCATAGGTTATGGTACAGTTTGGACAGAGGAGTAAATGTCACCATCGTCACTAATCTTCATCCTCTGTGGCTCAGCATTTAAAGGGATTTTAAAACGGCACCTCCAGCGACCTGAAATACTGAATGGGAATGTGCTTATTATAATAAATGATTACATTATATATGAAGTTGTAACTGGACTTGGATGTCCTCCAAAAGTCTTCTCTGAATCTCTCTTACACACATTTGTAAACCTTAGCTGAAGACTAGATAAGGTCGAGGAACATGGGGACAGAGGTAGACATGTACACACTCTGACACGGAATTAGCTACACACTCACACAGGACACAGTCCCCAAACACACACATCCAGGGCTGCCGTCCCCGTCCGCCTCAGGGTCAGTGTCTCCCTGTTTTGAGTTGACTCGTCGTGTTAACCCATGCATTGTGCAGTCAGAGTCAGCTGCTTGTGACGGACACATCAGGAGGAGGAATAACGCACATGACGCGTGCTGCAAATTGAAAATACGGTCGATGGTTTCATATTATTTTCTTCCTGTTCCAACCTCGATGAGTGTTCATAGACACAGAGCAGAGGATATTTTGACAGACAGCGGCTTGTATCATGATAATAATGCTCTCGGTGTCTTTTCACAATCCTTGATGTGCAGCAGCAGTTGTCGTATACCTACCTACCTTTACAGCCAGGATTTGAGTCTTGAGTCGTTCAACTGTTGTTAGTGATGTATAAGTTTTATTATTAATCAGTTAAGCCCATAGAGATAGCTTAATGCTGGACCTCTTAGTCTTTGTTGAAGAAGTTACTATATTACTTAGTGGAATTTGATGATTGCATATCAAACATTTATGAAAATGTGGTTTCTAGAAATTCTACCAGAGTTCAGGATTCACATTCTGAGTTCAATTCAGGCAGCAACTTTGTTTCAGGTTGTGCAAAGACTGTGGTTTTGGCTAGCCTCTATGTTGTGTGTTAGGGCTGTCACTTTTTATTAAATGTTTAACATTCATTTGAATGGAGGAAAAAGGAAATTAATATTTGGATTAATATGACTTTTTCAAATCCAAAATGTGTCAGTTCATAATTCAAGAGGACGCCATTCTTATCATGTCTGGTCTAAGCTGTGGCAGCGAAACATCTAAGAAACACCACATGGAACTATTTTAGGTTCTACATCAATGATAACATTTTCAACAACGATAAAGCTGCTTGCAGACTTCATCTGCAAAAAATAAAATAAAATACTGCTTTACTTTGCAACCACAAAACGCCTACAGTACCTGCTGCTGGAGAACAAGTGTGTCAACCAACCGTACAGGACTCAAATAACTGCACTTGATGCCCTCATGGGTTGAGTTTTGAGTCAGACCGTCTTGTTTTCACTTTGTAAATAGATGGAGCTTTGAATTGCCTTTACAGTGATACAATAATGTCGTGTCTACACTCAGTAATACAGTATGTGCATTCAATCATATTAGTTTTTTTTGCAAGCAGGTGGTTGTTGTGGTGTTTAACACTATGATGAGAAGGAGTTGTAAAAAAAAAAAAAAAAAAGGAGGAGGAGGGGAAAACAATAATAAAAGTATTAGCAAACAGAAAATGCAAGGATAGTTTCCAATACAGGTGATTATCTCAAAGTGTGCTACCAGAGGGAGAACTGATGTATATTTAATATTTTCCTTAGCTGTGAATGTGAGAATGCTCAGAGCATGTTGTACAGTATGTTCCCCCATGTGCGTAGGATACGAGTTAGAATTGCTGGTTGTCAGTTTGCATTTGTATGTTTGTGCTGTACAAGCGTTCCTCCGAGTCAGGCCGAGAGAACTGCGGCTCCGCCACATTAACAGATGGACCCTCAGCTTCCCAGACAGGCTGAGCAGATCAACACTGTAGCCCAAGCAGCACTGACTGGGTCAGCCCCCACATGAATTCACTCACCATAACACTCTGTCATCACCTCTCACCCCAAACAGTCATCTCATCAAGAGGTGCGAGTGAGTTGACTAAATGATTTATCCAGCTCACCTAAGTAATACAGAGAAGGCTTACTCTATGTCGCCTTGTGACTTCCTGTCTGTGTGGTGATTTCCAAGACTGTCATGCATGAATTGAATCATTTAGTTATTTTTGGCCACAGATGTTTTGACCCTCTCTCCCCCTCTGTTGGTGGTCTCTTGTTGCTTTGGAAACGCACATATTTAAGAGCCCATCGCCAGCGGTGCCAACCAAAATAGTAAGACCACCTCTTTCCTGCGGGTCCATTTTCAAGTGTGGCATGTATTGAAGCAGCACTGATTCCTACAGCTTTCTGTAAATCAGCCTCCCACTCTGAGAACAGCAGCAGCTCTTCCCTGCTGTGTTTTTTTTTTTCCCCTCGGTCTGTGCATGTTACCAAGCTACAGTAACTGCATAGTCAGCTCCTGCAATAGAGGCAGAAGCATAAGGGCGGCCTGCAGAGTTTTTAATAAACAAACAAATGCATTTCCTTCCTCTTGAAATATTGTGGGAAGAATTAGCTTTTCTGGCGTTTGCTAACACGTAACTGGATTTCTTGGTCAGTGACTGTAGATCAGTGGAGTGGTGGTGGGAAACTATTGGCAAGACTGTGCATGTGTGTTGAAATACACATGCACAACATTGCTCCATAGCACTGATGCAGGTTAAACACAAAACGCTCCCTCCCACAGTCCAAAGACATGCAGGTTAGGTTAATTGGCAACTCTAAATTGTCCATAGGTGTGTGAGAGTGTGAATGGTTGTCTGTCTATATATGTTAGCCCTGAATGAATGAATGAATGAATGAATAATAATAATAAAGAAAAATAGAAAAGGAAGTAGTCTTTCACATTTACCCATATATAGGTCAGGCAGTGTCTTAATAAAGTAGTTCAGTTTATCAAACCTAAAGTCATCTGTCACTTTAATATTTTTACAAGGCAATAGAGTGTTGCCTGTGTAGGCTAACAAGAATGCATGTACAGTGTGTGTATATATATATTGCATAATGTTTTAAGAGGATGGAAATACATTCCATAAGTTTATTATTACCATAAAGATACAAATAGTGCTTTCAAAAATGAGCTGCTTCCAATTGTAACTCATCATAGTAAAAACACAATTTTGACACTTTAATAAAACAGAAATCCAGGTCAGATCCACGTGAATCATTATTATATCACATAATGGAAGTCACTAAATCTCGCGCCAGTCAGATTTAATGTACTGTAAGAAGTATTTCTGTTTCGTGGATATTGGTTTTCCCCTTTGCAACAATGTAAGCTTACAACTACGCAGGTGAAGTCGGCCATAGCTGATGTGGACAATGTGACTGTTGTACTCTCCGTGTAGGTTCATAAATCCTCATCACCTTGTGGTTGGTATAAACAAAGTCATCTCCTATGTTGTGGTGTTAATCTTTGTTATCAGTTCACGGCCAGCAGTCAACCACAAGACAAGGATAATAGAATCATCCGCTCACACGTCTTTTATTCACACTCACATACACGGTGGCGTCGGAAAACTTAAGCGTGGGTATATGCAAAGCAGCCCGGCTTTCCAGTAAAAGCCGTGCTTTATCTATCAGCTCGTACACACACACACACAGACATACAAAGAGACACACAAACCCAGCTGGTGCCACTCTCTCGCTGTATCTGGGTCAGAGCTAACAGAGATGAATGCAACAGAACTTTCACATTGCCCCTCTTTTTTTCGTCAATTCCACAATTGTATAAAATGTAATTAATAACAGCAGTCTTTTAGGAAGATGAGAGAGCTGAGAGAAAAAGCAAATCTCAGAGAGGAAGAAGGGAGAGGGAGGAACAGAAGAGGAGTGATAAGTGAGTGTGACACACCTTGGCAGGAAGTCTCAGAGATGGAGCTCAGGGGGTGTAAAGGTTTGATGCCACAAGGTGTAGGTAGCAGTGTTAAGTAAAGTGTTATATGTGATGAATCTTTCATAAGTTTTGGGGGTTAGCGGCGACGGGATGCTATTTTTCTACAAGTGCTTCTGGCGGTCCCGGAGGGTGTTTGTCTAGGTTTCCTGATGTTACGTACCCTACTTTCCACCCACCAGCTGACATCCCAAACTGAGTCAGACTCAACCACATGATGTATTCATACTTCACCCAGTAAACTACCTAATGAAGCTTATTTGCCTTCTGGAAACATTTAATATATTAGTTCATCCATCAGTCTGGACCCATGAATGACTAATGGTGTGTTGGATAGGTGATAACGCAAACTGATGGATTGTTGATAAGCCACAGAAGGAAAATCAAAACTAATATAACGAGTAATAAAACTCATTTATTTCCACAAAATGTATGTTAAAACATTAATAATTGCCTCGACTCCCGTGAAAGAACACGCAATAATTACTTAGTTTGACCGAAAAGCTGCAAGTAATTTGTGGCAAGAAAAGCTGCCCCCCCAACAACACTCACCATGAATGTTTCATGTTGGAAACTTTCGCAATGAATATTTCATCTACAGAAATGTCAAGAAGAGAGCAGCATGGAGCAGAGTGGCAGACAGCCTCGTACTGTAGTGCTGCCTGCTGCACTGAATGTCATGATTAAACAGACATGAAGTTGAGTTTTTCCTTACTCCTCCCAAAGCAGAGAAATTCCCAGTGCAGTCGTGCAAAACTAAAAGCTGCATCTTAACCTTTGAGTGACTGTGCACATGTCACATAACAGACATGTACTGTAGTGCAAATGTTCAAATGCAAATAGGCTTGTTAGGACCCGGCTCTGTTTGTAAAGGGATGAAGGGAAGTAATGTAAAAAAACTAGATATAAATAGGTTGATAGATTTGTATGTTGGGGGTTATAAGTTTAGAAAGGTGTCAGAAAAAGCAAACTAAGGGAGGCGAACATGGGAAAACAAAGAACACAAAAGACTCAGCCTTAACAGGGAGCAATCATAAGCATAACTAAAAGATTATGTTACAGAATTAAAGGGGAACTATGCAAGTCCGGTCACTTTTCCACTGTTTTGCTAACCCTTCTCCTGGCCATATTTATTTGTCTGTGAGAAATCAGTCCATGGAGTGGTTGATCATCATACAATGTTACCATGTGTAGTCTTATCTGTCATAAACAAGAGATTACGGGTTACTGGGTGTGTTTGGGTCGTGGTGCCGCTGAGATGAGAGCTTGGACACCGGGTCTGAGGCTCTGATCTTACAAGGTTGGTTTTCAGCCAAGAGACGCTAGGTGGAAGGCAGAGCCTCCATTCTCCCTGTAGCAAGTCATTTATTTAACCATCACAATGACTCCAAAGTTGTTTAAGGTAAAAAATCTTGCATGGTTCCTCTTTAAATGGTAATTAAGCAGCACTCCTGTTCCTATTCTGCAAACTTATGTTAATAATCACAAAAGAAAACACAATCCAGAAAAACAGGCTAAGCCCAGTCTCCTTAACATACACACAATCACTCTAACAATGCTTCTGCTAGTGAAGCTGCGATCGTGGTCCCCGTCGGGCTTTTCATGATCTTTGGAGGTAGTAGTCAGAGCTGCCACGCCAATCAGCAACAGCCAATCAAATGTTGGTGGTAGCACAGCCGGTTTTACATACAGTAGGACTAATGTTAACACAGGAGGGGCAGGGGTTAAGGTTTGGCTGTCACAAGGATGATAAATGTAAACGTGTTAATGTGCAAAATATTGCTGAATAGCCCCAAACACAAAGTATAACAATTGTTGCAGCTATTTGTGGCCAAGATAAATTATAAGACACAGTAAACACACGAAAGCTAATGCAATTTATGTCAATCCATACAACATTTCTAAAGACAAACGTCCCTCAAACGTGCAAATATCAACAGTCAGAAAATCAAGTCATAAGGATTCATCTTACAAACACCATGGATGTCTGTGCAAACTTCTGTGACGGTCCGCTGAGTGGATGTTGAGATATTTCACTGGATATTTGAAAATCATAACCTGCTGGTAGCGCTTGTTAAAAAGTCAGGGGATCACTCAGTCATTCAGATTCATCCTTGGAGCACTGTGTATATATCAGCTTTCATGGCAATTCATCCAGTTCACTGAGAAAATGTCAGACTCCAGGTGCCGTAGGAAAAAGTCAGCGGGCAAGAGAAGTAAGTGAATGATTTTCTGTACAAAATCTTTCTTTGAAATATTGTTTTAATTATAATATAGTACAGACAGTAAGTGCTGAGATATTTTAGTTTTTTACCAAAGTGATGAATGGACCAACCGACGGGCTGCCATTGCCGTCCCCAGAGCCATGCTGCCATAGCTAAGGAGTGTAGTCATGTAGTGGTGTATGCTGTCAATAAGGGTTCAGTGGCAACACCTCCCTTTACCTCATCTTTCTTTGGTGGAAATTTGATGTTTTCCTTATTCTCTTTCATTTGTTTGAATACTAGTGTTAAATTGCTGAGGAACTATGATCTGATTACTACATGAATGGAGTGTGGACAGCCTGATGGACATGTGATAACCCTGTGAGAGGTGCTGTATCTAAATGCCTGGAAGAGCATCTGGGAAACTTTTGTTGATTACTTTACTGTCTGCTTGTCACCTGTCCTGTGATCTTGAGGTGATTGCCAGAGGCTTAAAAGTCAGTATAAGAATCACAACCCTGAGCTACTTGCCTGCCATGTGGTTCTGTGCTGTGTCCTTCTCTATAGAGAATTAAATCTGTGCGCATGGTATTACTTTGGTCTCTTTGGTTTTTTGACTCCCATCAGGCAAACCTACAAATGTCTGCAACATGCCCCCTTGTATGTAAATGAGCATAAGAGTGTATTTTAATCTGAATGATTTTGGTTGCCATGTTTGTCCAGGAATACCTACACATCCATGTTCTGTTGCCTCTCGAAATTCCTGTCATTCTAGTCCAGATGTTGTTGAGTTGATGTATGTGCTCCTTTCTGCCTGGTCAAGGCTTGAAGAACGTCACTGGATGTTGTAGTGAACAGAGACAAGCAGTCATCACTGATCATAGCTATACGTCATGTGTACAGTCTCTGTCGCTATGGCGAAAAGGCCAAACCGCCGCGTCATCCAGCTGTTACAAAGCGTGCCATCGGTCTGTACCTCGTCATCACTGTTATCCCTGTTGCTCCGCCCCTCCACTCATGCCGTCCAATCGCTTGCCTTCACCATTCAGTCCCCCATTTCAATTGGTCCATCCTGCTCAAGTATGACTCAGAAAGAGGTGTGTCAGTCTACCATGTGAACCAGCACAATGTGTTTGTATGTGAGTGTGTGTGTATGTGTGGGTGTGTGTGTGTCGAAGAGTGTGGATGAGTGTGTGTGGTATCATGCCCTGTCATTTTGAATGATGTCATGTTTTCTTTTATTTGTCTTTTTGTTTCTTCTGGACAAGTCCAGTTGCTCTGCTGCTCCTCTGTTAATTCCCAGTTTGATCCATTTCTCTCTTTTATCTTCTTTTCTATCTTCTCTTTTATTTGTGTCTCTTTCTCTCTGGCTTTGATGTTTAATCAAGACAGCAGAGCATTCAGGAATTCCAGTGGAATATTTTCTTGATTGTTTTACAGTATTTGTTTGTTGATAGTTGTTTTGTATGTGTTTTTATTTTTATTTTTTTAGACTCAGTATTTGCCAGATTCCAAAATTGGACAACCAGTCCCTGACACTGAACATTGACACATTTTTCCCTGGCAGACACTGAGTCTCAAGGTTTACTACCAAGCCATTCACCATGAAGGACAGGGGCATAAAAGCAGCCGCCGCATCCCACCAAACTGCAGCTTCTGAAATGTGAAAGAATAAATATCTTTCTCTGACATTTTAGTCATTTCCATACATGCTTTTACCTGATAGTGCACTGTTGCTGCTTTTAGAGCCCGTGTCCTGCTCTTCCTTTCACAGCCATTCTTTTCATCATCCAGGATCCAACCTATAAGTCTCCTTTCATCTTTACATTCTGTCCATTCCCTCCACCTCACCCATATCAGCTCAAACCCCCAATAGTCCGATCATCTGTAAATCTCTGATGGAAATACCACATTCAAAAAGCCTCCAGACGTGTTCATATAAGACCCAGCAAAACAGCAGCCATTGCACCAATGAATTAAAAGTCATAGAAGTGTCTCATAACGCCTTGAGATTCACGGTCACAGCCATGTTTTCATCAGAGTAGCCGGCACAACATCCCCTCCACTTTCACAAACTGCCGTAGACACCTTTCACTCGATCCCCACATTCTGGACTGAACTGCAGGTCCACTGTGTTCCCGACCCATACTCAGCATATCTGATCCAACCCAACCTGCACTCACCCACACGGTCACAGTTGAACCATAGTGCTGTGCTGTGGTGTTCTTGCTCATCGGTCCCACAAAGCCAAGGACCCTTACTGTGTCTGTATTTCCCAACAAAGACCGCCTCGGAAATGTATCGATTATGTTTTTGAGCGTGGACGCGTCCAAAAGCAACTCCCAGGGCAACGTCCTCACTCCCTTTAGAGCTGTCACGCACCAAGGTGGTGGTGATGGCAGGCATGCACGAAGAGGAAGGTGAGTGCACTGAAAGGCGCCAGGAGGAATAATGCCTTGGGGTTGTTTTTGGACAGGGAATTCTTTGTCTTTTTATGTATTTCCCTCTTTTTCTCTGTCAGATCTAAGGTAGATTTTCAACAGGGGTTTTAGATCTCACATCTCAAGTTGTTCAGGAGATCTAAAGCTGAGTGTCCACTGGATGTGGCTGCTACGTGTTCTATTTAAGATCTGCGTTAGTCACAGAAATGTTTCAGTGTCAGTTTGTGTTCTTCAGCAGTCACAGTTTGAACATAGTGGAGAGGTGTTTTGATGACAGTTTAATGTCGTACAAGCACAAATAATAGATTTGGTAACAGATGCTTTGTGGCTCTACTTTGTTAAATTACTGAACAGCCTCAAACTATGCTTGTGCATATAGATAGTGGTAGTTTCTAGCTCTGCAGTCCAGCTTTGAACATGTAAGAGTTTTTATCAGCCAGAAAGTCACTTTCATAACAGGAACAGCAAAATCTGTGCTCCTGAATGAAATGAAATCACACCACTGGATTTGAATGGGTCAGTTGTTAATAATTTAGGTATTCATATACATTCTAAAGTGATAAAGCTTAAGAAAGCTGAAGAAAAGAAAGAGCCACAAGTTGACAAAACTATTCAGTGGCTGCAGCTACTGTAGATCCAGTGGACACTGGAAAAGTGCAAATTAAGGATCCATGGAGACCCAACATTAACAGCCTAGCTCGTCTCTGTTGGGTCACCACAACCTTAATGTATTCTATTTGGGACATAAAACAAAACAAACTTTAGCTTAAGCTTTGCAACCAACATAATGAGATCTAAGGCCCCATGAGATGATCTCCTGAATGATCTGTTAATGAACAAAGAATATGTCAGATTTTAGGATGGAGATGCAGAGAGAAGGTATTGTGACCTTTATGGAGATATTTTTCAGGTTTTGTTCCCTTTCAAAATCATGTGAGACCCAGATGAAGCTATACCGGCTGCATCAGTGAAGGACGGAGACACAATCCCCCATTAACAACAGCTCTCCATGTTTTTATGAAGAGCAGAAAAGAGCAGTGGAAGTGAGAGCAGAAGTTCAGACAGTTCCTAAATTATCACCCTGTCCTCTGTCACTTCATTCCCCTCTGTCTTCTTTGGAGACTAGTTGAGCTTTAGTCAAAAGGTCTCTGTGTTTCTCATTCCTTCCATTTTCTCTTATCCCCTGATGTCTTTTTAGGCGTAGCCGTCCCTGTACCATCCATAATATTGAGGGCAGTGCTTAATTATGTCTCAAAGGGAGGGAGATAGTGAAACAATCTAGCAAACCCACTTCAGCTATCCAATATTAATTGATTTTTGCTGGCATTGAATTTGAATCCATGTATTTCACAGTAGAGCAAGGATACTGTTGGATAGCATAGCATGCTGGGGAAAGAATCAGGTGTATAGAAGAAATGTTTAGATGAAGGAGG
The DNA here is from genome assembly GCA_030347415.2 of Decapterus maruadsi. Lineage (NCBI taxonomy): Eukaryota > Metazoa > Chordata > Actinopteri > Carangiformes > Carangidae > Decapterus > Decapterus maruadsi. The sequence continues at coordinate 18,070,207 of CM064888.1, forward strand.
GAATACAGAAGTGAAACAGAGGAACCCTGTCGTTGTTTGCTCATCCAAGGATGATAGATGATTGCATAAATAGGAACTCAAAGCTGACCCAAGTTGTTTCATTTCACAAGGGCTGTGTCGAACTACACAGAGGACATTCAAAGACATGTCCTCAGACACTTTAAATCTGCTTTGTATGGTGATATATAGAAAAAGCAGCTGATAAGAGGAGGGAGCGTTCGTGCAGAGACGATTCTAGGACCTGAGGTACAAAAAGGAAAACAGGATGTCAACCTGTTTTAGTGCATTTATTTGAAAAGCACACTAGAAGCCCCATTATTTTCACTTCCTGACACGCACATCACCGTAGGAGTCAGATCCCAACATTGGCTGCACTGTTGTTCAACCAGCAGCTCTCAGCACTCAGGTTCATCTCCCCCGTCGTCAACGTCAATAATTACCAGCAGGCAGAATTATTAAAGATGACCCTGAGCACAAATATAGAGTAATTAACTTGAAGGCACTCAGTGGAGCACAGATCTCTACTCAACCACTACTACTGTCCAACCTGCTGTAGGCAGAGCCAGAATGGAATCAGTTCATTTCAGGTTATCGTTGAATCCAGGAGAGTTTTTGTACCAAATCCAAAGATATTCCCTCAAGGCATTCCTGGTACTGTTCATAAGAAAAACCACAGAGACAAAACGAAACCTGAATCCACTTGTGGTTATTGCAGCAGCCGAGGCATAATGATATGTAACATTAGACACAATTTTGACATTATTGTAGGAAAATGTGGTGCTCAGTTTTTGACCCATTACAGTACAGGTCATTTCAACCACCTCAGTGCTCAGTACATGCCATGTTTAAAATTTGGATTTGTGGTAATTAGATTTTTTTGGGATGTTCAGATTTCATTTCACTGAGGAAAATTGTCATAATAAAAGTAATGTCAAAATAGTAAATAGTAAAAAAAATTGACCTGGTGTCTATGGGGTAGCCAATATTGGTTACAGACAAAAGAAAAAGTGCTTTATCAACATGAAATCCCAAATAGGTGCATTGTTTTTTGCAGCTTGTATGATTCATCTGCCATAAAAGATACAGATGTATTCATACAGGGCACCCTATAGGAAATATGCAGGCACATACCAGTTATAGGAATCATCCCACTCTGGCATCGCTGCAGCCTCACAAGCACACCTGATGGGGCAGGGAGTTGTTCAGAGCTGTTAACAACACCCAAAGGACTTTTGCCTTTTGGGTGTGTGTTGGTGTGTGTGTGTTATTGCCTTTTCTGTGTGACCCCTCCTCCTCTCCTTCACTGATGGAGTGGTACGGTGATAGAAAGAGTGAGCTTTCTCTCTGCTTCTCATCCTAACTCAGCCCATCCGTTCCTCCCCCTGGATGGGAGGAAAGAGGAACAAAGTGTTGGGTGATTTTTCTAAAACTTTTTTCCTGTGTTATGTTCTTTTCCCAAGACAAGGGAGGTGGAAGAGATAAGGGGAGGCTGAGTCACGTGACAGTCAGACAGACAGCGAGAGAGAGGGATGGCCAATTCTCTAGCCCAAAATATCCTGCCAGCACAGCAGGCTTCTCTATGGAGTCTGTCACGTACACACACTTAGTAATGCTTTTTATCTTCCATCACACTCGGAGAGAGTTAATTTAAATAATTGTTGATCAGAGGAGAGGAGATTTGATTTGATTAGTCATGACTGCAGACCACAGGAGGCCTTGGCTGGAGTCTCTCTCTCTGTCCATTATCTGATCTGCCTTCCCCTGTTGCAATCTCTTCACATCTCCTCTCTTGTTCTTGGGAGTCGACCACAGTGATTGTTTAGAACATGTTAATGTGCACAGGTAGGTGTCGTCTTGTTGCACTAACCAGCTTTTCTTATGCAGCCTCCACTCGTCCCTGCAGCAGGTGCACTGTACAGAGTCCTGGTACATTACCTCCTATCTCACTTTTTGAACCCCCCTCCTCCTCCTCCTCCTGCCCCCACCATCCCCTCCCTCCCCCTCGTCCTCCTCCTCCTCCACCACCACCACTACTTCCAACTTCCAACAGAAGCTCAGAGTAAGCCCTACTTCTCCGATTACTCCCCCACCCGTCGGCTCATCCACACCATGTGCACCAGCCACTACCTGGACCTGTTCATCACCATCGTCATTGGGCTCAACGTGATCACCATGTCCATGGAACACTACCAGCAGCCCAAGGTCAGATTTTCAGGGAGGAAGGTGGGGAAATGATGGGCTCCATTTGCACTTCAAAGAAAACCTGGACTGTTAGCAGTTTAAAAAACTCATTTTCACACAGCAGCACCCTCCTTCTGCACTGAGTGACATGTTGTAACATCAGTCACTTGCATAGTATCATTTAACTTCTCTTTAGCTCCAGTTTTTCTTTTGAATTCAGTCAGTGAGACGTGGCCAGTTTACTGTTCGAGTCATAGAGCTTGTCATATTCTCACTGCTATCATAAAACAGTGATTTAATAACATCTATATGGTTGCAATCTGATTGATTTCAATACTTTAAACCCAGAGGAGCAGTTGAAACAAATGTAGGATGGCAGTGAAGAACAGGTTGAAGGGTAAAATAAAAGTTAGTGGAGTGGAACAAGATGTGAAGTTTGTAAGATTAAGCAAAATCCCCGCTGGCCACCATTTTCTCATGTTTTTCTGCTAAGATGTGTTTTTATATGCAGATAGGCTCTGTGCAGAAATGTTTGAGTACTTTGGTACGAATGGCCTTTTCACAGAGACAGAGGGAGGGAGGAGAGGAGGGCAATGTGAGTGGTCTATTAGTAGAAAGGCTAATTCTGGAGAGGAGGACAAAGTTTAGAACATGAGCTATTTGGTATTTCATGCAAAAAAAATTGTACAATGCGGAAAGTGCAAATTATACAGTATATTTCCAGCACGTAGCAAAAAATATCCACCATCACAGACTCATTTATTCTAATGGAGTCAAGTAGAAAGAGAGTTCCTATTAAAATGTGAAGAAATAACAATACGGTGAGATCATTTCATTTGTTTTCAGTGCAATCTCATCACCTTTTAATAAAAGACTGATGGTGAAAGCTACAGATCACTCTGGTAGGAGTACAGCATATCCAGTGCGGCGTTCACTGACCTGTTAAAATGGGTACTGTACTCACGATTTCTCTGATATTCCCAGGAGTTGGAGGAGGCACTGAAAATCTGTAACTACATCTTCACCCTCATCTTTGTTTTGGAGTCCGTCTTCAAGCTGGTGGCCTTCGGTTTCCGGCGCTTCTTCAAGGACAAGTCAGTATTTCAATAACCGCCTCCCAAAACTGACGTTTCTGACCTTTCCCGAGTGTCTCTACCTCACATCTAACAGAGATCTTGAGTAAACATTTACCTCCAGGTTTTTAGGTTTTTGACATTTTAGTGGGCATGATATTCTAATAGATTGGCGGTTAAAGGTACCATTCTTTAACCTCTGAGTCATGTGGAAACTCTGAGGCAGTGTTCGGGGAGATTAAGTGAACTTTTTCAGCGTGCTCTAGAGCATGGTTCTCAGCGAGGCCTGTATGAATACAAACTGCCTTGTTAAAGACCCATAAAAGATGCTGCCTTAGATGATTTCATAGCTTTGAAATCTCTGGCTCCCTGTTGAGAACCACAGAATAATGCAACAGCACAAATGTAAACTAGTGCAGATTACATATACATGAATAAACACAAACGCACACCGAGGGCTCCGTGATGGCCGTTTTTTTGCCAGGGTAGACCATTACCCCGTTTGCAGTTGGCAGCAGTCCAGTTTGATATTACCACAGTGTACTCTCACACATAAAGTAGGTACACACATACAGATCAACACAACATTTGGCCAAGACCCCTGTGACTAATCTAACAATCTCATTGAATTTTAAATTGAATTTCTTTGTGTTTGCTCGTGCACTTTGAGTATCTAAATGAGGATTTGAGTGATACACTATGGAGTGGGTTCAGAGAGAGAGAGAGAGGGAGGGCGGGTGCATGTGGAATTGAAACAATAAGGCAAACCTGATTAGTAAGACCACAACCTACAACAAGCCTATTTGATTTCAAATCACATTATCTGGGATGGCTTCAGACTAATCTGAATATGTCCTATATGTATGCATATAAAATTATTGGTTTATGTGTAAGTTTTTGACTTAAAGGGATAGTTCAACATTTTGGCAAATTCGTCTTTTGCCATAATCCCTATAGTCATAGGGGTAGGTTCATTACCTTTAATTATCGGTGCATGTTGTTCTGAGATCAGCGAGGCAAGCACAATGGAGGTGAACGGTACAGGCCCTCTGTCCCTCAAAACTCATCAAATACACGCTATGAAATAATAATGTAACATTACGAGACAGAGTTGTTTGTGAGGCTAATGCATAGCCGGAACTACATTCTTAGACATGGCTGTTGAGCGGAGTGATTTCAAGGGGGGCAAGTATTTCCAAGTATTTGCTTCATGTGTTGCAATGTTGCAAAATTATACAGGACTATTTCATAGCGTGGTGAATGTGCAGGTCACAACTTCTGAGAGCATTTTAGAGTTGTTGGATTGTGTATTTGATGAGTTGAGGGACAGGGGACCTGTACCATTCACCTCCATCGTGTTCGCTGAGCAGCTCACGTCTCTGCCCCACCGATTTCAAAACAACATGCACCGATAATTAAATGTAATGAGCCTACCCCTACTGTATGACTATAGGTATTATGGCAATAGGCAAATTTGCTCGAATGTTGAACCCTTTAAATCTGTAATTGCTGCACCTTTGGAGTGATCCATTCTTCTGAGTGTCAAACCTGCAGGCTTGAAAGTTTAGAAATTTGTAGCTTGCTTCTTCATGAAGGACCACATCTGAGTTCTTATCAGCTTCATTTAATTTCAGTGGCACCAAGTTTTCATGAAACGGAAAAACATGTAATATGCACTTAAACTGCTGCACTTTTCTTTCTTGCATGCCTTTGTTCACCATGTTTCAAAAAGTCATACTCAAACTAATCACACCACACATCTTGCAAATGACAATTTAAGTAATTAGAGATGTTACATAGCAGACAGCTCTCCTGTCCTTATCTCTGAAGCTTTTCTGAGTGTCCTCGGGCATGTTTATCTTGAGGTTGGATCAGGCACGGTGTGTTTCTATGGAAGCACATACATGCACTTGCTTGTATGACATCACTATGATCAGCAGGAGGTTATTGTGTGAAACTCGAGGAAGCTCCTCCAGAGCCCTGATAGATAATATCCGTTGTCAGGTGGGGATGAGTACGAACCATGACGAACAAACTGACGTGTGCACTGGGTGGTGCGCCTTTAAAATCAAATTGAGTTGCACATCTTTTTTTTGATTTTGTTAAGTCTGTGTGAGGTCATTTTAATTGGTGACTGGATCCAAACTCACACCCACTCACAGCAAGTCATGTGACACAAGATCACACCTCTCTGCTACAGGAGATGAGTCACTAAAGAGAAATGGATGATGTCAGGGGTTTCAATGAAAAGAAGTGATCTATGTCAGTGTTAGGGACTGATGTGTGTATATGTGTGTGTGTGTGTGTGTGTGTGTGTGTAGGTGGAATCAGCTGGACCTGGCCATCGTGCTGCTGTCCATCATGGGCATCACTCTGGAGGAGATTGAGGTCAACGCTTCACTGCCCATCAACCCCACCATCATCCGCATCATGAGAGTGCTGCGAATCGCACGAGGTATAAACACCTCCCTCCTCCTTCTGGATCTATCCACCCATCCCACACACACACACACACACACACACACACACACACCCTCATTAACTGTAACGTTCTTTTTAAGATGCCTGATAAAACAGCCACATCCCTGGGTCTCCCCTCCCAGTCATTTTTGCATGGCACGTCTCAGCAGGGCTTGAGCAGGGTGTAAGCAGACCAGATGGCATGAAGGAGCACACTTAGTTGTCAAACATAGTTCTGAGAAGAAACAAAGAGACAGAGAGGGATAAAAGAGAGAGAGAGAAAAGGCAGAGGATGGAGGAGAGCCAAGGTGCATTGTGATAGTATGTGAATTAAGCTGTGAGAAACTGAGATTGGAGGGAATCAATGAGAAGTGAGAGGGAAGAGAAAATAAAAAAAAAGAGGAGGCACGGATGATGAATAACTCCTGATTCCAAAATAGATTATTCTATGGAAAGAAGTCGCAAAGAGGATCAATTGATATTATAGTGTGGAAGGGGGTGGAGGGTGGAGATGAAGTGAACGAGGAGGAGATAAATGACAACAGGAAAGGTGTGTAGGTGGAAAAGAGAGAGAGAGAGTACAGGGTATTTGGAGGTAGAATAAATGATGGAAACGGGCAGAGGAGGTTCAGAATTAGGAGGGGTGAGTTCGAGAGACGGGCTGGATTTAGCCGGAGTGAGAGGAACTGAAGTGCCCATGTGCTCGGGGCTGATTACTGTCCAGGTAATAAAAGATAAGGACTGGAGGTGAGGAAAAGAGGGGAGGAGATGAGACGGGCAGGAGAGAAGCTCATCTGTTTTGTCTGATTACTGAATGTGTAATAAAAGAAGTAGCAAGGAAGTCATTCTTGATTACTGTCACAGCAGTACCTGGCACACACGCACACGCACTCTTGTGTGTAAAATGTGTGTCTGACGCTGCGATTTGGATGCGTGCAGTGGCTGGCTCCTTTTCCACTTGGCATCACCGTACATCTCATATCCCGACTGGATGTAGATGTGATTTAGATAGATTACATTTACACACTGGCTCCAGTGTGGCAGCGTTTTAACCGTCCTCAGAGCCGTTATACAAGCGCCTGTAAAATTCTGTTGTTCAAAGATGAATTTTTCTTTTCCATTCACAACTCTCACAACCTTTACAGTGTGTAGTAAAAAATATCCTGCCTAATACACTATATCACTTTCCTATGTAGGTACTTTTTGTTTTGCTAAAATAGAAACCACCAATAATAAACATACAGTATATAACATACAGTACTAATGGTATGTTATGATTCCTTTATTTTATGTATTTCATGTTTTCAAATGAAAACAAGATGTTTGCAGTGACTTTGACTGCCTCCCTGTGCTTGCTAGTGATGTCACAGTATTTTATAGACCGGTACCAATGATAACAAGGTAGTTCATCTGGTCCTGAAGGCCTGGACACAGCAGGATGGAAAGCAATGGAAACTGGGTCAAGGATGAGGGGAAACATAAAAATCCAGGCAAAGGTTGCACATAGTTTAACTTTGATATGCAAATGTACAGTGTTGACATGCTAAGATGATAAAGGATGTAATGGGACATGAATATGTATTGATCTCTACATAACAATGCATTATTATACCTTACCTTTACCTATTGTACCTAATGATACCTTATCTATTAGCTCTGGTAGACCTCTATTGGTAACCTGTCACCACACCAGTGATCTCATCACACTGCAGCTCCACTCAGGAGGATATCATCTCTCTGACAGTTTAATGTCTAATATCAGGTCATAGATTTTCATTTTACTGTCGTTAAAGATGCTTTTTCCATTTTCTGCCTCTGCAGTATTGAAGCTCTTGAAGATGGCGGTGGGGATGAGAGCTTTGCTGGACACTGTTATGCAAGCCCTGCCTCAGGTAAAACACTCAACTCTGCCACATAACATCCACTGAAACCACGGCTCTCTCGCATCCTGACACGTCCCACAGAAGCTGTCCCTAAAAACCACATCCCAGAAGCGTCTCTTTTTGTGGTGCTCACTCCTTCGAGAGCCTCATTTGCATTATTAGCCCCCCCGCAGAGATCACCAAGTAGATGCAACGTGAGGTTTTTTTTTTCCTCTCTGAATCACCGTAGGAGGACTCGGATGGTGGAGGAGCTGGTGAAGTAGAGCAACTACTGTCATGCTAGGACTGAGTTCTCAGCATTAGATTCTGTCCGGTTGCCATGTGCTGATCATCACTGACAGCAAACCCTGCAGCTTCTCATTACCCAAACCCACATTTGTGTCAAAACTGTGATTCACCCTTGTCCAGCTGCAGGATTACAGTTCCTATTTTCCCTCTCTTACTCCTCTGTCTGCGTCACTCATTCATGGCATTCTCTCATTCACAGCACAAGCACGGGGTACAAATAATAAACAAACTGCAAGATTTACCACTCGAGTCAGACAGAAGACAGATAACTGTTGATCATAGATGACGACTGTCTTGGCAGATTTCATCAGCTGTAGCTTGTTTGCTAATGAACCAATTAAGCTAATGTCATCTTAATGACTTGGTTGCAAAATTTGGTTGAGTGGAGTTTTTCAACGTTTCCAGCTGAGAGGCTCATTTTCGAAAGAGGTGTTGCACCTGAAAGCTGCATACCTACATCAGCTCAGTCTAGAGAGCATTGCTATTCAGAGGACGGGGTTCAGAGAGTCAGTTGCCATGGCATGTTTTCTTCCCCTTGCTGCTTTGTCTCAGCCTTTCTTTAATTTTCTCTCTGGAATGAGCTGTTTGTTGTCCCTGTTATTGGTTTATTTTGCCTGGGATTTCTCTCCTCTGACTAATCCCCCCCTCTCTTCCTGTTGTCTCCCTGCAGGTGGGCAATCTGGGTCTTCTCTTCATGCTTCTCTTCTTTATCTATGCAGCACTGGGAGTGGAGCTGTTTGGTGACTTGAGTAAGCACACGTGTCCTGTGCATTGAGGCAGTCAGGAAAAAAAACAACAACAAAAATAGGATGCTCATCATACAAAGAATCCAGACACAGACACAGACACACACCACACAGGCCGTGCACAGGCATGCACCAAGTGTTTAATTCTCCCCTCTGTGGGTTTAATCTATCTGCTGTTAATTGCATTTGAGAATTCTTTGTTGGAACACCATATTGATCTCTCTAATTGTGGCTCGTAGCTTTCAGAGTAATAAAACAGTACCACAGTTCTCATCATTTCAATCTGAAGCCTTATGTTGTGACACCTGAAAAAGTCTTTATCTCAGTCTTGTACTGTCTGGCTCTGCTCTTCTCTTCTCTTCTCTTCTCTTCTCTTCATTCCCTCCTCTCCTTCCTTTTCTCCACAGTTTGCGATGAGCTCCACCCGTGTGAGGGTCTGGGGCGCTACGCTACGTTTAGAAACTTTGGGATGGCGTTCCTGCTGCTGTTCAGAGTGTCCACCGGAGACAACTGGAATGGCATCATGAAGGTGAATCCAACTTTGCAAGTTTGGGATCCTAAATACCTGCACACACACACACACACACACACACACACACACACACACACACACACAGCACATACACTGTAGAGTTTATTCGCCAATGGCACAAGAGGCAGATTTGGGGCTGATATGCTGGTGTGTCGTCCCTTGGGACGCCCTACCCCCCTTGGTTGCACATGACTACAAGTCAGTGAAGTTGGTACTTGATTTTTCATGGTTATCTGTTACATTAGCCACTGAAATATTGATTGACAGACAACCACTGCATCTCTAAAGCCAGGCTGCTAGTGTGGCTGTAAACATGGCCAATAGAATGAGATCAGTCTAATCCACGTTTTTGCAAGATTATTGTATGTCTCAGATTTGACTGCATTGTGCAGACTGCGTCTAAATCTCTATCAGATGTGTTTATGTATGGTTTTGATGCTTCTTCTAGGACACGTTAAGAGACTGTGGCCAAGACACCAACCCCTGCTACAACACCGTGGTCTCTCCCATCTACTTTGTCTCCTTCGTGCTGACCGCTCAGTTTGTCCTGGTCAATGTGGTCATCGCCGTCCTGATGAAGCACCTGGAGGAGAGCAACAAGGAGGCCAAGGCGGGGGCGGAGAACGAGGCGGAGGCAGAACTGGAGCTCCAGTTGGACGGAGGAGACATGGCGCCCCCGAGGTCGCCCCAGCTGAACCCTCTGGCAGTGGGCATGGACAGGTCCAGTTCTGGGGGTTCTCCCTGGAAGTCGGGCGGAGGAGGGGCAAGGGATCAGGAAAGAGACGGTCTCATGGACTCGCCCACTGCTAGTAAAACCAGAGAGTCTCCAAACATCATTGCAGACCCCCCATCATGCCTGGACCCTCCACTTGAGGTATATAATCTTTTTCATGTTGCCTATTATGTTAAATGTGTGTCTGTGTGTCTTAGACATGGCCACATGGCTCGTGGAGACTTAAAAAGTATGTTAAGGCGTTCTTATACTTCTGTTATCTAGAGACGGGAACAAGAACTGGCTGTTCAAAGGCCCCCAGGGCTGATTGTTAAAGACCATGGAATGTTAAATAAATAGATTTCCTGCTTTTTCTTGCTAGATAAAAGTTCTGTCACGTATTCTATTTCGCCAACTCTATTTCTGACGAAAGCTGCGGTGCAAAAGTTCATCTGCATCCCTCTTTCTCTTTCTGACCCTGTCTGAGTGAGGGGTGGGGACAACACTCTCTATGCAGCACTCACTGCACTCAATGGTGGAGAGATTTAATTGTTGCTGAAATGTTTTTTTGGAATCACAAGTGACCTCTGGAAACATCCAGTGAAAATTCAGCACATCATCCGTGGTCCAGGTGTGATTTATATGCTGCAGCCTGCAGCTCATACACAGAGTTAATTACATTAAACACAGTTAGCTGAATTACACAAACAGGTGTTAATGATGGCAGGTAGGTAACCATTATCCAGCTGATTGTTGTGAATGTGTTCTTAAATTACATTGGAACTGGACAGAACTGTGCAGGAATGAGGTTACAGGTTACTGTAGTAATTTAATGTGTATTACATTTGTTTTACATTTCTGTAATGACAAAATCAGTGGTACATAATGATGATATATTCAGTGCTGGTAAGGTTTATCAAGGAGGTCAATTGTTAATATATGAGATCCTAAAGTAATGTTGATTATTTTCTTTTTTCTCCTCTAACAAAATAACAAAATATCAATAACAGCACCGTTAAAGTGTCGGATCAATGAGTGGTGTCATCCCTGCTCATCAGCCAAAGGACAATTTTAACTCTTTCTGTGCTTAAATTATGCAGTAATTTGTAAATATTGTATTTTACTAAAACCCAAACAGAACAATCAGTATTAGAACTGGAATAGTTGAGCTGTAGATCACCTTTAATATCAGCTTGTTTGGTTAGGGTGTGTCCACGTGCGTGTTGCTGGGTGTTTGTGATTTTCCTCGACACACTTGTCACATGTACTGTAGGTCACTTTATAGCTACATGTCCTTTTCACAGCGTTGTCTAAGCTCATACTATTATACAGTATAACACATCCAGATAAAGTCTAGGTCACACTGTCGAGTTCTCCCAGCAACATCCTGTGTGATATGACAGATGCTCTGCAGTCACTTCCTGCTGGGGGCCAGGCTGAGATGCTGTTCAGATGACCCCATGTCTCTGGTCATTAATTCTGACCCCAGTCCAAATCATTAGTTAATTCTCTGGCTCACGCTGTGGGACACTGAGCACACCGGGTGGTGTCTGAAATAATGGATTTCTTGGGAGGAATATCTGCTTGTCACTTTCTTAATGTAATAACCGCATCTCATTCGTAAACAAATTACAGTGGATGTGGCCACATTAGGAAACACTAACTGCATAGGCAGGCATCATTTTAAAATTCAAACAGATACATTTATGTGCCATGTGTATATATTGTAAGTGCAGTATATTTTATATGATAATTTCATGGGTCGGAGAGGTTTTTATTTCAATATTGACTTATTCTTTTCACATTATTATGGCTTACCGGTATTTCAAGTCAGTAATGCATCCACAAAATATAATATAATCATATCTGATGCCCAGAGGTGTATCATTAGGAGGCAGACGTTTTGGGGCATCCATATAGAAAAGGAGCCTCCATTGGTCTCTTGTAATGGCACATTTGGCAATGGCGACCCTCCAGATCACCCATAACGATACTATACAGTGATTCTATACCTAAGATAAAAGTAAAAAAGTAAGTAGCTAAAAGATAGAAGATACTACTATACTGTACTTAAATACTATGCTACACTATAATAAGCCATGCTAACAGTACTGTAAGCTAACCCTTTATTAAACCCCAAAGGAAAATTCATTTGTGTACTGCAGTGTGCCGTGCTACTATACTATATTATACTATACTATACTAGTTGTACTGTGCTATGCTACACTATGCGATCAATCAATGAATCAATCAGGCTTTATTTGTAGAACACTTCTCATGCCCATGGCAGCTCAAAGTGCTACACATGATCAAAACAAGGAACATAGGGACCACATATTGGGAGACACACATACATACACGCATTCACACAATAATTTTAGAACATTGGCTTTTAGAGACGTTTAGGAATAGTATACTGCACTGCACTGTACTATGCTATGCTATACTAGTGTTTCCTGTAGGTACAGTAGCATCCACTGATGCTGGGTATGTGAAGTCTAGTCATGGTCTATTTTGATGGACCGTAATGGGCCCCTTTAACTGTCCCCCCAAAATCTAGGTTTGCCCCTGCAGCTGGCTTACAGTGTTTGTGCGTTTATGCCTGCCACATCAGCCACATACTCTATGTGTGTGTGTGTCTGGTCCCTGTAGAGGACATGCCACTCATAGATGGGTCATAGTGACATGGGAAAACTGGACCACAGGGTCTTGTTGTTCACTTCAACAGCTATTTCCAGACAGCGGAGAACTTTCTGAGGATAGGAAATAGAGGTCTCACTGTCGTGATGTTTTCCCTCTAGGAAGTTATCCGTCTTCCTCGGCCGCTCCTCCAAAACACGAGTGGTTAAACCACAACCTCCAACCGTGTGGGGCACAAGCTCTACTGCAGTGTTGGAGTGCCCCCCTGTGGCTTTGAATGAAAACACATTCTGCTTGTAGTGGATGTTGAGGAGGAGGAGGTTGGATATTCAGTGATTTAGTAAAATGCCAAATCTGGACACAAACAAAATTTGACGTAAAGTGAGACCTGCTGCTTGGATATGTTTCTTTTATCTTGTTTCTGTCTGTCTGTCTGTCTGTTTGTCTGCCTGATCGACTATCTTTTTCCTTCTTTCCTGTCTCTGTGATTCATCCTTTCTATCCCCATTTATTCATGTGTCTCTGTCTTGACTCCTGTCTTTTTGTTACCCTCTCTTTGTCTTTCTCTACCACCTCTGCTGTCCCTCTGTTTCTCTCTGTCTCTCCTGTCTCTTTACATTACCCAAGTTTGTACAGCGGAGAGCGCTGTTTGACTCGGTCTCCCTGGTCATCCAGGGTTCAATGGAGGGAGAGTTGAGTCTGATGGACAACCTGTCCGGCTCTATCTGCCACTTCTACGCGCTGCCCCCCAGGTCCCGCAAGCACAGTTCTGACAAGAAGGTCAATAATCACCAGTAACACCACTGATGACTCACCTCCTCCATTCCATCCATGTCCAGTGGGTATATTTCTGTTCAATATGTAGGGCTGCTGCTCTAAATTACACCAATTTCTACAAAACAACAAGAGACAACAGATCTTGCCTCATTCAAAGGGATTCATGTGACCTGTAACACATGGATTTTCTTAAAGTTTCTGTAAACAACCGTCACTAGCGGCCAGTGGATGACTGATGCACATCTCTGTGTTTTATAAATGTGGAGAGGACCAATGATTTCACAGGGAGGGACTCACATATCATTACCAACCTGAAATACCAACATAAAATACAGATAAACTCAGATTACAACACAGTGGGTGCAGCTGCTCATGGTGACTTACTTACTTACTTTAGTAGTTGGTTGATGTCACATCATTGTTTAAAATCTGTTTTACAGAACCTTTAAAACATGTGACAATGGCTTTAAAGGGTCTGTTCACTCAAATTACTAAAAAAAAGAGAGAAATAACACATTTTCTCATTCACCCGTCTGTCTACTCTATGAAGATACTGTAGTATTGTCTTTATGTGTCCAGCCTCTGATTTATCTACCTGTGATACTGAAGTGGAGCTGAGTGGAACTCTGACATTTAGAAAATAATTTAGGGAGATAGTTAATAGTCCGCAGACAAGGTTCAATGAAATACATTTCTGTGAAAATAATAATCCCTAAGAATATTTCCCACCAGACTTAATGTGTTGTCCAACACACTGTGGACAACATATCAGGAGAAGAGGTGGACACTTGGAGTGAATGTCTTTCTCATGAAGTCCTGTAATTTTCTTTTACTTCTGCAGGCCTCTACACATCATCACAAGTTAAGTAACATTGTAACAAAACAACATAATTCACATAGGGACTTTCATGTTGCTCCTTATTAACCACAGACTTCTGTAATTCAAACCACATTCATTATGACAAAGGTCCTCTGTAGTTATTCCAATCCTTACCAAACAAATCCTCCAACCAGAGACGTGGTCATAAGCAAAAAAAATAGTTGCTGATAAGTTCTTTGATAGAAAAGAAGTAGAGGTAAATAAGAAAATGACCTTTTCTGTAATTTGGGTGAACTAAGCTTTTAAATAAGGCAGACTGACTGAGCTGTATTTTACTGGAAACAAGTGGAATGATCTCACCGCTATTGGCACAATTTACTACTCATTTTAATGAAAACAACATTTTATGGCACTGTACCAGACTAAAATTTATCAAAGATGGATAGTTTTGCGGTGCACAGAATCCCTGGCCTGTAAAGTATACACCAAGTAAGTTCATCTAATCCACAGAGCTGAATTTCACAATTCAGTGAAAAAGCATGTGGTTTTGTTAAACATCCTGCAGCCCTACACATTTACCATGTCTGCATCGACGTTCCTCCACGCTGAGTATTTCTCCCTTTCTAACCACCCCTGTGATGAGCAAGTGTCACATCCCGCCTCAGCTGTGATCTCATCCCCACGCTCACGTCTTGGCTCCATGCTTGGCAGGTTCTTTGGTCTGCTTCAGCTGCCTCAGTGACATGGTTTAGAGTCTGCTCCATCTCCCCTCACAACTCTGTGTACGTACGTGGGTCTGACGTGTCTGTGTGTTTACAGATGTGGATGTCTGTTTTACCAGCAAAGTGGTGACAACGTTGAGAGTATTTATAAAACCAAGTAGCTGCACTCAAGTCTGAAAATGAATGGTCAAATCAATAAGCTATGTATCACTGAGTCACTGAATAATGCATCTGGGTGCTTCTTTTTGTCTGACAGCAAATTTTAGCCAATAACATTTGCATTGCAAAACGTCATCCACTTCCCTTTAAAGCTAAAAGCTTTAAATGGGTTTGAGGTGCCACCTCTCCTCCTAAGCTCCTTCAGGTATGTTAGCAAATGTCTTCCATTCGGGTCCAGGTCCTGTCCCACTCACCTTTTAGAGAGAGCTGTCCCTATTGAACAGGTGTAAGGCGGCCAGAGACACAGCAGCTAGCAGCACATTAGACATGTCAACACAGTAGTGCTCCACAATGCAGAGTTCAGTCAGTGATGTGACTCACTCTAACTCAAATTGATTAAAACAATTACTTTAAAGGGATAGTTCAACATGTGGGCCATTGCCATATTCCCTATAGTTTCAGGAGTAGGTTTCTATCCTTTAATTGTCAGTGCAAGCAATTTTTAGAACAGCAGAGCAGAGCCGCGAGCTGTTAGAAGAACTACACTATGGGGGCTAATGGGATTTCTTGGTTTTCCTCATCAAATACACAATCCAACAACTCACAAAACACTCTCGTGGACAAGTTGTGACCTGCACATTCACCACGCTATAGCATAGCTCTCACCAGCTCGCGGCTCTGCTACACCGTTTAGAAATATTATTTAGCCTCCATCATTTTTGAATTTCCACACATTTACATAAGGTATAAATTATAAAAATGAAGCCCCTTCCCATCCATTTGTTCCCATGATTGTGATCATCTCATCTGCATAAACTGTTTTATTGTGCTTTATCAGACTGTACATTTGACCCTGTCTGTGCGTGCGTGTGCATGTGTGTGTGTGTGTTCTGTCATAATGTTGCTGTTGGTAACTAACTCTACGTCTAAAGGTGGGAAAGCAGTTTTCATACCTACAATGTTCCTTTGTCTTTTCTCTTTGCTGCTTTTGCTCCTCCACATTATTCTGGTTTTATACATGTCGTTTCAAATGTGTATTTTCCCGTTAGCTACAGGTCTTAATGTCTAGTGTCCTTATTTTTCTATGTTGCACGGTGTGTGCATTTGTTTTCTCTGCTCACCAGCCATTGTCTCTTCCTGCCTAGATCCCTCTAGCGGAGATGGAAGCTCTGTCTCTGGCCTCTGAGAAATCCTGGTCCCTAGCTCTGACAGACGACTCGGGCCCTGACGATTTTAACCCCCTCTTTCTAAGCAGCCTGGAATGCAATGTACTGACAGTTCCTCTCTTTCTCTTTCTCCATACCTCTTCGTCCCCTCTGCAGTATCTTGTAGTGCTTACTTTCCCAGGGCGCTTCCAAAGCCACTTGTTCCACTACACTCGTGACAGGTTGGCAGGAGGAAACAAGCATGATAATAAATTAGATCCCTCACCAGTCGTCCCAGCACAACTAAAAGTATTACTTTATTAAGTAGCTTTGTAAGATAAATTCTGTATGTGTTTAGCATTTTGCAAATCACTCACATACTGTATATAGCCTGCATCACAAACAAATAATTTTACTCTTACTTTAATTCTCATCAAAAGTCTAACAGCTTTTTTTCATCCTCTTAAATCATTTGCAAAGCTAATTTCTGATATTTCAAATTCTCCATTGTTCTCGTTGGTGCATTGCTTTACTCTCAGGTGTATTAACACCTTAAACAAGTGGTGGGACATTATATGTATAAAGTTAAGTACACCACCACCAGGTCCTTTGTGAACTACATTTTCTATGAATGCATAAGCCACAGAGTGTGAGCAGAGTTTTGACAATGACGACGGTAGACTGTAATTTCAGTCTTGTGTGCAACTTTTTCCGCTCTCAGAATAGTAACAGCGCTGTGTGTGTGATGTGTGTGTGGGAGGACGGTGAGGGAGTGCGGCACCACCACAAACCTTTGAGATTTGCATCCGAGATTTAATCACAATACAGAATCTAAACAATGAGAGGGAAATCAGTGGTGTCACGCGAAAGTAAACAGAACCTAAAACAGGAACTCACCGGTAAGAATATTGCTCCATAGCAACGGGTTATAAGTAGAGACTGCAGGAATTTCCTAAAAAAAACACAGCATGGACTGTCAAAGTTATTAAGTCTTACTTTTTAGAAAAACAAGACAACTCTGGGGTATCTGAGTGCTGTAGTTTTATTATGGGCCAAGGTTTTCGAGCAATTTTTAACTTTTACCCAACAGTAAACACAGTAACTTATTATTTTACATTACATAGCTTCCTATTTATTTTTATTTAACAGGGACAATACATACAACACTGCCACAGAAAATGGGAAAATGTGATGCAGATAGCTTAAGCTAATTTGCAGTCTTTGTCCCTGGTCAGGCTTTCGAATAGAATAAAATATACTGAATAAAAAAATGCAATGATACAAATACAGTGAATAATACAATGAATAGGTACCATGAATAAATAAACACAGTTGCAGTTGTAAATTTCAGATTAAAACACAAGTCGATTTATTAGAAAAGAAGAAAGATGTCACTCTAAATACAGGTACAGGAAGTTAGTGAGTCAGTTTGTGAGTATGAATTAAAATTGTTATTTCAGTTAGTTATGGGTCAACAGCCTAACCAGTCTCAGTCTAGTAGTAGTCAGATATATAAAGTGGCTGTGGTCTAACTCATGAATCCAGCCTGAAATGACTTGATCTAGAAAATAATGGACCTACTGAGAGGGAAAGGTCCTGTTATCCTTTGCCTTTTTTCAGACACCGCATCTATACATTCCACAAATTGAGTGATATCAGGGTGTTGAGGAATAATTAACCACCAGTTTGCCTTTTTCATGATCCAACCCGCAAGTCTTCCCCAGCCAGAGTCACTGTAACCTTCATGCTGCACGTCCAGGCCAGCGATGCAGACAAGACCGTTTATTTATCATCAGTCACTGCCAGCAGCACACGAGATAGACCTCATCACTGTTAATTGGACCGTGCTGGGACAAACACCAAAGAAAAGAAAAGCACATTATGAAGAGGTAGAGGAGTACAGGTGGTGTTGAAAGACCCTGGTGAATCTAACCATGTGCCCTCCAACTTTCTCTCTCTCATTCCACCTTTCCAGCCTGGTGTGTGTTACTCTCTCCAGTCCAGTCCAGTCCAGTCCAGTAGAGTAGTGCACCTCCTGCCAGTTTGCAGTTCCTCCTTCTCTGCTGTTATTTTCCTCTCTCCTCTCTCTAACTTTCTCTCTGTTCCTTTCCTTTTTTTTCGTGTTTTTTTCCTATGTGCTTTACATGTGAGTCCTCGACCTTCCTATCAGTCTTCTCCGTGTTTGTAGAGTCCTCTGGTGTAGTGGTTTTCACTCCTCTTTGG
This sequence comes from Decapterus maruadsi, assembly GCA_030347415.2. Taxonomy (NCBI): domain Eukaryota; kingdom Metazoa; phylum Chordata; class Actinopteri; order Carangiformes; family Carangidae; genus Decapterus; species Decapterus maruadsi. Next base: position 18,088,568 of record CM064888.1, read on the forward strand.
GTTGTGGTGTGGTTGTTACTGGGGGCTGTAATGGCTGCTGGAGCTCCAGTAGCTCTGTGATGAGGTGAATGTGAACTGGCTCTGTGATGGGTTCAGGCTGCAGGACACTGCCCCTAGCTGACACACAATCACGGAACAGGCTTATTACATAAATGAGGGTAAATGCAAATACAAGACACAGAGTCTCTTATGATGAAAAAATGAAAGCGCTTGGAAATTGAAGCACTAACTGTGATCTGTGGCAGCTCTGGTCCAGTCGACTCCAACATGCAAAGATCCTGTCTGTTCTGCTGGCGATCACTGCCTCTTTGTTCATTGTCTTAGAGAGATACTAACTTTAAAAGTCTTAGAAACACTGTGAGAGTGTGTGAATTATTAAAGAGTACACCCCCCGCCCCCCCTAAGTCCTTCCATCTCCAGATAGACCCTGACTCTGTCCTCTCTTCCTGCAGCCGGAGCAGCTGGATCCCGTGGAGCCGCTGCAGGACAACCTGCTGAGCGTCAGGAAGCCAACGGTGGGACGCACACACTCCCTGCCCAACGACAGCTACATGTTCCTCCCCCTGCAGCCTTTTGGACACACAGCTACAACTTCATCACAGCTTTTAACACAGACGCAGGGGACACACAACAGGGACACCCTCAGGGCCCAATCGGGTAATATATGAAAATTAAACACAATTTACAACTTGGCTCTGGTTCAGTCAACTCCAACATGTAAAGATCCTGTCTGTTTTCAACGTATGCTGACGATCACCACCTCTTTGTTCACATTGTCTTAGAGAGATACCAACTTTAAATGTGTTAGAAAGACTGTTCCTGGTAGCTTGAATTTGTGTCATATTATAGGAAGCCTGTGTGATAGAGGGTAATTTCATTCGAGCCCACCGCTGCTCTAAGTGTCACTGTTTGTGTGCAGGCTCCAGTGCCTCAGTGCGTTCACAGCCGGAGGAGTTCTCCCAGCAGCTAGCTATTCCCACAGACCTCTTCAGACCCATCAGCCCTCACAGCCACTCGGACTCAGAGAGTATACCACGATTACCCCCGCCCAAACGCACGCACACATTCAGCCGCACGCTTCGTAGACAGGTAAGAAATCACGCTGTTCCCAAATTTCACTTCACTCTGGTCCGATCCTGTTCATATCATACTACTGTATATGTGGCAACAGCACTGTTTTATGTAAATGTTTCCTAACTGTGATCATTCCATAAACTAAAGGTGCTGACTTTACTTTTTGTTTAAAGGGATAGTTCAACATTTTGGCAAATTGGCCCATTGCCATAATCCCTATAGTTTTAGGACTCTGTATTTTCCTCAAACGGCTGCATTTCGTAACGTTCCATTATTATCTCATAGTGAGGTGAATTCGCAGGTCACAACTTGTCCACCAGAGCGTTTTGGAATTGTTGCATTGTGTATTTGATGAGTTTGATGAGGGAAACCAAGAAATTCCATTAGCCTCCATAGTGTAGCTCTGAGCAGCTCTGCTCCGCCGTTCTAAAAATAACCTGCAGGTAACGAACCTACTCCTAAGACTACCGTATAGTGATTATGGCAATGGGTCAATTTTCCAAAATGTTTAACTAAGATGAGGAGTAAATGTTTGTTTCCAATGAAAGCCTTTTGTGTAGTACAAGTATACATATTATTTTTATTCTAGGTTTGAGACACAAACATGAGACATACATGCAGGTTTGCAATTCAAACAACAAAAAGTGATCAATTTAAATGCAGTTTCTTTAAATAAGTAATAAATAATAAGTGCATGACACTGAGTTTGATTGGACTCAATCACCCCTTATATTTTACAATCCTATTCCTATCTGATAAATAAATATACATTATGTAAGGTGGTGTTGAGTAGCCTCATGATGAAGCCTCAAAAAATTACACTGTGGACAATCAGTAGTTTAAATCTTTTCACGTTGCATGTCTCTAAACAATTTCACTTGTCTTCTTCCTTCTTTCTCCCCTTCTGTCTGTAACTAACTGCTCTGCTGTGTCATTCTCCATGTCATCTGTTACTCTCTGATCACAGCTCAGTTGGGTCCAAAAGCCGCCCGACCCTGAAATGCTGCTGAAACACAGATACTCCTGTTTCTGAAACAGTTACCACTGGGCCTTTCAGAAAGGCTGGACTCCATGTTCATCTTCAGACCGGGCAGACTAACACACATACACACACACGCGCACACACACACGCACACACACACACACACACACACACACACGTATATATAAACATAGACAAACACACACACAGGCTTCCCTCCTTTTTTCTCGCCTTTGTCTCACATTTGTTTGTCTTCTGCTAACCATCAGCCACAAAGCATCTCAAGCTCTCCGACAGGAGGCTTTTTGCCTGTGGGAAATTTTTAACGAGACCTTGAGTTTATTAATTCAACAATATTCTTACATGAACATACTGTATTCCTCCATCTGTGGATTCTTCAGTAGCTGAGTGATAGAATGTATTTTAGCCAGACCAACATCATTTGGTTGATCATTTTACCCACAATGCAGTGCACTTACTATCACAAACTATACAACTCAGGGAAGTGTTGTCTATATGCATTTGGCCATTGTATACCATGGTGATAGTGCACCTGTGTATTTTCTAATGAGTAGTTTAGAGCTTGTAAGTACATGGCTGCTGACCACAGTGTGGTAGTTACTGTACGTGACTCAGTTTCTGCTTTAAAACGTCTGACTGGATTTTTTAAGTCTTGTTCCAGAAAGTTATTTTACTGCTGTGGTGTGGCTGGTGATTGGCCCGGCCTGGATGTGCTCACTCTGACCACTAGGTGTCACTGAGGTCACGCCATTCAGGCCCATGTAGGGAAACCCATGCTTTTAAACATGTCTCAAACTGCTGCGCCCTAAATCTCATCCTGCATGCCTTGTTTCCTCACCTTCATAGATCCAAGAGCTTCCTTTGGTTTAATAACACTTTATTTATTAAATATCATTGATTTTCTTCCCACAGCCTGAGGACTGTGTGAAACAAAGTCATGAGTTCATGAGGACATTTTATGAGTTTTATCAATCATTGCGCTTACTAACCCTTCCTCTCCTGTAGTAGTTACATGTTGTTTTCACCCTCTACCTATTGGCCTTACACCCTGTAGACCATTCTGTACAGAGGTAAGGATGAAGGCACGGAAACACCGATCAGAAGTGTGTTAAAAATTCAACTGAAAACTCTTAATGCTGACAGTTTATAGGGTTTTGTGTGAATGGTCAAAGATTAGAGGGTCAGGTAGTCTGGCTCAGAGTTCACTGGTCACTGCTGCACAGCACCTGATCGACTGGGTCACACCGTAAAAAACACTGTAACAAAACACACTGTCCTGGACCATGAGGTTGTGACAAAAGACATGGGTTTTTTACTTGACGACTTTTTTATATGAGTTGGTGTCTACCATTTCCTCCTATCACATACTGAATTGTTACAAAATTTTCCAAAAAGTAATTTTTAGAATTATGATATTGAGATTTTCAGGGGAGTTTGTGTAAGTAGTAAGTCAATTTAACCTAATTCTTAAGATCTCCTGTAGATATGTTTTATAGCACAAATTAGCTGTTTTGAATTTCAATTTGTGTCTGTTTTTTTTAAGAAATTAAGTTTTAAATATCCAGTTGAAAAAAGAAATTAAATTATTTTTACTCCTCTTTCTCAGTATTTGCATACTGGAGATTTTACGTTTCTACACCACTTTATGTAAGTTGCACACATTTGGCTTGAAAACTAGTTAAGACTCTGCTCATATTTTATTCTGCAATGTTCAAAGCAACTGTAGAAAAAAAAAAGAGTGGGAGAGGGGCTTTATATTAACAGAATAAAACCAAAGAAAACATCCAACAGTGTAAAAAGTTGTTTACACAACTTCCTTTTGGCAAATCCTATATGCAATGCAGTGTAACCGGTTCCCATATTCTGATTTCTGACACATTGATATAAACGGGACCTGATCAGACTGTGAACTTTGACCCAAACTACCGCTGCTCATGCTCATCACTTCACACTAACTAGTCTCCCCTGTCATGTTCTCTCATCCCTGTTCACACAATCTTCCCTTCCCTCCCTCCCTCTTATTGCTCATGCTCCACTCCCTCCTGAACATTACAACCCCCCCCCACCCCCCCCTCCCCTCCATGCCCCCCCCCCCCCCCCCCCGCCCGTCTTCCAGGTTGCAGTGTCTACTGACTCTCAGGAGGCCCTGTGTTCAGACGGAGGAGAGAGCAAGGAAGGACTTGTGAATGTGGCCTCCCTGGGCCTCCCTCCGTCTCCCTCCTCCTCCCCCTCCCACCCATCTCCCACCCCCTGCTCCCATCACCATCAGCAGCCCGCCCTCTGCCTGGTCCCCGCCACACCGGGCGCCTCCCCCACACCCTCGCGCCCCGGCAGCGTGCACACCCAGCAGCACGACCAACACCGCCCCGCCTCCTACTCCCCATCGCCCTCCACGCTTCCTCCGCTCTTACCAGTAGGGTCCCACCAACGGGAGGAGGCCTCAGTAGATCAGGAAGTGTCCCTCCTCACCTGCACGGGGTTGGCTGACAGCAATGACATAATGGCGGAGGACAGCCAGGGCAGTAACGAGGGTTACAGCTCCTACACTGGCTCACAGGAGAGCCGGAGTCCTTATCTGAGGCAGCTGAAGCGGTTCCACAGCGCCGACGTGCAGGGCCGCGGCGCCCTGGTGCCCCGCCCCCGACCGTCCTCCTGGCTGGACGACCCCCGACGCCATTCTGTAGAAGTGTGCTCCTCGGTGGAGTCCAGCCCCCAGCGCAGCACCACCTCCACCTCCTCCGGCTTTGTGTCGCGGGCCGACAGCCTGCAGATCCAGAGCCAGACCCCCACTCAGACCTCGCTGCCCTCACCTCGACGCAAGAAGAAGATGAGCCCGCCCTGCATCTCCGTAGACCCTCCAGACGGCCTAGAGCCTCAGTCTGGCCTCTACCCGGGCCTCAGTGTGCTCGGGGGGTTGGGGATGCCCCCTCCTCTGCCCAACCAGGACACCTGCCTGAGGAGGAGAGCGCCCTCTAGTGACTCCAAGGACTCCTTCGACCTGGGAGTCGGAGAGGGGTCGGGACAGAACGGAGGCTCGTCAAACCTCAACACCAACCCCAAGCTATTGACTCTTCCCAGTTTCTCCTTCGAGAAGACAAGTTCTGAGCACTGAACACTGATAACTCCGGCACACACGGACACACACACGCACACGGCTTGACGAACCCTCCACACAAACACAAACACACGATGCACTCTGTGTGTCTGTGATGGTGATAGTTCTAGTAATAATGCTGTAGAGAGTAATAATGGTAAAACTACAACAAACAGTAAAAACATCCTTGGTTTCATAAGGAGTGCAGTACTGTAGTAGTGTGGCCATCCCTTGTCTTTGTATTGTTACTGCCAAAACAACCAGAGAAGAAGAAGAGAACACAAACCGGACCGTTTGTCTTCTGCGATGCCTGCATGCCGCCGGCTGCAGCTTGTCCCCATAACCTGTGGAGTGACATCAGCACCTGGGATCTGGCGCCCTCTGTGGTGGCATCTGAACTGCCTGGTGTTGCACAGGGTAGACTTTGCCCGGTCAGTGGAGGTACAAAGCAATATGAACGTTTTAGAGACACTATTTTCTTAAATTATTGGGCCATAGTGTTTGTACAGGATGTTGTTTTTTCGGATTACATTCGATTGTTATTTTCATGTCTTTATGTGATTTTTGTTTTTTGTCAAAAATGCCTTTCTCTTTTTTTCACTGTAGGATATTTCTAGCTTTCTTGGTTTACTGAGGAAAGTGAATGTTTTTCAAAGTGCTGAAAACCATGTATTTGTAGGAATAATATATAAAGATATATATATAAAAAAAAACAAGTCATTAAACTGAGCTTGGATTTTTAAGCACATGCATTAGACCGTGGTTGTTTGATTGTTAATGGGAAAAGTTGTTTTCATTGCTTGATTCTCGTCTGTGTATTCACTTTGTCACAGTGAATGAACAGGTCACAATAGTGGGAACAGCTCTGTTGACTGACTGACTGACTGACTGACCGACCGACCGACTGAATCAGCGGTTCCCAACCTATTTTGGCCTGTAAACCCATTTTGACATATCAAATTTCTGACGACCCCATCAATCAAGACGCACCAGCTCAGATATTCTTATATGCTGCAGTTTATTTTATTTGAACTCGGTTTATATTCAAGGAAGTGAGATTATTGAATACAGTTTAAAGCATAAGTCAGCGGAATGTTTTTGTTAATGTAAGTCCTAAATAGTTCCATCAGCAATCACTTACATAGAGTGTTTCAGCCAAAACACGGGTCTCTCAGTCACTCTGCTCTGCTGTAAACCCAGGAGAAAACTTTCCTTGTGGGATACAAACGTTATCCAATGAGGAGAGAGAACGGCATGAAGGGCTGTGTGTGCAGCCAATGGATGCGCGTGAATGTGGTGACGTACGGACGAGGACCAATAGATCCATGAGGAGGGCGGGGGCTGCTAACTCATGGTGCGTTCAAGGCAACCCAGACCTGTGAAGTCATACCAGTTCGATCTGGTACGAGTTCACGGGTCGGAAGTTACGACTGGTTGTTATAGTGCACTTTCACAGGCAAGAGGTCGGTAAAACACGAGTTACGGGTTACCTGGAACGTTACAAAGTCATAAGTCGTGACTTGAAACTGTAATTTACAATTTCAAAAGCCTGCCTGGAACGCAGCATTAGCCAAAACAACCAGATCGCTGACTTATGCTTTAAGATAGTGTGTGGTGTTTTTAATCATAATTTAAAAAGTAATAAGTTAAAGTTAAGTTAAAAGAATATTTTGATCAGTACATTTCAGGCGACCCCATTTGAATTCCATGCGACCCTACATGGGGTCCTCACCCCAAGGTTGAAAAACACTGGAATGAATAAAAGATAGATTTGAGTGATCAAGTTACACTGGCAGCTTAAAATTGAGATGATGGTCATTTTAGGTCTTTCATCTTAAACGATGTATAAGGTGCATAGAATTTCATTAGGTTATTATAAAGACAGTCACCATGTGTGTGTTCATCATGTGTTGACAGTCTAATGACTGTTGGTGTGAGCTGCCAGGCTATTGCTTGCATGACTGTTCGTTGGACACTATTTCAAACCACAGAACAGAAATGTAATGTAAACTACTGTTCTGTATGTCAGCACAAAGGGAATGAGACTGAAAGAGGTAAACAATGGGCTAAAACCAGCTGACAAAAGGCAGAATGTCAATATGAAATAACCATGTCTGCTGTTTACAGAGGCTTCACAAGTTTGCAATTTATAATCTCATTTTCATGAGATTTTAACCTTGTCTTGTTGTTTAAGTGATTCAGTCTCTCAGTGTTACAAAGTGATGTGAACACGGGAAAATAGTTCAAGGTAAACTTCACTGATTTTACACTTCAAGGTGTGTTTATTGTTGTTGGTATCACTGCTCATGTGAAATCCTGTACAAAAGCCTTTTGTCACTCCAGAGGGAGCTGTGTGAAGTCTGATATGTGTCCTCTTGTCTGGAGACTACAAGTTTGAAAAAGGAAAAGGTCTAATGATGAAAGGTGTGGAGTTAAAAATGTAGCAGATAAGCAGACTCTGCTATTGTTTTGTTAGTTTTCACTAATATTTCTAAGGCAGATCCAAGAAAATCAGAGACTCAGAGGAAATACTTAGTATTTCTCCAGACTGCTGGCCTATGGAGATGTGACTGCACTGGGAATGGAACATCTACAGTATGTAAGTAGCCTATTGCTCTTTTTAACAGTAGGTTACATAATAATCCGAATAATTACATATTCAAGAACACACAGTAAAAAAGGACTAAAAATAATGTCTACAGCACATGGGCTAAGGTGACTATCATGCACTTTAAAGGTTAGGCCAAATTTGGAGATATTTGCCGTATTTGGAGAGCTGTTAGACGGCCGAGAACCCGCCCACTCGCCTCATAGCAGTGGTCTCCGGACCTGTCACTCAACGTTTCCGCGCCCTAATTGGCCAGAATCTTAACCTAATAACAGCTAAACAGTAGAGTTTAGCGTAGAGAGAGACGAGTGCCGGCGCCGCGGCACCACACTGCACCTCTTCCTTTTTGAGTATGTAATGATCCCAAACCTCTGCCGTTACAGACATTATCTGACTCTCCGCCATCGCGCCGAATGGTGTTTCCTTAACAACAATATCCCTGCGCGAGATTCCTGCGCATCATAGGAATATAACAAGGCTTCGAGGCAGAGTTTTTGCCTCAAGCTATTTTTTGTAATCGAGTTAATTGAGTAACTTGATGAATCATTTCAGCCCTAATTTATTTTATTTGTGAAAATGCAATAAAGGCAGATTTTACCATTTTTGTTTGAGTCTGCAGACCTCATTAGACCTAGTCCAGGTCAAAAACCACTATGCCTAGACTTCTCAAATCTGGCCTAGATTATCCTACGGAGGCTAAACATTCAACACAGTTTCTGATCGGTGAAACCTTTATTCTATTTGTGAAAAATGCTATAAAGGTAGATTTCACCATTTTCTCAGCATAGCCTATAGACCACCTTAGACCTGGTCCTGGTCAAAAACCACTATGCCTAGACTTCTCAAATCTGGCCTAGATTATCCTACAGCAGGGCTTGACGCTAAGCTTTTAAGTAGCCTTGTGCTACCATGCTGAAAAATTTAGTAGCACTCATTGGGGAAAATACTAAAAACTCTTCTGTAAATTGTAATGAAATTACTTTACTCGTTACTGCATTTGAAAAGTAAATTCACTACTTATTACTTTACATTACTTACATTACATTTCTTAATTTACCAAGTAGATACATGGACAAACAGCATAGCCCTACAGTATCATCACTTAGGCCCGGATGTACTTAGCCCTAGTATGTGACATTTACCCCGATGTAGCGGTGCGGTTGCATGTCGGCACGTATTCTTGCTGTTGCGTTTACGTAAACTCGGGCAGTAGTCAGAAAAACAACAAACGCTGCATGTAACAGGATAAACAAGCCTCTATGTAAACAAACGGTCCGCCAGCACGAGGCAAAACAGGCGTGACAATATGTTGTCAAATTGTTTACCTGACCCATCCAGCCTCAGTTGAAATGCATTTAATTCATTTCTTTGCCTCATACCTGTTGAAACCGTTTCGCCAGAAATCGGCCGTCTACCGAGCCAATCTGTGATTGACACAGCACGTTGGCCAATCAGGGCCTGAAAACATTCATGGACTGTACAACAAACTGACTGCGTAAAAACAGCAGTAAGGGAAGTTCTAAATGAAATACCATCAATTACAGAACTTAAACTACAGCAAGAGTGCGCTTGTTGAGTTTCTCCGTCCTTCCAGTCCCACACGTGCTGTGTCAATAGCAATCTACACGGAGTGCGGCGAAAGTTACAAGCCGGCCAGACTCCCCTGAGAAATGAATAAGCAAACTAAGTAAAATAACACCCAGCTGTCATTCAGGTGTCTGACTGCACCTGATGGCAACACCAGTGCCTCCGTCCTTCCTCACACTAGCCTACACGCAGAGCCGGCCCTCCCTATAAGCAAACTAAGCAGCTGCTTAGGGCCCTCCAGCCACGAGGGGGCCCCATACTCTTTGCTCAATCATTTGTCTAACCGTCTCTGACCTGGCAACATGTCTCTGACCTGGCAACATGTGACCCTCGGCCCACTGGCAACAATGACCGTGACGCAGGTGAAACAGGAAGCGTGTAAGTGTGATTTGTAGCTGGTCAAACATTTCTAAATGTCAGGATGAGTGTGACTAAATGTTGTTGTGTGTGTGTTGTCCCAGGTGTTGGTGAACATCACACTGACTGACTGACAGCAGGAAGAGCATTTCTTTATTTGTCATTAATGTTAGTTTGTTTTTCTGCTTCACCTCATATCTCTAGGTTTATATCTGACCTGATTGTAACTGTACAATGCTCTGGTCAACAATACATGTGTTTTAAAGTTAAAGTTTTGTATATTTTGTACATATCACTCCCGTCAGGAGGGCACGGACCACACAGCTCTTGGGTTTTTACAGATGCTTTATTCGACCACGACCACCACCGTCATCATCATCATCATCATCACCACATCGTATCGTTTCGCATCGTCGAACTAAAAATACAATACAACACATAATTAACACAATATATTTCACATGCACGGACGCATAACACAATAAGTAAATTAAATACCTCGCTGGCTGCACCCCTGAGGGAATGACTTTAGTCCACCATGAGGCCAAGCTTCTTTTTCTTCTTCGTCTTGTTTAGTGTTACAACAAAATACTTCTGTGGACTGAAGTGCCACATCAACCAAGTCCGTTATTAAACAAACAAAATAAATAGTTCCTTTAGGCTGATGTATTACAAAGAACTTAAATATGTATAAAAAATTAAAGACTTTAAAGAAAATATTATATGAAAATAAAATCACAACATAAATGATATTTATGGCAGTTAAAGTACATAAACAATTTATTGCATCTGTCCTTATTTCTTGTTTTATTGTTTATGTATTTGAGCTTGACAGACTCATTTAGTCAAGATGTCTCGTCCTCCAGGACGCCATGGAAACAGATCTACGTCTTTACTTTAGGTTTGGTTTTTATTTTGTACTTATTTTCATTTACAAACAACTTTACATTGTGTAACCTTGATCCCATCCCTGGTTTGTGCCGTGAGCTTCACTAGGTGTCTGTGTCGGCGCCACTAAAAGAAGCAAGAAGCGTTTTACTGCTGATCTCAACTCAATAGGGTTTGAATGGAAAGTTGACGCCCAGAGCGACACGGCCCCTCACTCTGACTGATACCTCACTCTGACTGATATCAAGTCATCATATATATATACAGTACATATTTACGTATTCACTTATTGTTTTAGGTCTTTATTTTTTCTTTATAATGTCTCTGATCAGCCTTGAGCTGCAGTGTTTGTATATTACCTAGTGTATTTGTTCTTTTTAAAATATTATTACCCTCTCTTTTATTGTTTGCTTATTTTTGTGAGTAATTCTTTCAATAAGGATGTTGCTAACTGCTAATGATGGATGCTGATGACGACATTGGTCAGAACAGCAGTTTGTTTACATGCGCAAAAATGTCTTGATGGGTTAAAGGTGCATTATCGCAAATACAGCAGTAACGGCATAAAATAAGCTGAAATATGCAAAAGATGGGTCGGGGGGAGCCATAATTAAATTTACCAAAAAAATAGCCACCAGTGTATTTGTCCGTTCTCCCTCTGCTCCCTCTTTGCCTCGGCTTCTTCTTTACTTTCTGTCTTTATTTATTACTTCATTACTATCTTTATTCATTTTCTTTCCACACCTCCAAACCTTCCTCAGTCCAGTTCTCAGCTGGTGACGATGCTCTGCTTCTAGCTGTCATGTTCTGCCATGTTTTTTTTGTTAAGTTGATGATAGTATTTGTTGAGTTAGAAGACACAGATGGACTGAAGCACATTTCATTGGTTTATAAATAAAAGCTTTACATTTTGATTGTGTGTCTTGTTTTTTGGGGACATGTTTGACTCCATTAGAGGACAGTGAAGACAAGACACTGTTGTGTGCTGACCAGAAGCAGCAGCTGTCCTCCTGTCCTCCAATCTCAGGAGCATCTTGTTAACACTTTGTTCATCAACATACGTGTGCTGCGTGTTTTTCCTTAACTCGCTCTGAGCTCAATCCTCCACACTTGCATGACGCCATGGAATTAAATAGTTCATTAAAGTGCATCGTCCTCCTCGGCAAATAAACAAAAAATGAAATGAATTGAGAAAACTGACTCATGAGATGAAGAAGTGACCACTTAGGACAATCACGCTGTACTAAGAGTTGGTTTGGTTGGAGTCAGAGTTGAACCTCCAACCTCTGAGTCCAAAGACATGAATTTCTCCACTTGACCACCATCCAACCTGAAGAGCTCACCTGGGAATTTCTACTGTTTGTCACCTTTGCTATGTTTGCTTTCTGCTGCTGTGCTGAGGCCGTACCCGTCACTACAAGTCCCTCATCCCCACCTCCAGCTCTAGTGGTGGCCTAGAGGATGAATGTCCGACTGGGGAGCAGAAGATTGTGTGTTCAAGCCCTGGTGCTATCGCAGTGCTTTGCTTTCTGCTGCTGTGCTGAGGCCGTAGCAGTCACTACAAGTCCCTCATCTTGACCTTCAGCTCTAGTGGTGGCCTAGAGGGTAAATGTCGGACTGGGGAGCAGAAGGTCGTGTGTTCAAGCCCCGGTGCTGACGCAGGGCTTTGCTTTCTGCTGCTGTGCTGAGGCCGTAGCAGTCACTACAGGTCCCACATCCTCAGCTGCAGCTCTAGTGGTGGCCTAGAGGGTAAATGTCGGACTGGGGAGCAGACGGTCAGCCCGGTGCTCCAGCTTTGCTTTCTGCTGCTGTGCTGAGGCCGTAGCAGTCACTACAGGTCCCACATCCTCAGCTGCAGCTCTAGTGGTGGCCTAGAGGGTAAATGTCGGACTGGGGAGCAGAAGGTCGTGTGTTCAAGCCCCGGTGCTGATGCAGTGCTTTTCTCTGCTGGCTTTCCTTTCAATGTGAAACTCAAATACACCAGGAGCAAGTGGCTCAGACAGCTCGGCTGGGTAGTTGAGAGGTTTACACCACTGGTGTTGGAGTTGAAGGTTGTGAGTTCAAGGACCGTACCGTGCGGTGATAATACATAGGCGCATGGAGGAGTCGGGACGCCAGGGAAGTGCGGGAGTAACTCCCCCGCACGATAGCTTTAGTTGATGGTAGATAGTGATAGTAAGTAGAAACCTTCAACTCCGATAGCTAGAGTATAGCATTAGTAAGATGGCAGATAGCATGGTAGCCATGGTAACAGCCCTAGGGTAAGATGTAGGGAGGTAGAAGGCACGGTTAGGCCTTGACCCCGCATCCTTCAACTCCAACACCAGTTCCTCTCACTATCTTTTTATAATAGTATAATAGTATAATAGTATAATAATTATATATATACTATCTTTTTATAATAGTATAGTATAATAGTATAATAGTATATATATATATATATATATATATATATATATTATACTATTACACGATAGTATACTAGTATTATA